>SJXQ01001059.1:222204-302665 GCA_006408695.1 Aepyceros melampus
TCTTATGTTGAACTCAAATAGTAATCTGTAAGTTCAGTTAACTTGTGCTTAAATTCAAATCTATTGCATTGACTTCCTTATCATTGCAGTTAAGGCACATTTGATTTTTTAATGACTTTTATCCCTTCCCATTTTATTCAGTTTAATCGGACCAAAAATCATTTTATCCCTTTCTTCTTGTCTATTAGGTACTATACTTTTAAATGGCATTAGGTTTCTACTCCATTTACATTCAAGAATCTTAAATGCTTTCATTTGCAACATTTAATTCTGATGCGATATCAGGTCTATATCCCAAATATAATGACCTAAGAGCAGCTTGAGATGAAATGTTAAGAATTCTTTTGCTTACGCTTGAAGGCAAATATGCAGCTAAGATGACAAGTGGATTTTATATTATGATAAAATAAACGGCCCAACATTGCTACCGCTTGTGTGCTCTATTATAAAAACGACATATCTCATATGAGAACTGACACTTCTGGTTATTTCTCCACCCGAGAGCAAGGCCAAAGGGGTTGTTCCATTTTACAAGTAGTTAGCTTACATGAAGAATCTGTACGTCACATTTGGAAGAAAAATCACCTGTGAATTATTTTGAAAAATAATGAAGGAATCACTTGACTTAAATCATACAGAAACATCACATAATCTTTTAGTCTGGTGTGTACTTAACCTGAAGTCAGTTCTTTCTGAAGCCATATCTCCACTCAGAATTCTACAAATCTTGTGTCCAGCATTTAGTTTTGTGATTTACTTACTTTCTCTTCTCTGAGAAATCATAATGGCGATCAAAACCCACATCCATTCCCATGTTCCAGTCTTCTCCAATGTCACAGAATCAGTCAAAACTTCTCACAATTGCAATCATGGTTAAAAAGACAGACAAACCAGATTTTTTATTGCTCTGAGGGCAATAAAGATCCAAGGAGACATCTTTGGAAATTTTTATCTGGAGCCCAGAAATTAAGTGAAGCTTTATTAAAAATGTCAGAGCCAAGGAGCACTTCATTTATCTCAGCCCCCATAAGCATTCTAAAGAATTAAATACTTTCTTTGCAAACCTATTCTGCCTGTGTGTGTTAATACATATTTGGCAGATAATGAGAACCTGAAACAGGCTTGATAAAATTTTCATCTAAAGTTATCAAAGGTCATCACGAGGGCCAAAGAAAAAGGAGTATGATTTTAAGAAATACCTTTGCAAAAGAGGCTCAGGACCTATAATGTTTGAAAGCATTTTCTGAAAATAAATTGAACAATTTAAAAATAAATCTCATGGCAAGGATAGGAAAGACCTGACTTGATGACCCATATTTTTTTTAAAGAAAGTTAAAACTGGATTCCAGGATTTAAATACATCTGTAAGTCTTAGTATGGAAAGGGCAAAGAAGTGACAGAAGGTATGTGACGGGCATCACACGTTATCCCTCAGCTAAACGCCGGTTGGAAAGCGTGCTTCCCGGTGACTTGCTTCTGCCAGAATTTCACACATTTGGCAGAGCTGGCGAGGTGCATTATGGAAGTGGTCCAGGTGTCTCTGAAGTAGCCGACAAAAGCAGCTGCTGAGGAGCCATGTGGACAAGACATCGGATCAGCTAAGCAGGCCGCTCGAGTGTTTCTTTGACTCACGTTCGTGTTTTGTGCCCTTCCCTTTGTTGCCAACTTAGGTGGAGGAGTTGAACGTCCTGCAAGGAATCTCTGTCTCCTCCGCGATGCTTGGCCCTGACTTTCTCTATGCCAAATCTGCTGGGCTTCTAACCATCCAGAACAACAGTGCAGGCTGATGGGCTCAGCAACAGGTTCAAAGCAGAAAGGTGCTTCTACTCCCTGGTGGCTTTTGTCTTAGGACCACCCTCTTCATAAATATCACGCTGAGCTTTAATGAAACCCTCTAGTCAAAATGAGTCCAGGTACCTCCAGCTGTTTTCCAAGTTATTCGTTTCGATAAGCTTCAGCAAAATAACTCTGAAAGCATTAAATTCATCAAAGAGAATTAGGGCAAACGAAGGGAAGGGGGGAAATGTTGAAAGACTTAATTTCCTGACAGAACTCAAAGGAGAAAATTGTCCTTTCTTGTAATTCTGATTGTTCTATATTAGTGGCCCTTCACCCTTTTGTGATCATGGATTCCTATAAATATGTGAGTAAAGCTATGAAACTTCTCCCCACATGGCCACAAAATGAAAAGAATCCTATATATGTGAAATCTTGAAAGAGATTTCTAGAGTATTTAGGGACTCATGCCCTTCTTTGGTTCCTCATAACAAAGTCAATCCTGGACCCCAGGATGAGATCCTGACTCTAAACTCTAAAAACATAACTGAGCTACCACGGACTCCAGGTCTCTCTCTATCTCACTTCTTAACATTTATTTTTGCTTTTGTGCCTCATTTTTTATAGCAGGTCCTTAGAAGAACAGTGTATTTCCAGTATAGCTCATGAATTATCCCTTTGCTGTGTTTCTATTTTCCAAATATTATTTTGAGTTGGTATGAGGTCCCATTGTAAAACAGATGAAAAATTAAAAAAAAAAAAGATAATCCAAACCTCTGTAAATTTGTTCATTTATTTGTGCACCGACTAACCAAGAATTACAATGAGAGTAAAAAGGCTTAGAAGGAAAAAATCTTTGAGGAAGAGATCATCAGATAATAATGGGTTCAAATCACCTGAAAGTCACCAACACTCTTTGTATCCAAGACCAGGAAAGCGTAAGGAAATACTTACCTTCTGAACATTATCTTCATGATCATCTATAAATACCAAATACTTGGTCACCTACTGTTCTCTATGAGTCATTGTACTAGGATTCCCTTGTTACTCTTATTAGATTTGGTGATTTTAAATTTCACAAGGTAGACAAAGAGAAAACAGGCATAGATAAACATGAAAAACTGCATTTATTCCAGGACTGCTCCGTTTGACATAATGGAAACATGGATGTGGATATTTAGCCTCCTGCAAGAAAATAGTGGATTTTATGTTCCTAGGCTTCTATGGACACATTTATAAAGCTAAGGGGGAAATGTATAAAATAAAAAAGATCTTCATAGAAATGTAACATACTTGAAAGAAGTTAGGAGAAATGGCCTCATGCATTTCTGCTTACAAATACCACTTTTAACAGAGAAGTAACTCACAGGAGTAACCTAGAATCTTAAAGATATGTGCATAGCTTCATTTTGAATCTTTACAAGTATCTTTAGTATTTTTATCCTACAAGTAAACCAATGGACAAAGGGTAATGTTTGCAAGCATTAGAATGCTCAGAGCCCAAGTTCACTCACGAGAGGTTTCTCGGAAAGGCATGTAAGCTAATCCCCTTACTATGAGGAGGCAGAAATAGCAATTATGTCAGGGAGGAATGGCGTTTAAGTGGCCTTATTTTTTCCCCTCAAAGACTAGAGAATATAACTTCCCAAACCATCAGCAAATATTTTAATACCCTTTTAGAAGCAGATACAAGCCAAGCTATTTGGATGTGTTATTTTCCATTGTGTTATTAAATCACCCAAACTGCCAGCAAAAACAAACAAGCATACCATGCAGGAATAATGTTTAGTTACTCAGAAAAATTAGTTAGAAAATTAGTTACTTTGGTGTATCTCACTCATACACCATAATAAACCCGAGATGGATTAGATTTTTCAATGAAATAATATGCTATAAAAATAAGTAAATATTTAAATATTGGTAGGAGAAAAACTTTTTCTTAAACACCAAAGGCACACACTGAGAAATCTCTTAAATATGTAGGTCAAACAACAATACTGAAAAAATGTTTAATGAAAAGGAAAGTGGTAACTGGAGGAAAGTTTTCAATAGAAATGCCAGCCACAGGAACAAGCCCTTTGATATAGAAAGGGTTTTCATTATTTGCCAACATAAACATCGAATTCCCAGGAGAAACTAGCAAGAAGATAAAAACAGGCAACTCCATAAAGAAGGCAAATAATTGACAAATATGTAAAAACATGTTCAATTTTAATAATCAAAGAAGTATAGCTTTAACAATGTTCTCTGATTCTTTGCATATAATATTGGTAAATATTTTTAAAATAATACAGAGAGTTGTCAGTGATGTAAAGAAATAAGAACTGCCATACATTGCTGAAAAGAGCATAGTCAGTCCATTCGTGAATAATGCAAAAATTGTATCCTGGAGCAAATTTTATTACCAAAAATTAAATAAACTCTAGGGTCAATGTAGGAACGAAAATTTAAATTGTAGAATTCTAGACTTGCTGTAATGTGATTAACTTATCTATTACTCTGGTTTCAAAGGCTATAAAATTTTTATTTTTTTTACATTTATGATTTCTCAAATTTATATTTTCATTTGAGATCAAGGTTCGAATGCTCTCCTCCAATTGCCTGTCTGATGTCTCCACTTTAGTTCAATTGGTAAAGAATCTGCTTGCAATGTAGGAGACCTGGGTTCAATCCCTGGGTTGGGAAGATCCCCTGGAGAAGGGGAAGGTTACCCGCTCCAGTATTCCGGCCTGGAGAATTCCAGGGACTGTATAGTCCACGGGTGGCAAAGAATCGGAGAAGACTGAGTGACTTTGTCCGTTTCTGTCTCCGCGTAGTTGTCACAGGACATCTCAACCTGTTCAAAACACAACTCTCGGAGCCCCCCCGGATCTGGGGCCCACCAGCCCCAGTGGGGCCTGTGCTGACAGACAGGGGGATTTGCTTGTAGCCCAGGGGCCATTGCACGCTTGTTGTTGGTGCTGTTTAGTTGTTATGTCGTGTCCAATTGTTTTGCAACCCCATGGGCTGCAGCCCGCCAGGCACCTTTATGCATGGACTTCCCAGGCAAGAACACTGGTGTGGGTTTCCAGTTCCTTCTCCAGGGGCTCCTCCCAACCCAGGGGTCTAACCTGCATCTCCTGCTTTGGCGGGAGGCTTCTGGCCACTGAGCCTCCAGCAGGGTGGAAAAGGTCAAACGTGGTCCTAACTAACTGATGCCACCTCTGCGCTTGAAGTGATTCCTTTGGTTCCAACATTTCAAACACTATAACCCTCTATGTCTATTCCAAAAAGCTAGCAAACAGAAACCTCAGCAGAACGGAGTCCTGAGACTAGAACAGGGTGCTCTCGTGTCCTGTGACCGTAGCAGAGCCGGGCAAGAAGTGGAGCCAAAGACCTACCTTCCCTGACGAGGACCCGGTCGGTGGAGAGCAGGGGGTTCTGTTTCCTGGAACCTCCTGACTTCCTTCCCCTCCCCGTAAAAGCCTTCTTCCCTTATCATCCGGGGGGAGGGGGGACTTGAACATGGCTCGCCAAGGCTGCAGACCCCGAACTGCAATTCTCTGCTGATCTTAAATAAACTTTTGTTTTCCTTTTTTCGTAGGGAAATAGCTGGCAGTCTCTTTGGATTAGGTCAACATTCAGAAAAGATGCCCGTAGGTATTGGGGCTCAAGAGCAAACAGGTAGGACCCCCATCATTGAGCCGACTGAGCTCACTGCTTGGCTCCCTGACCCTGGAGCCTGGAGGTTTGTTTGTCTCCTGGGTCCAAGCTTACACCATTCCTGTATCTGAAGTTCTTCAGGCTTTATCCAGAATCTGTTTCAAGGTTTCATCCTTTCTGGTTAAGACTTTGTTCTATATGTGATGTTTTTCTGGAACTCTCTTGCTTTTTCCATGATCCAGCCAAAACCTTTGACTGTGTGGATCACAGTAAACTGTGGAAAATTCTGAAAGAGATGGGAATACCAGACCACCTGACCTGCCTCTTGAGAAATCTGTATGCAGGTCAGGAAGCAACAGTTAGAACTGGACATTGATCCAACCAGTCCATTCTGAAGGAGATCAACCCTGGGATTTCTTTGGAAGGAATGATGCTGAAGCTGAAGCTCCAGTACTTTGGGCACCTTATGCGAAGAGTTGACTCATTGGAAAAGACCCTGATGCTGGGAGAGATTGGGGGCAGGAGGAGAAAGGGGCGACTGAGGATGAGATGGCTGGATGGCATTACAGACTCAATGGACGTGAGTCTGAGTGAACTCCGGGAGTTGGTGATGGACAGGGAGGCCTGGCGTACTGCGATTCATGGGGTCGCAAAGAGTCAGACACGACTGCGCGACTGAACTGAACTCTATATGTGATAACTCATCCGGCACTGTGGTCTGATTTTTATATAAGACTGTTTCAAGGGCAACTGTGCTGGTTAAGCCATCAGCCCACTCCTTTGAAATAGGGGCTATTCTATGGAAACTGGCTGAAAAGCCTTTGACTTGGCTCCTAAAAAACCAAGTTGTTCCTTTAGGACTGACTAGTTTTAGGTCTGCAGGCTGTTAGAATTGTAAGCTGTTTGAATTGAGTTGTTTGAGCTCTAAGCTATCTGAGTTGTTGACGATTTTGAAAATACCCATTTTCCTTGAGAGAAAAAAAATAACCCTCTGAGAAATGGAATCGCAGTTTCGAAGGTGCACCCCCTCCCACAGAGAGTCCAGTGGGTTTTATGTTTAAAAGCTGATGCCGTTTCGTGTGTGCATTTTAGCTAAGTGGACGGATCCGACCAAAGACAATTTAGAATACCAATGGCCACAACGGGGACGTTTGGAAATCCCCAAGCCTGCATTCCTTAAAGCTAAATTGGACAACAATAGTGTTAAAATTTCCAGAACTGAACAGGATGTTTATTTTGATTGGTATTTGGAGCTGTGCAAACATTGTCGGGAGCCTAAATTTGCCTCTCTGCAAAAGGAGATTCTAAGGGTGACTGCGGCGAACACGCTTTTAGGGAGTGATGAAACG
This sequence comes from Aepyceros melampus, assembly GCA_006408695.1. Classification (NCBI taxonomy): domain Eukaryota; kingdom Metazoa; phylum Chordata; class Mammalia; order Artiodactyla; family Bovidae; genus Aepyceros; species Aepyceros melampus. The sequence continues at coordinate 228,972 of SJXQ01001059.1, forward strand.
GCTCCCGCAGCCTCCCGCCGGCCCTCCTCTGTCTCAGGATCCTGTCTCAGGATCGCAGGTGGCGCCGCCGCGTCTCCCCCTCTGGTCCGCGGGCGTCAGGCTGGCAGCCAGCATCGTCTTCCTCCTTCCCATCTCTGCTGCCTACACCTCTTCTGTGCATCATTTCCCTATACTAATTCTCTCATCAAACTTACCCTTCTCTCTGAAACTCTCCCTACTCCCTTTTTCTCTAAACTTATCAGAGCCTATTCCATTTAAAATTAAGCCTTCTGAGGATCCAGGGTTAAACCTTTAATTTTTTATATTCCCCAGACTGAAGCAACATTCACAGCTCACCTCCATTCAAGAGTCAAATACATCCCTCCAAACCTCTCCCCAGAATTAATCCATGAGTAAAGGAGTTCTTCAAGGCATAAAGTCTACAACAGAAGACTACAAGGCGCAGGATCATGTTATTCCTTGTACCAGTCCCTGTAATGTTCCCATTTTATCACTGAGAAGACCTGAGGGTCAAGGATGGGAATTTGTCTAGAACCTCTGAACAGCAAATCGCATTTCTATTCCTTGACACTCTGTGGTCCCTAAGCCTCATTCTGCTACTGACATCCTTTCCCATTGGAAATAAAATTTTTACTGTAACTGATTTAAGCAGTGCATTCTTTGGTATTCTATTTCATGAAGCTTGCCAGTACTTTTTTTTTTTTTTGCCTTCTCCTGGAAGAAACACAAGTCACCTGGCCTGAGAACCCTCATTTCTTACTGACCTGAAGGCTGATCTGTAGGATATAAAGTCCCCTAGGAGTTCTACTTTATGGCGATGTATAGATAATTTGCTTTTTTTGTTCTCCTTTTCAAACCTCTTCATGTAGGAAGACTACATCCATTCGCTAAAGCCTTGAGCCCAAAAGGAACATAAAATCACCAAAGAAACACTGCAAACCCAGGTTCAGTATTTATGGCATCTGATATGAGAACAAGTGCTGCTCCCAGATCCAGACAGACCTCACGGTGTGAGTTTCACAAAACCCAAAACAAAGTGACAACTGCAAAGTTTTCTTGGGCTAGTTGGTTGTTGCCAAAATTGTATTCTAAATTTCTCTCTCATATTCAGATTTCTGCATGTTTTACTAAACAGTGGCAACACTGACCCAATCTCATGGGAAAAACCAGGTAACTTTTAATCCTTTAAAGAAGAGTTTGATGAAGCCACCTGCCATTGGGCACCCCAAATATCAGATTCCTTTTTACTTTTTGTGTATGAAGAGGAAGGGAATGCCCTTGGATACTCACCCTAAAAATGAGGGAACACCATTGACCTACATAGTATTTTAGCCAGCAAATGGAGCTTGTGAGATACGGCTGCCCTCTTGCCTTATCGCCATCATAGCCTCTGCCCTTTTTATTAAGGTCACCAAGAAAATCATTGTGAGATCCCCTTTAATCATTTGTATGTCTCACGCTGTAGAAGCTGTCCCAAATTCTCAATTATACTCAACATTTGTTAGTCAGCTCCCTCACCTTCTACAAAGTCCTTTTGTTAACTCCTCCTAACATAAATCTCATACATTGTGATGGCCTTAGTTCTCCTACTCTTTTCCCTTCAATCACTGATGAAGTCCTTCACAGTTGCTTAGCACTGACAGGTCACCTCCTGACTCTTTGTGTTGATCTGCAGGAAATTCCTCTGAGTAATGCTAGCTTTTCATGGTTCACTGGTGGTTCCTATTTAAAAGATGACAATGGTGACTATTGTGCCAGGCATGCTATTGCAACTCCTTTTGATGTTGTTGAGGCAGCTCTTTCACTTATAATTACTTCTGCCCAACAGGCTGAATTATACACTCTTACACAGGCTTGTACTTTAGCCAACAACAAAACTGCCAGCATTTATACTAATAGTAGATATACTTTTGGAGTATCTCATGATTTTGAAATGTGGAAAAAGCATAGCTCCCTAATTCCAATAAAAATAAAATTTTAATTAGCACCCATAGTCAGGAATTCTTAGACCCAATACTTTTATCTGCTGCTTTTAGGTGTTATTAAGATTTAGGGGCATTCTCAACTTGACTCTGGAAGCTAAAAGATATCACCTTCCTGATGTTTCTGCAAGGAATGACACCCTTAGAGTGATCAACAGCAGTCAAACCTCGGTGATGTTCCAAAGATATGTTTCCCCAAGTAACTAGAAAAACTTAATAGAGAAGGTCAACAATTGGTCTTGGGGGAAAAAAATTGAAAATTCAACAATTGCTGGTTTTATGAAAAGAGAAGGCTCTGTTTTAGACCAAATAAAAACATAGTCCTGCAGGAGACCCTAAAATTTCACTCCTCACCGCTGTGCATGCATTAAATCATTGTTTTACTGCAAGTGATAGCCTGCATGCATCAGTATCAGTGGGAAAACATTAACAAAGCCACAAAAAGTGCCTACCTCACTAGTTCCAGGTGGCGCTGGTGGTGAAGAACACACCTGCCAATGCGGGAGACTTAACAGACACAGGTTTGACCCTTGGGTCAAGAGGAGCCCCTGCAGGAGGGCATGGCAGCCCCCTCCAGTATTCTTGCCTGGAGACTCCCATGGACCGAGGAGCCTGGAGGGGTCGCAAAGGCAGCCACGACTGAAGCTTAGCACACACTGTTTCCACTTGTCCGAAGTAAAACCCAGGGAAGCCTGTTTGTGCTGTTCCCAAACATTTTGAACTGCTTAAAGAACAACTGGGGGTTTGGCAAGTGGATTTCATATGTTGTCTTCTGTCTAATGGATATATTTGAGTCATGGTCTATGTGTTTTCACACTGGTCTGAAGCCTTCCCGTAAAGATAGCCTTTTATGTGGCTAAAGTCCTTTTGGAGGAGATGATCCCTACCTGGGGAAACCCTCTGGAACCTCATAGAGATCAAAGAACAATTTTACTGGTCAGATACTTTGACAAGTATGTGCTGTTTGGACAGTTTTACAACTCTTTTCCTGTGCTTACCACACTTAATACTCTAGTTTAGTCTCATACACTAATAACATTACTAAAACACGACTGGCAACATTTGTAGAGGCCTTCCAAATACCTCAACCAAAAGAACCGTGATTTGTCTTTAATGAGTCCTGGATCCACACCTTTGAGAGTTCGTAAATTTTTGAACTTCGAGGTAGTCACAGAATGCCTGGTGTGCTGCTATCCTGCGGTAGGTCTTTGACCCCTAACCCATAAAAAGAGAGTGATTTCAGTGGTTGCAAAGGCCTGAATGCTTCTGTTAAAAATGACCATGTTTTGGTAGAGCAATCTTTTCACAGGATGCTCTCAGGAGACATAGACGATGCAATTTGTAGATTTTTGCCTATTGGAAAAGCACCTCTAGAACTCTCTTCAGTCTTACCAGCCAAGCTTCCTATCAGGTACTGCTAACAGTCCTTATGCTATCAGACTCCACGGAATAGATGCCTGGATTCAAGGCACACACCTAGAGAAGGCACTGGACCCCGGCTGGAGCAGCACATGGTCTGGGGGCCTGAAAGTAAACATTATCCAGAACTGGAGTGGGTGACATCTGGTGACATGGCTTTCCAGAAGCATCCAGACCAGGCCTGTGAGAAGCGTGTCTCCAGCCCTTCGATGATGACGTAATGCTTTAGGTGATCCCTAGTTAGACACTGACCTTTGATCGTGACAGCAAGTGGATTTTTAGATAAAACATGCTTGAGAGTTTTCCCTCTTACCCTTCCTTCTTACTCAAATGTGTCCTTAGTAAGTTTCCAGTCTGTGCACTTTCCCTTCAACATGAGACACTATACCCAGGAAGTGTTCTTTCTATTACTGAGGGACAGAAGGTTACTGACACCAGAAGTCCTAATGCTTGATCAACACTGCTCTTTCAGAGAAAGCTCTTGATCAAATGGGGAAATGTGAAAAATAAGTCAATAGAAACCTTGTCAAATAGAGTGAGGAGACCAGAAGGGAGAGCCCAACAAGGAAGAAGACCAACTCCTTTCCTTTCTCAGCAAAAACTCAGCCTATGAAAACCAGGAACTTTTTGTTTACCATAGCCCTCCCAACTGTCTTCTCCTTTTTATAAAAGAATTCTCCTTCCTTTGCTGTGTGGGGACTTGCACTTGGCTCACTATGGTTGCAGGCCCTGAAATGTAGCTCTCTGCTGATCCCAAATAACCGTTCACTTTTCTCTGAAGAAATAACTCGAATTCTATTTGTTTTAGGCCAACACTGTCATTAAAAGCAAAATGCTCTCAGACAAAGCTAAATTCCCTGCATTTTTCTAGTCCCAGTTGCCGATTCCTAGGAAAAGGACTCCAACTGACCCAGCTTAGATGGAGCTCAGCCTTGTTCCTGTAGTCTGGCTGGGCACTGGCGGGGGTGAGGGGGTCTCATTGAATTCGGGGGCTTCCAAGAACACATAGGCTCTGGGAGCAGATGCGGTTTAGAGCATCATTAGGAGCCAAATGGAAACCCCAAAATGGGTTACCATTGCTCCAAAGGTTAGGAACAAAGAAAAGAAAACTTTAGACTCACAGGTAAAGTTCAAACTGGCCTTATCGTAGAAAGACATCTCTGATTCAGGAATCTCGAATGTTCCCTAAGATATGCAATGTCAGAAACTTACCTTGTCACTTAGGCATCAAACGCAGCAATTTCCTGTCACTCACCATATGGATAGTATAGCAGGTAAAGAAATTATTTTTATTTTGTAAGTGCAAGAGCTAATCATTAAGCCAGGTCCAAAAAAAAAAAAAGTTATGATCCTCAGAAAACTAACCCAAAGGGAAGTCTAAGCTCTCAGACGGAACACAGATAAAACAGGGGCCTTTTTGGTTCCACAGAAATTTGGAGCCCAGAAAGTTCTGCAACTTGACAAACAAGTAAAGGAAAAGGAATCATCCTTGGTAACACTTAACACTTTCTTAGATGGCTAAGATTCAATGAAAGCTAAAGAAAAAAGAGGTATTTGGAGAAAAATCTCAAAACTAAGAGATTGTTTAGCCATGTTTTTTCCTTTCTAAAATTGGAAAAGGAATATATTCCTTTTTTGTATTTTTGTAAATCTGCATTGTGCAAGAATGATCTGTAAACTCTTAATTCCTAACTCCAGTAGGCATGCAGTTTTCTGTTGCACTAAAAAAGGATTTAACTCCAGAGAGCAAAGTCTCAAGTCAAAATTTAAGCACTCAGACAATGGTATCAATTCTCTCTAGAGACCTGCTTAAGCTATAGTCCCATCAGGAATTTGGCTCACTTGTCTGTTGCTCATGCTTTTTTTTTTTTTTTTGCTTTACCTCCTGGTTCTTTTCTTATAATATTTTCCCCTTGGTTTCACAGGCTCAGCAGACAGAAAATGAAGCACACTCATCCCCTCTTTTACTATTTCAGGTCTGTACTGTGTGGTGAGTGCTCAGTCATGTCCACGACTCTTTGCAACCCCAAAGGCTGTAGCCTGCCAGGCTCCTCTGTCCATGAGATTTCCCAGGCAAGAATACTGGAGCGTGTTGCCATTTCCTTCTCCAGGGGATCTTCCCAACCCAGGGATCGAACCTATGTCTCTCTAGTCTCCTGCTTTGGCAGGCAGGTTCTTTACCACTAGCGCTACCTGGGAAGCCCACAGGTAACACAGGTCTTTATTGTTTTACCCTAAATTACCAAAACAGATTTCAAACTTTTCCCTGACCTAAGCCCTGAGGTTGACTAAAGTTCCTCTTCCTGAAGGTGATTTCTCCCCAAACCAGAGTTATCAGACCAACTCATTACATGCTGTCACGGCACCCTAAACTTCTTGACAGTCCTTCATACAGCTGTAATGTGTGCAATTATTCGTCTTGTGTTGATTAACCTGGCCAGACCACAAACCATGAGATCAGTGACAGTATCTGTTGACTTCCTTCCTGTATTTCCAGTAATTAGCCTAGTATCTGTTACATAATAAGCACTTAATAGACTTTCCATGAGTGAAAGAAGAGAATTCCTTAACCAGGAATCTATATTCAAAAGTGACTCCCAAATCTGGAAAATATTAACCATCTGAGGAGCTTTCATTTATTTTCTAAATCACCCTAATGTTCTCATTCTATGGACCTGAGTTGATTCATTATCTTTCTTGAAAATCCCCCATGTGATTATAATAACCTGCTACAGTTACTGTATGTGGTCCCCATTGTCTTCCAAACTACAAATCCCCTAAAGTTCATGTTACCCAGCCACCCCCTGTTACACCACCACCTTAGCTAGTACGGCTTACCTCCCACGTGTTTACTATTTGCACATTATGGTCTAGCCTGGTAAACCCACGTGACACTCTCCAGACGTTTTGTTTCCCCACTTCTGCTCACGTCCTTCCCTTTTCCAAAGGCTTATTACTCTGTCTACCGATAAAAATCCTGCCCGTACTTTCAAGCTGACTTCAAATGTCACTATCTAGAAAGCCTCCTAAGTTGCCACAGCTGGATACACCTCTTCCCTGGTATGGAATCCCTCAAAAAACTTGCATGAGCACTTATTTTTGGTCTTGTTTCATAATTCCTGTACACGTTATCTATCTCTTAGACTATAGCCTCCCAAAAAGAACAAGAGAGAAAAAGCAAGAAGGCAGTGATTCATTTCATCACTCATCTTTGTGTCCCCTGAAGAACTCAAAACATTAGAGCAAATAATGCATATTTAATACACTTGAATTGAATGGAAATGGAGTATTCTGGCAATAAAAAAGGAATCATACATTGCCTATGAAAATTAAGCACAATTAGTTGATTTGGTATGGTTTCTGATTTCTATGAAGGAAAAATATCGAATAGTAGATTTACCCAGACATTTGAATTAGAAATCGAATTCCTTCTTATTTCAAATGTTTACAAAGTATTTTCATATGTTGAAAGCACTACACTCACCTGTGGGGGATCAAGAAATGAGAACACAGATCCTATTAATAAGCATCTTATAAAGTCTAATTTTGTGTTTCTTTTTTCTTCAGTCATTTACTCTGTGTTTGCCACTTGGAAAACACTGTGTATGCTGGGTAAATACAGAAATAAGTAAAATAGGCCTTATCAGAGAGGAGCTTACAGTCTATTGCGGGAGACATCTAAGTAAACAACCATAAATCAAATTAGGTTTAAATATATAATGTGATATAATATAAATACAAAAAAATGCTATGGGAAGGACAAGGAGAATGATTTAACTTCCTATTGCTTCATCTAGCTTCCTATAATTTCATCTACCAAGACTGTTCTGCCTTATCAGTTCAGTTCAGTCTCTCAATCATGTGTTACTCTTTGTGACCCCATGAACCACAGCATGCCAGGCCTCCCTGTCCACCACCAACTCCCAGAGTTTACCCAGTCTCATGTCCATTGAGTCAGTGCTGCCATCCAATCATCTCATCCTCTGTCATCTCCTTCACCTCCCACCTTCAATCTTTCCCAGAATCAGAGTCTTTGAATGAGCTGGTTCTTCACATCAGGTGGCCAAAGAATTGGAGTTTCAGCTTCAGCATCAGTCCTTCCAATGAACACTCAGGACTAATCTCCTTTAGGGTGGACTAGTTGGATCTCCTTGCAGTCCAAGGGATTCTCAAGAGTCTTCTCCAACACCACAGTTCAAAAGCATCAGTTCTTCACCCCTCAGCTATCTTTATAGTACAGCTCTCACATCCATACATGACCACTGGAAAGACCATAGTTTTGACTAAACAGAACTTTGTCAGCAAAGTAATGTCTCTGCTTTTTAATGTGCTGTCTAGGTTGGTCATAAATTTCTTCCAAGGAGTAAGCATCTTTTAATTTCATGGCTGCACTCACCATCTGCAGTGATTTTAGAGCCCAGAAAAATAAAGTCTGACACTCTTTCCACTGTTTCCCCATCTATATGCCATGAAATGATGGGGTCAGATTCCATGATCTTAGTTTCCTGAATGTTGAGCTTTAAGCCAACTTTTCACTCTCCTCTTTCACTTTCATCAGGAGGCTCTTTAGTTCTTCTTCACTTTCTGCCATAAGGGTGGTGTCATCTGCATATCTGAGGTGATTGATATTTCTCCCGGCAATCTTGATTCCAGCTTGTGCTTCATCCAGACTGGCACTTCGCATGATGTGGTCTGCTGTCGGGAGCCAGCATGAGGAATCCCAACCGTGACAGGGTCACGTGGCAGACTCAGATGGCAAGGAAATTTGAGTCTTAAGATTTCCCCCTGATTTTTCCTGAGCATGTACCCCCAAAAATAAGAATCTGTCTGCTTTCCCACTCTTCTGACAGTCTCTGGAAAAACATCAATTCAGAACTTTAGTTTCCTGCATTTGAAAGGAGTGTTTCAGTTCAACCCCCCTTTGATAATTCTCTAGCTTGCCTAACAGGTTCCCCTGACTTTTTACAAGCTTGTGAATTGCTTACAATCCCCCAACTGTGAGGGGCACAAAGGCCTTGAAGTATCTTAAAGTTAAAACCTTTTCTAAGAGCCAAAACCTATTAGTGATAGGATTTTGCTGTTGCCTCAATGATTGCTGCCAGACCTCCTTGCACCTGGAAAGTTTAGCTATATAAACAAAATTTGGAAAAAGATAATGTAGTAGTTTTTTGATGTTAGCAACACTAGGCTTTTGAGTTAATTACTTTCTTTTATAAATCATTGTACTCCTCTTGCTTGCTGTGTCCTTGCTATGTAAGAATGCAACTTTGTTTAGTGCCTCCCGAAAATGGCACCAGACCTTGGAAAAAATAACATTTATCAGAAAAGAGCTGTAAATTGTTGAATTGGCCTTTTGGCTGGAAGATGATGTAAATTACCTAAGACTTGTGTATACAACTAAGTATGCAGAGAAAATAGCCTGGTCTCAATAAGAGTCAGGGCTGCTGACATTGCCAAAATTTGTGATACCCATTGATCTTTATGTATAAAAGGCCATTTGAACAATAAAGGTTGGACCAGTTTCTCAGATGAGTCTCTCTCGAACTAACTTCATTGAAAAAGAAATCTGGCTCCCCCCATGTCTCTTTGTCTCTCTCCTCTCTTACTCTAATTCCAGGCTGAATTCCCATCTGGAACGGGGAGGCTCCCAACGTCTACTTACTTGCCCTGGCTTCTAAGATCTGCGAGAAAAGGAGCCCATGGTGGGGCACCTTTAGAGGCTCAAGCGGACGCCGGTGGCCCCACATAGATGGTGCAGATCTCTTGTCTTGAGATTTTATTGGCTTTCCCCGTAAACCAAGTTATTCAGCCTCCTTTTTTTCCACTAATTTTCCTACTACACTATTCTATCCTGATTTTAATCTATATCTAAACCTGTATCTATATAAATAATTCTGTCCACAGCCGCCTGCACCGTCCCCGCTTTGAATATCCCTGGATCCACTGGGGCTGGACCCCGGCAGTCTGCATAGAAGTTAAATAAGCAGGGTGACAATATACAGCCTTGACGTACTCCTTTTCCTATTTGGAACCAGTCTGTTCCATGTCCAGTTCTAACTGTTGCTTCCTGACCTGCATCAGGTTTCTCAAGAGGCAGGTCAGGTGGTCTGGTATTCCCACCTCTTTCAGAATTTTCCACAGTTTGTTGTGATCCACACAGGCAAAGGCTTTGGCATAGTCAATAAAGCAGCAGCAGATGCTTTTCTGAAGCTCTCTTGCTCTTTTGATGGCCCAGCAGCTGCTGGCAGCTTGCTCTTTGGCTGCTCCGCCTTTTCTAGTCCAGCTTGAGCATGCATCAGGTCCAAGTCTGCACGTCCTTCAAGGCACTGCCAACCCGCTTCAACAAGCTTCACACAATAGAAGGATTTAAATATATTTTCAGTCTTGTCTTTTGGAGTGAGGAATGTGCTGGGAAAGAGTAGACTTAACTCAGTGAAGTGAAGAGATGCCATCTTGTCACGCAAAGTAAAATATGTAATAGGTAAGACACAGACAAAAAGCAATGGACCTATACTAAAAGCTAAAGCTAATGCCACGCCATCCAGAACCAGCTGCATAACCCAGAATGCAGTCACAAAATCAAGAGCCCCGTACAGAAACCTGAGACTGAGAAGCCAGGTTTCAATTCCTGAGTGAAACAAAAAGTAGATTAAAGCAATTATTATCCATATCCTAAGAGAACTGTCTTATCATTGCTTGGACTTGGCTCTAGAGTCTGGGCAAAAGCAGTAGTTTTGAAGTTGTAGTTACAAGGTTAGTTGCAAGGCTGGTAGGTGTGAGAGCCCAGGTTAAGGCTAGATTTCTCATATCCCTCTATTTAAGGTCAGGGTAAGTTTTAGAAACCAACAGAATTAAATTTGCATCAAGTGGTCCCGTGGCTCCAGCTATGATGAGAAGACTTACTAAGCATGGATAAGAAGGAATTTTTACAGAGAGATAAACAGCATAATCCTCATTGCCTGTGACTATCAAACTTCCAGGCCAACTTCAAGCTACATGTATTATAAATCTGCCCCCAGTCATTTTTGAACAATCATTGTTGTTGTTTACTCACTAAGTTGTCTGACTCTTTTGCAACTCCATGGACTGTAGCCTGCCAGCTCCTCTGTCCATGGGATTTCCCAGGCAAAAGTACTGGAGTGGGTTACTATAGCCTTCTCCAGGGGATCTTTCCAACCCGGGGATCAAACTCATATCTCTTGCATTGGTAGGTGGATTCTCTACCACTGAGCTACCAGAGAAATCCCTTTGAATAGTTACATGCTGCTGGTGGTGCTGCTAAGTCGCTTTAGTCGTGTTCCACTCTGTGTGACCCCATGGACAGCAGCCCACCAGGCTCCTCTGCCCCTGGGATTCTCCAGGCAAGAACACGAGTGGGTTGCCATTTTTTTCTCCAGTACATGAAAGTGAAAAGTGAAAGTGAAGTCCCTCAGTCCTGTCAACTCTTTGCGACCCCATGAACTGCAGCCTACCAGGCTCCTCTGTCCATGGCATTTTCCAGGCAAGAGTACTGGAGTGGGGTGCCATTGCCTTCTCTGATAGTTGAAGTGAAGTGAAGTGAAGTGAAGTGAAGTGAAGTCACTCAGTCGTGTCTGACTCTTTGCAACCCCATGGACTATAGCCTACCGAGCTCCTCTGTCCATGGGATTTTCCAGGCAAGAATACTGGAATGGGGTGCCATTTCCTTCTCCAGGGGAACTTCCCAACTCAGGGCTCAAACCTAGGTCTCCTGCATTGTAGGCAGATGCTTTACCATCTGAGCCACAAGTTGTGTGTGTTAGTTGCTCAGTCGTGTCTGACTCTTTGCGACCCCGTGGACTGTAACCCACCAGGCTCCTTTGTCCATGGGATTCTCAAGGCAAGAATACTGGAGTGGGGTGCCATTTCCTTCTCCAAGTCACATGAAGCCACAAGTTACATGAAGTCAAATAAAACACAACAAAACAACCCAAAAAAGTCATTTTAGGTTAAACCGGATTTATAAATAAATGATTCAGCACTTTTTAAGAACAAAGGAACATTCTTTAGAGTTAGAGTCTATTCAGAAAACTCAAGAAGGATTCCAACTGCTTCTTACTGAGCAAAGCAGAGTCTTACCAAAAGTAACTAACAGAAAGGCAATTCGTGTGTGCAGAAAAAATTTGATGAGCAGTTATATTAAAACCCAATTATCTCTGACCTGATGGGCCTGTGAGGTGAACATCTTGGACTCAAGGAGACAGCAACCAAGAAACTGTTCATCCTGGGACTGAACACAATCGTGTAACAGCATCAGACCAGTTTCACTGAGAACTTCTTGATTCTGAGTCTCCCTGGAATCAGTCTTTTCTTAGTAAGAATGCATCCACTTTGCAATTCAAAGTATCAAAATAATATATTCAAATTAATTCACAGGGAGACAAAGGCGTGTGATAGTATAAGTAGTTAAAATGCTGGAGGCGATGGAAACAGGAGCACACTTCACTTCAACAAACATCTCTTAAACCACTACAGTGTGCCAGGACTACCCAGAGCTCCGGCCTCTTGCCAAGTCCCAAATCGCTCTCAGTTTCTCTCATCACTTCCATTTCCACCACAGCTTTCTTAAGGTCATCAGCTTCTCATTGGACTAACGGCCACCCCAGTTGGTACCGGCTCTCTACCACAAAGTTCAAGCTAAACAAATCCCTCTCCTGTGAGAAACCCTTCACGCTTCCTCCTTGTTTCGGGCTAAGTTCTAAATGGCCCTGCGACCTCTGTGAGGTGCCCAGCTGTCTCTCCTGCTTCACTACCTGCCACTTCCCCCAGGCCCCCTGTGTCCCAGCAGCACAGGCTTCCTTCCAGCTCCCCGCAGGCCACATAGCCAACCTCAGTGCCTCTGACCTGTTGGCAGCAGCATGTCCCGTGCTGCCTGTTTCCTCCAAGAGCCACCCAGGTATCTCCCTCATCCGAAACTGCCTTGGTCCCAGAGGTAATGGTCACACAGCATCATCCTTAGACCCAAGCTAGAAGGATGCTGGGCTGGGCCCTGCCCTTTGAAGGCCGTTAGACATCATAAGAGCTTCCTTGGTGCCTCAGACTGTAAAGAACCTGCTTGCAATGCAGGAGACCAGGGTCTTCTGATCCCTGGGTCGGCAAGATCCCCTGGAGAAGGGAATGGCAGCCACTCCAGTATTATTGCCTGGAGAATTTCATGGACAGAGGAGCCTGCTGGGCTACAGGCCATGGGGTTGCAAAGACTCAGGCATGACTGAACAACTAACACTTCAGACATCACAAATAAAAATAAATTTATGAAAGATCATGTGGACACCTCTGTCCCCTGGGTCTGCTGCTCAGCACTGGCACAGCAATATCCACAGCCCTAGGTGTCTGCTCTCCTGACTAACAGGATTCAGGCCCCTAGGAGATCTCCACTGCTCTATCTCTGCTTCCTTGAAACAAAAGACAGGAGTGTCTGAACGTCCATGATGTTGTAGGCTCTCCCACTGCTGCAGTATGGGGAGGATTTGAGAAGCAACCACGCTTAGACAAGAGAAGGGCCACAGCAGTTGCTTTTTCTAGACAACACTCATCCCTGCAAACAAACTGCTGTTCCCAGCAGAGCCAAGGACCCATTTTCTTGTTTGTCTGTGGTCTCAAATTTATGCCTCCAGAGCTACTCAAAAATTAGTGAGTATTCACAGCAGCTGCACATGGCAGCTGCGAAAATTTTGCAATTCATATTACTCTTAAATTTGTATATAAGTCTAGCTGTATATGGGTGACTCATCGATCCAATTAACAACTACATGACTGTTGATTGTTAGAATGGGGATTCTTTTGATTTTTATAGATTAAAAATGTTTACTACAATTTCATTACATTTTCAAAAAGTGAATAAGAAATATCAGCTGTGGTTAAATAAAAACTTTAATGCTTTTATTTTCTATTTTATTTTTAATAGATAACTGAATACATGGAAAATAATTTTTTGAAAAAATACAAAAAAAAATTAAATTTTGTACATGTTTAAACATATAATTTGATGAAAATATGTGACCCCATGGACATACAGCCCGCCAGGCTCCTCTGTCCATAGGATTCTCCAGGCAAGAATACCGAAGTGGGTGGCCATGTCCTCCTCCAGGAGATCTTCTCAACCCAGGGATCAAATCTAAGTCTCCCACATTGTAGGCAGATTCTTTGCATCTAAGCCATCAGGAAAGCCCAAGAATACTGGAGTGGGTCACCTATCCCTTCTCCAGGGGATCTTTCTGTTCGACCCTGGAATCGAACCAGGGTCTCCTGCATTGCAGGTGGATTTTTTACCAGCTGAGCTACCAGAGAAGCCCTCAACATACAGTTTGGTGAAAATATGCTCAAATTGTATGCAATTTAATGACAGTGTATATTGAGACATTTAAGTCATCAACAGTATACAAAGTATGTGAAAATCTCAATCATCAAATTATCATTAGTTATTTTGCTAAAGTTAAGTCCAAAAACACGTTCGTGGACTATATACATTAAGGTCCAGGAAAGGGAAGACTGGCGTGCTGCAGTCCATTGGGTTGTAAACAGTCGGGCGTGATTGAGCGACTGAACTGAACCAATATGCATTTTATTTACTAATTGTGCTTATTTTTATTTTATTACTCACCAAATATTGCCAGCCCTTCTGCAGAATACACAGACATGCCCACTAATATTTAATGCAGTTGATTTTGATATTGTGCCAGCTTCTAGTAATAAAAAATGCATAGATTTAAACATTTTTCAATTTTTTTCCCCACAAAAGCAGCGTTGTGAAACTTGGTTTTCAATGTTCAAATATTTGGCATAAAGAATGTGGTTCTCCATTTGTCCTTGTTCCCAGCCCCTCAAATGTTCCAAGTGGGCCTGGGTTAAGCTTTTTCTCTGCTGTGCTTCTTTAAAGGCTGCCCATTTGTTTTTATGGATGTGCAGCGTTGTATTACAATTTCTTTTTTCACAAACCTCTTTTTAGCTCTAACTGTAGTAGTCTCAGGGCAGAGACTTCATTTTTGTAACCCATTTGTTGCAACCCAGGACATAGAAGTTAAATAAATAGGTTGAATTAATACATAAGCAAAACAAGGCAGCATTGTCTAAGAACACAAATTATTGAGCCTAACTGCTCAGGTTGCAACCCCAACTCTGATATTATCTCTTAATCAAGAGTAGTAACCTCTTAACCCCTCAGCTCCTTAGTTCCTCACCTACAAAATAGAAATAACAAAGGTGCCTACTTCACAAGGTTGAAGTATTAAATGCAATGATAAATGAGTTCATATTTACAAAAACTTAAAATTGTGGCTGCACATTTGGTAGTTAGTATTTGCAAAATCAATCCCTAATAAAATCAAATAACATTTGTTTAGGTTTCACTAGACATAATATCTCATTTCATCACAGCAGTCCTACGAATTATGTACAGTTATTGTCCTTATTTACAGATGAAAAAACTGAAGCTTGACAGGTTTTAGATGCTTGCTAAAACCCAAAACTAGCAAAACTAGGATTGGAATTGCAATTTTGTGTTAGCAGAGCCTGAACCTTTAACTATCAAATGAATTTTATTTCCAGGTACGATCGCTTAGAAGTAAATGTATATCAAACCAGTCAATTCTAAAGGGAACCAGTCCTGAATATTCACTGGAAGGACTGATGCTGAAGCTGAAGCTCCAATACTTTGGCCACCTGATTTGAACTGACTCTTTGGAAAAGAACCTGACGCTGGGAAAGATTGAGGGCAGGAGGAGAAGGGGATGACAGAGAATGAGATGGCTGGATGGCCTCATCGACTCAATGGACGTGAGTCTGAGTGAACTTCGGGAGTTGGTGATGGACAGGGAGGCCTGGCGTGCTGCTATTCATGGGGTCTCAAAAAGTCGGACATGACTGAGCAACTGAACTGAATATATGTATATATTATGAAAATTCTTAAATTTTAAAACTGCTTTCTTGAAACCAAATTTTACTTAATTTTTTTAATTGTCATAATGTTCTAAAAAGATTTCAAAGGGAAAGTTTTTTTAAAATTCTAACAGCAAATCAATAAAAGCTTAGTAGGCAGCAAGTCAAAAAAAGTAATATATTTTATTATTAAATGTGAATAAAAGAAATGAGCGTAAATATCTATGTCATTAGTCCTTAGAAATGCAGTATGCTCCACCTAAAAGGCCTTGGATATTGAAGGATTTTATGAGCATCGTCACGCTTATTCTGTGGACAGGAAGTAGATAAGAATTATGGATAGTTTCCTGGTGGAAAAAAAAAAGTGAAATGCAATGACTTCTGTCAGGTCATCTTTGGAGCTTAGACAATGAATTGAATTTGAATGAACAGCTTTGAATTATATATAATTGCTCTAACACTATAAGTTTGTATTACTAAGCGATATCATGAGATTTGAGGGTGTTGTCACTGTGTTTTATGCTTTCAAGCTTATAAACATGATATGAGGTATTCTCTACTGTTAATGACTTTATAATGTAATAGGAAAGCAAAATGGCCAGGCAGAGGTTTTATTAAAAAACAAACAAGCAGTACAAACATAAAATGTACTGCTAACATGGACAGAAATGGGGAAAATTTAAACTTATAAAGGATGTTGGATTACTCTGTGTTTACCCTGGCAGGATGAACTAAATAATATAGTCAGAAAAACATACTAAGAAATAGGCCAAATGGCAACAGAGGAATCATAATGAAGGAACAGGACAAGCCACTTGCCCTGTTGAAGCAAGAACAGTCCAGATGAAGGAGATTTGGTGAAGACGGTGATGCCACAGTAGAAACACCCAACACCACCACTGTAGAAATAAAATGCACTCTTCCTGCCTTGGGCTGTTACGCTTACATTCTCTGAGTCACTCTATAGTAAATAGCTACAAGCTCATCATGTGTTCTTTAAGAGTTCATTTCCTGCACAAAGTGAGTGTGGAGGCTAGGCCACAGATGCATAAGACGCAACATTACTTCTTAACGGGAGACCTTAAAGGAGGAGACAGAGAAAAGGCAACAGACGATCCCACATTGCCTTCCTTCCCAGCACTCATCACCCGTGTGAGCACACACTGAGGTTTGGCATCCCCATGCGGTCAAGGCCTTGTCATTTCACTGACACATTCCAACTGCCTGACACATAGTAGTTACTCCACAAATATCTGTTTATTGATGTAGACAATTTGTTTGCCAGTAGGTAAATTTGTTTTGTTTTTGTCCTGAATGAAATTTTATTGTTCTTGGAAAGGGGGAAAAAAGCGTATTTATGAAATTATACAGGAAAAGACTGCCAGAATTCTAATATGGTGATAGCAAGGCTTCCACAGCGAACATACTGGTTTTCTTTATTAACTTCCAAACTCTTCCATTTCCTAAATCTCACAGATGGAACAAGTCCAGTTAAAGAAACATGACCAGCAAGAAAAGGATGGATTGGAGTGGGGCAAGACAGGCTTCCCTGGGGGCTCAGTGGTAAAGAATCCACCTGCCAATGCAGGAGACACAGGTTCAATCCTTGAGTCGCAAAGACCCCCTGGAGGAGGAAGCGACAACCCATGCCAGTGTTCTCACCTGGGAAATCCCATGGACAGAGGAACCCCACTGGTTACGGTCCATGGGGCCACGAAAGCATTGGACACGAGCTAGCGACTAAAGCAAGAACAAAGACAACAGGAAGGAAAACCGTTTCATGGAGTGGACAGACCTCTGCGCCTCATTCGCTCAACTGCAAACTGGTGATCAGTTTTTGAGACTATTCTGAGACAACAGTGGTTTTTAAAGAGTATTCTAAAAGAATAAATTATAGATTATAATTAGACCTGAATATATACATATATATTCAGGTCTAAAAGAAACGGATGCATAGTGCACATTCAATAAATCTCATTGAATCTAATGAGTACAAATATTGTCCTTTAGAAGAGATATTTCCAGGAGGAAGAGAGAAAGTTGTCTGAAGTTTAAATGAGAACTAGGACGTAGAAAACTTCAAGATGACCATTTTCAAGTCCTTGCTAAGGGACTTCCCAGATCACTCTCCCTGAGGAAAGTTCTCCAATCCTGTTCCAATTACTGAAATAAAGATGCTTCCTCACACACTCAACCTGCCTGAGTTCTAAGGACCTCGCTCTTACCTGTGCAGCATCATTTTGAAACATCTTTCTCAACCTGTGACCTGATGGTCTGAGATTTGTCACGGTTCCCTTCAGGAGCTTGTTAATAAATGAAAGTGTTAGCTGCTCAGTCATGTTCAACTCCTTGCAACCCCTAGACTACAGCCCACCAGGATCCTCTGTCCATGGGATTCTCCAGGCAAGAATACTGGAGTGGGCAGCCATTCCCTTCTCCAGGGGATCTTCCAGACCCAGGGATAAAACCCTGGTCTCCTGCATTGCAGGCAGATTCTTTACCATCTGAGCCACCAGGGAAGCCCTTTTAATGGGAACCTCTGGAAAAACAGGTTTTGAGACTAAATACTGGCTTAACCCAGCCTCTTTCAAGGGACATTTCACCAGTAACTTTAAAATTAATTTTAAAAACTCTATACATTCCACTCTGTGGTGTAACATTTTAAAAATTGAGTTGTGATATTTTATTTAGATCTTAAAAATGAGTATCGGGTGAATTAAGGGATATTGAGCTCATTTCTACCACTGCTCCTTACTGGTAGCATAAACGGTAATTAGATCAGTAGGTCCTGTGTGTCTCCTTGACACCCACAGACTTTGAGAGCCAAGTATGTGAAGTGTCAGTGTGGAAAAGACAATCTGAACCTTTTAGTAGCAAAGCAACTGAAAGATTATACTATGCTGAAACTGACCCTGAGCAAATGCCTTTGTGGTGCATTAAAGTCACCATAAAACTGTTTGCTTACTTCCTGAACAAACATTGTCCTTAAGAACAGAGTCTGTTGGCAAGAGTTAGGTCCTTATCTAGCAAAGTTTTCAAAAGCTGATAGTAATCGCAGTGAGCTCTGAATTCGGGTGGGCATGCCGTGTTGAATGTTCTGGCGTGGGAAACTTACTTTGATAATCCTTGAGCTAAAAACACCATGCAGAACACAAAAGGAATCCCGACTATGGGGACTGGCAATGCTCCCCTTTTCTGTAACCAAACCAGTATGATTCGTCATTGCTGAACCATCTTCACTTCTGCTCTCCCTATCAGCATTTGCTGCCTTGTATCATTGTAGCTTGCTGGTCTTCTCTAAGAAGAATTTAGAACTCTTATAAAGGAGACCCAGAATATCATGCTAGTCTTCTGAATATATGGAGACTAAGAAACGTGATGTATATACATGCAGGAGAAGCATTCCCTTTCTTAAACAGAACTGTGAAGTTGCCACCCTCTGTCATTTCCCAGGATGTGCAGGAAGTAGGATCGTAATACAGGTTCACTTTGTAAAATGCAAATCATCCTAATGAAGGAATAAAACTTATCCATAATCTTCGAACTGGTTCAATATTGAAAAAGGAGTTTGTTAAGGCTGTGTATTATCACTCTGCTTATTTAATTTATATGCAGAGTACATTGTGCAAAATGCCAGGCTGGATGAATCACAAGCTGGAATCAAGATTTCCAGGAGAAATATCAATAACCTTAGATATGCAGATGATACCACTTTAATGGCAGAAAGTGAAGAGGAACTAAAGAGCCTGTTGTTGAAGTGAAAGAGGAGAGTGAAAAAATTGGCTTAAAACTCAACATTCAAAAAGCTAAGGTCATGGCATCTGGTCCCATCACTTCATGGTAAACAGATAGGGAAAATGTGGAAACAGTGTCATATTTCATTTTCTTGGGCTTCAAAATCACTGCAGATGTTGATTGCAGCCACAAAATTAAAAGACAGTTGCTCCTTGGAAGAATAGCTATGACCTAGCTAGACAGCATATTAAAAAGCAGCAGCATCACTTTGCCAGCAATGGTTCACAGAGTCAAAGCTATGGTTTTTCCAGTAGTCATGTATGGATGTGAGAGCTGGATCATGAAGAAGGCTGAGCACCAAAGAATAGATGCCTTGGAAATGTCGTGCTGGAGAAGACTCTTGGATAGCAAGGAGGTCAAACAAGTCAATGCTAAAGGAAGTCAATCCTGAAATTCATTGGAAGGACTGGTGCTAAAGCTGAAGCTTTAATACTTTGGCCACCTGCTGTGAAGAGTTGACCCATTGGAAAAGACCCTAATGCTGGGAAAGGTTGAAGGCAGGAGGAGAAGGGGACGACAGAGGATGAGATGGTTGGATGGCACCACCGATTCAATGGACATGAGTTTGAGCAAGCTCCAGGAGAAAGTGAAGGACAGGGAAGCCTGGCTGCTGCAGTCCATGGGGCTGCAAAGAGTCAGACATGACTTAGCAACTGAACAACCATAGTAATCTTACTACCCAAAGACAACTATTCAGATTTTGGTTCACAATCTCTAGAAATGCAAAGTCAACTGGAGAGAGAGAGAGAAAAAGGAGAGAGAAGGAGGAAGAAAAGAAGGAAGGGGGAGAAGAAGGACAGGTTAATATTTATTCTTCTATGATTGGCTTGCTTAATTTGTCAATAATCTTTGAATGTTCTTCCATGTCAGTGAATACATTTCCATCAGGCAATCTTTAATCACAAGCCAGTGCTCTAGTGCGCTCGTGTGCCATGGTCCATTTCCAAACCCTTCAGAGTTAGCCATCTGGGTTGCTGTCAGTTGCGTTTTGACAGGCCACTGTGTGGGGATCACATCGCCAAACACGTGCATAAACATTTACACACTCAGCTTCTTTCTCGTTGGTGTGAATTTACAAAAGCTGGAAGAAGAGGCCCGTTTCAAGCTTTGGGTGCGTCATTTCCTCTGAGAGCCATGTCTGGTGTCCTAGGACCAGATTTGCCATTGCTCAGGGACAATCTACCAAATACGGTGAAAGGGGAATCTCCTTAGGAAAAACTGATCAGGTTGTTGTCCTCATGTGAAGGAAATCTGAGCTTCCCTAAACCTTGCAGACTAGCCGGCAGCCTCAGCGTACTCAGCCAGGTTTGACCACCTGTGACAGTTGAAGGTGGCTTGGAGGAATGAGAAATTCCTATCTTTAACAAGGTGTCAGGAACTACCTGCCTGCCCTATGGGAGAAGAAAGGAACATTGTCATTCTTCTTTAAGTGGGATTTAGGAAATCCACATCCATCTTCTCTCTACAACAGAGCCTCAGACCACAGCCCTGCCAGCTTTGAAGCATGGTTCTTCCAGCTGTGACATATTCACAGAGTGAAACTGCTTTGTACTTACCATTTTCTCTATCACGCTTCCAAGAATCCACCCATGCTTTCTCTCTTATGTAATTTTTATAATCCTTTATAAACATAAACCTTTTTATAGGCACTCCCTTCTCACCCTCTTTTATTTACCACATGCACTTCCCTATTGCACAAAATTCCTACATCTATATTTAATCCCTGTTCCTGAGTTTCCTTCACGGAGAAGGCAATGGCACCCCACTCCTGTACTCTTGCCTGGAAAATCCCATGGATGGAGGAGCCTGGTGGGCTGCAGTCCATGGGGTCGTGAAGAGTTGGACACAACTGAGCAACTTCACTTTCACTTTTCACTTTCCTGCATTGGAGAAGGAAATGGCAACCCATTCCAGTGTTCTTGCCTGGAGAATCCCAGGACGGGGGAACCTGGTAGGCTGCTGTCTATGGGGTCACACAGAGTCAGACACGACTGAAGTGACTTAGTAGCAGCAGCCTGCATTTCCTTCCAGAGGATCTGAGTCTTTCCGAGAAAGGGCAGGAACTGGATCACTAATGATCTGGGGGTAACCTGGGGAGTAGTAGCAAACACCATAGAAAGTGACATAAACACTTTCTGCTGATTGTACTCAAAATTTTCAGCAGTTGCTTTGAAAAGTTAATTTACATAAAGCCATAATCAGATGTCGCATTTTGTCTCCCAGGATGGTGGTGGTGAGGGGACAGAGAAGTTGGAATGCTTGTGCATGGTTGGTGGAATATAAAATGGCAAAGCAGCAGTGAAAAGCAGTTTGTCCCTCACAAAGCGAAACAGACTCTACAATGTGATCCAGCAGCTCCATAACCAGGTATACACCCAAAGACCTGAGAGCAGGGCCTCAAGCAGGCGCTTCTGCCAGTGTCCACTGCAGCATCACCCACAGCTGTCAAAATGCAGAAACAATGCAGGTGTCCATCGACAGAGGAACGGATGAGCAGACCAGTGCATCCTGTATGCAATGAAGTATCTCGGTCATAAAAGAAGTGAAGGCCTAACACATGCTGTAACATGGATAAATCTTTAAAACGTTGTGCCGAGTGAACAAATTAGACACAAAAGAACTCGACTACCATGGACGATCCAAAATAGACAATTTGTAAAAACAGAAAGCACTACAGGTTCCAGGGTCTGAGAGGAGGGAGGGATGGGGAGTTACTGCTTCATGGTTAGAGAGGTTCTATTTGCGGTCATGAAAATGCTTTGGAAATAAATAGTGGTGATGGTTGCACAATATTTTGAATGTAATTAATGCCACTGAATCCAACAGCTGAAATGACAGATTAAGTGCGTGTTAAGTAACTCAATTGTGTCCAAATCTTTGCAACTCCATGGTCTATAACCCGCCAGGTTCCTCTGTCCATGGAATTTTCCAGGCAAGAATACTGGAGTGGGTTGCCATTCCCTTCTCCAGGGGATCTTCCCAATCCAGGGATCGAACCCAGGTCTCCTGCTCTGGCAGGTGGACTCTTTACCACTAGTGCCACCTGGATTTTATGGTAGTTCTGTATATTTTATTGTCATGAAAGAAGTCAAAATGTAATACACCAAAAAACATTGAATTTTACACCTGAAGTGAGTGAATTGTAATGGTATGCGGACTATATCTGAATAGTGTTATTTTTTTAGTTCTCATAAAAATTCTCCCTCTTTGCATCTGAATTACTTTCATTAAGAAGAAAGCACAGGCAAATTTGAACATATTTTTAAAATTAGGTTTCAGTGGCTTATTTTTCTTTTCCTGCCTCCAGTTCCCAGCAGTACAGGAAAATGCCTCACCTGCACTGTGCTACGCGCGCATCTGTGCTAAGCCACTTCAGCCGTGTCCAGCTCTTTGCGATCCCATGGACTGTAACCCTTCAGGCTCCTCTGTCCATGGGATTCTCCAGGGAAGAATACTGGAGTGGAGAGTCATTCCTTTCTCCAGGGGATCTTCCCAACCTCAGGACTGAACTGGAGCCTCCTGTGTTGCAGGCAGATTCTCTACTACCTGAGCCACCAGGAATGCCCTGAATAAAGCAGTATCTGGTACGGATGGTTTTCACCAGAGCTCGGCTGCGTGCCAGAGAATTCCAAGGACAGGGGAGCCTGGCAGGCTACAGTCTATGGGGTCGCAAGGTTGGACACGACTGAGCAACTAAGCACACAGGCTTTGTGCTGTGAAAAGAGTGAAACCCACTCTCAATGATGGAAGCAAAAATCTGCTAACCTAAGGCTGAGGAGGTAACTCCAATTTTTTAATTCCTGAAATATTTCAAAAACTAGTTTGGAGAAAATTATACTCATTTTTGCACCAGACATAGAAAACAAAACACAACTTTTGGAGGAAATCTTTATTATGTTTCAATACTCAAGGATATGTAATAAGGTTAGGAAAAAGACTGACCCAAACGTACAGGAAAAGCATCTGTATTGAGGATGATGGACAGTCTGCAGGGCATTGTGATGGGCTTTCGGTACTTCTTCCCCTACTTTTTGGATGGACCATCTAACATTTTTCAGTTTTGCTTAACTTCTTATCCACAATCTTCCTTATATGAAATAAGAATACTACAAATTAGGGTAGTCGTGAAGATCAAATGAAATATTTTGTAAAGTGATCAATAGCACATTAATTCTCAGCAGTGAACAAGAACACCGTGTAAGAATCAGCTCATGAAAATTTGTTTGATCATTTTTAGATGCCTCAAGCAGTAGCTAGAGATTTTATTTTTTTCCTTTTTCCAGCAAAACTGTTTTCAACATTAGTCATTATCGAAGTATAGCTGATTTACAATGTTGTCTTGGCTTCAGGTATACAGCAAAATGAATCAGTTATACATATACAGATATCCACTCATCTTTAGATTCTTTTCCCATGTAGGTCATCAGTTCAGTTCAGTTCAGTTGCTAAGTCATGTAACAGAGTATTAAGTATTGGAGTTTCAGCTTCAGCATCAGTCCTTCCAATGAATATTCAGGACTAATTTCTTTTAGGATGGACTGGTTGGATCTCCTTGCTGTCCAAGGAAGGACTGATGCTGAAGCTGAAACTCCAATACTCTGGTCATCTGATGCAAAGAGCTGACTCATTGGAAAAAACCTTGATGTGGGAAAGATTGAAGACGGGAGGAGAAAGGAATGACAGAGGATGAGATGGTGCATGGCATCACCAACTCGATGGACATGGGTTTGAGTAAACTTCAGGAGTTGGTGATGGACAGGCAGGCCTGGCGTGCCGCTGTCCACGAGGTCACAAGGAGTCGGACATGACAGAGTAACTGAATTAAGCTGAACTGATCAGTCCTTGCAATGATTATTCAGGACTTATTTCCTTTAGTATAGACTGGTTGGATCTCCTTGCAGTCCAAGGGACTCTCAAAAGTCTTCTTCAATACCATAGTTCAAAAACATCAAAAGTGCTTTTTCTTTATAGTCCTACTTTCACATCCATACATGACTACTGGAAAAACCATAGCCTTGACTAGACAGACCTTTGTTGGCAAAGTAATGTTTCTGCTTTTTAATATGCTGTCTAGGTTGGTCATAGCTTTTCTTCCAATGAGCAAGCATCTTTTAATTTCATGGGTGCAGTCACCATCTGCAGTGATTCTGGAGCCCAAGAAAATAAAATCTGTCACTGTTTCAATTGTTTCCGCATCTATTTGTCATGAAGTGATGGGACAAGATGCCATGATCTTAGTTTCCTGAATGTTGTGTTTTAAGACAGCTTTTCACTCTCTTTTTTCACTTTCATCAAGAGGCTCTTTAGTTTCTCTTCACTTTCTGCTGTCATCTGCATATCTGAGGTTATTGATATTTCTCCCGGCAATCTTGATTCCAGCTTGTGCTTCATCCAGCCCAGCATTTCTCATGATGTACTCTGCATAGAAGTTAAATAAGCAGGGTAACAATGTATAACCTTAAGGTACTCCTTTCCCAATTTGGGACCAGTCTGTTGTTACATGTCCAGTTCTAACTATTGTCTCTGGACCTGCATACAGATTTCTCAGGAGGCAGATCAGGTGGTCTGGTATTCCCATCTCTTTAAGAATTTTCCAGTTTGTTGTGATCCACACGATCAAAGGCTTTGGTTTAATCAATAAAGCAGAAGTAGATGTTTTTTCTGGAACTCTCTTGCTGTATCAATGATCCAGGCAATGTTGGCAAATTGATTTCTGGTCCTCTGCCTTTTCTAAATCCAGCTTGAACATCTGGAAGTTCACAGTTCCACATACTGTTGAAGCCTAGCTTGGAGAAGTTTGAGTATTACTTTGCTAGCCTGTGAGATGAGTACAATTGTGCAGTAGTTTGAACATTCTTTGGCATTGCCCTTCTTTGGGATTGGAATGAAAACTGACCTTTTCCAGTCCTGTGGCCACTGCTGAGTTTTCCAAATTTGCTGGCATATTGAGTGCAGCACTTTCACAGCATCATCTTTTAGGATTTGAAATAGCTCAACTGGAATTCCATCACCTCCACTAGCTTTGTTTGTAGTGATGCTTCCTAAGGCCCACTTGACTTCACATTCCAGGATGTCGCACTCTAGCTGAGCAATCACACCATTGTGGTTATCCGTGTCATGAAGTGAAATAAGTCAGACACAAAAAGACAAATACCGTATATCACTTATATGTGAAATCTAATAAAAGGGTACAAATGAACTTATCCACAAAACAGGAATAGAGTCACACATGTAGAAACAAATTTATAGATGCATAGGATAAGTGGGGAGAGGTAAATCGGGAGATTGGGATTGACATATACACACATATACACACTCAGTTCAGTTTAGTTTAGGTCAGTCGCTCAGTTGTGTCCGAGTCTTTGCGACCCCATGAATCGCAGCACGCCAGGCCTCCCTGTCCATCACCAACTCCCGGAGTTCACCCAAACCCACGTCCATTGAGTCAGTGATGCCATCCAGCCATCTCATCCTCTGTCGTCCCCTTTTCCTCCCGCCCCCAGTCCCTCCCAGCATCAGAGTCTTTTCCAATGAGTCAACTCTTTGCATGAGGTGGCCAAAGTATTGGAGTTTCAGTCTTAGCATCATTCCTTCCAAAGAACACCCAGGACTGATCTCCTTTAGAATGGATTGGTTGGATCTCCTTGCAGTCCTTGGGACTCTCAGTATATATAAAATAGATAATTAATAAGGACTTCTTGCATACCATAGGGAATTCTACTCAATACTTTGTAATGACCATATGGGAAAAGAATCTTTAAAAAAGATATGTGTAATGGATTCATTTTGCTGTACACCTGAAATTAACGCATTGTAAATCAATAATATTCCAATAAAAATATTTTGAAAAAATGAAAAGCTCATAGGCGCCAAGAGTTAAATAGTGGCTTCCGGGGGCTGAAGGAGTGAGGAAGTGGGCAAATGTTTGTCAAAGAGTGAAAGCTTTTCATTGCATGAATAGATGAAGAAGCTTTGGGGGTCTAATGTTCAGCATGGTTAATAAAAATGTAATTAATAATATATCATTATATACTTGAAATTTGCTAAAATGTTAAGTTTTTAGAGTTCTTACCATCAAAAAAAAGATAACAATGTAAGGTGATGGATATGCTAATTGACCTGAGTGTGATAATCATTTTACAATGCATATATATATAATATATGTATTAAGTCATTACATTATGCATCTTTAAAAACTGAAAGATATATTATTTTTATTTGTCAGTCATACTTCAATAAAGCCAAGGAAGGGAATTATTTAAAAAATTTAATTAATATAAATCACAAAACGTGCCATCTCTTCTTCAGTCACATCTCTGCCTCTAGCCACATGTAGATATGGTTCTCCATTTTTAAGAATGTGTGTGATCAGATTGAACCCACCTGGATTATCTGGGATACCGTCCCATCTCAATGTCTGTTCCTTTATTCACATCTGTGAAGTCCCTGTCGCCATGTGAGCTAATCTATTGACAGCTTCTGAGCATTCGGATATGAGCATCTTTCAGGGCCATTTTATAACAGTGAGGATATACACCTCCACGCAATGCCTGCTCTGAGCATGTGTCTCCATACATCCAATAGGGTGCTCTGATCTCAAACCCAGAACCTAGTCCAAATGAGCGCTGGTTTAAGTTACGTCTTCTACGACCAAACCAAAACCTACCTTATTGCCCGTTACTCAAGTCAATTTTTTACAGACTCCTACATCAGAGAATGACAGACTTAATTTCCAACATGACTTTTACTCTTTTCTGGAAAAGATAGTAAGAGGCATAAGACTTTGTTAGAAGCTGTATTAAACTCTGGGAAAGCTGACAAGGGAGAGAAGAAAGACAATACATTAAAAGAGTTGAAAATAACATCACAGACTAGTAATTAATAAGTACTATTACCTAACGCTATAAAGAGCTTATTGTACCTATGCACAATAAGATTGAAGGCAGGAGGAGAAGGGGATGACAGAGGATGAGATGGTTGGATGGCATCACTGACTCAATGGACATGAGATTGAGTAAACTCTGGTAGTTGGTGATGGACAAGGAGGCCTGGTGTGCTGCAGTCCATGGGGTTGCAAAGAGTCGGACATGACTGAGCAACTGAACTGAACTGAACTGTGCCTATGGAAAAAAGAAAAAGAAAATGTTTATAATAGACTCTCCTGATGCTGCAGTAACTCTGGGTCTATAGTTTTGCATTTTCACACCTGGAGCCAATGCTTACCCCCATACCTCCAAGGAGACAAGCAGCTCACTTCCCCCTACAGTGGAGGCGACATTTGTTTCTACAGAATCTTCAAGAGCATGCATTCCCTGTTGCATTGTATCATGTCCTGATATAACAGATGCAGCTTTGCATTATCTTTCCTAATTAAAAAAACCTCACTCAAGAAAACTGATGATACTGGTAAGAAAATTGTAAAATGTCTTCAGAGTTCCATGCTACTCTAGAACACCAGCTCATATACCATGCAGGTGATAACTAAGCAATTTGCTCAAAAAACATTTGACTTCCAAAAATAGGACCTGGTTTATAGAGTTCATTCTCTTTGCTCGTGGTTTTCTGAATGATTGCATGCCCTCCTTTTTAGAAGCAGGGGCTGAGCTGTCTTTCTTTCTGGGATCCCTTGTAGTCTTATGATCCTATGCATCTGGATTTTACTCCCTGTGTAGTGAGCAAAAGACTGTTGCCTCTGCACAAGTCCTTGTTTTTATCTTTTTAGTGTTTTATTGTTTATGCAATTTTCAGAAGTTACTATTTACAGTTATTACAAAATATTGGCTAACTCCCCACATTGTTCAACATACCCTTGAGCCTATCTTACACCCAGTGACTTGGGCCTCCCAGTCCCCCACCCGGTATGGCCCCTCGCCCCTCCCCACTAGTAACTATAGTTTGTTCTCCATATCTGTGAGTCAGCTTCTCTCCTGTTATGTTGACTAGCTTGTTGAAACTTCAAAATTCCCCGTGTTAAGTGATATCATACAGTATTTGTCTTTCTCTGTCTGACTTACTTCACTTAACATAATGCCCCTCAAGTCCATTCGTGTTGTTGCAAATGGCAAACATTTGTTCTTTCTTATGGCTGAGTAGGATTCTGTGATATAAATATACCACATCTTTTTTATCCACTCATCTTTTTTTTTTTTTGCTACACTGAGCAGCATGTGGAATCCCAGTTCCCCAACCAGGGATCGAAGCTCCCTGCATTAGAAGGCGGACTCTCAACCACTGGGCTGCTGGAGAAGTCCCCTCCACTCGTTGGTTGATGGAGACTTTAGTTGCTTTTGTATCATTATTTTGATATAAATAATGCTGCTATGAACACTGAGACTGAAACATGCTCCTGTGTGCTTGTCTTTTGAAGTACAATGCTGACTCAAGAACTAGTGGTTGGGAATTGTGAAGATGTAGAAACAAAGAAGGACTGTTGGGCTAAAGAAACGGTAACAGTTTAGACTGTAATTCAGCCATACAGCAGAAACACCAGAATCCTGGTTCCCTGAAAGAATAGATAAGGGCTGGACACACATGCCAAAGCTGTTTTTCCAGGCAGAAGATCCCCTTCCAGAAGGAAACTTCTGACCACAAGAGCAAACCCTAGACTGGCTGACACCAGAAGGTTGGTGATGCTTGGCACGTCACCTTGCTGCCAACCAACGCAAGGACTGCCCACCGGCTGATCACGCTCTGTGCCTGTAATGCTATGAAAACCCTCACCGCCCCCTCCAGACACAGCCCGGAGGGCGTTAGCCCACTGCAGCCCCCTTTGCCTGGCAAAGCGATAAAAGCAACTCTTTCCCACTTACCCAAGATTCTGCCTCGGGTTTCTACTCAGCACCGGTGAACAGAGGCTGAGTATCTGCAACAAGGAGCCTGTATTTTTTCAAATTAGTGCTTTTGGGGTTGTTTTTGTTTTTTTGTTTTTCAGATATATACCCAGGAGTGGGATTGCTATGTTATAGTTCCTTTTATAGTAACCTCTGACCTTTCCTAAATGCCAGCTGAGCCTCTCAGGCTGTCCTTTCATATGTCATGGGTCATTAATTACTGGGACTCCCCATGTCGCTTGACCAACAAGACGAAGCCTCTTGCAAGCCCTCCCTGCTAGCCTGTGAGGCCGGCTTCCACTGAAAGCAAAGCCTGATGTAAGACTCTTTTATGGTTATCTTGTTAAATTCTCACTTTACCAGGAGAAGGCCAGGGATGTTTGGGGAGATACAGTTGCTTGCTGCTAGTGTTTCTGGAACGGTAGAGAATCTCAACAGGGCTCTGGCAGTGAAGGCCAGAAACTTTCTCTCTCTCTGTCTCTCTCTCTCTGTCTCTCCCTTTCTGTATTTCTAGCACCACTTTTCTCCCTGGCAGTACAAACACCCAGCACTGTGCTCTTGCTGATAAAAGAAAGAAGAATTACTCATAAATATATCTTTTTCTGAGTAGTACAGCCCAGAAATTAAATATAGTTTATATGTTTTTGCTACTTACTTACACTCTTAAAATGCCATTACTGACTCTAAATTCATAGAGAAAAAAAAATTCAAGTTTAAGAACATTTTTCTATTTTACAAAACAAACAAATGAATAGACGCCACACTTATATGGCCATCTCTCTCACAAGGCTGCGAACCCTTTCAGGTCAGGAGCGATGTCTTAGTCAGCTTCCAATACCAGTGCTGACCACAATGCCTGGCACATAGTAGGGACTCAGGAAAGAATGGTTGTGTGCTCAGTTGCTTCATTTGTGTCCGATTCTTTGCAACCTTATGGGCTGTAGGTTGCCAGGCTCCTCTGTCCATGAGATACTCCAGGCCAGAATACTGGAGTGATTGCCATTCCCTTCTCCAGGAGATCTTCCCAACCCAGGGATCAAACCTGCATCTCTTATGTCTCCTGCAATGGCAAGTGGATTCCTTACCACTGGCACCACCACACGACTGGCACATAGTAGGGACCAGGAAAGAATGGTTGAATAAACACCAATTCTTGGTAAGGTGTTCACTGGAAGGACTGATGCTGAAGCTGAAACTCCAATACTTTGGCCACCGGATGCAAAGTGCTGACTCATTTGAAAAGACCCTGATGCCGGGAAAGTTTGAGGGCAGGAGGAGAAGGGGATGACAAAGGATGAGGTGGTTGGATGGCATCGCTGACTCAATGGACATGGGTTTGGGTGGACTCCAGGAGTTGGTGATGGACAGGGAGGCCTGGAATGCTGTGGTTCATGGGGTCGCAAAGAGTCAGACACGACTGAGCGACTGAACTAAACCTTTACTTTTTATTAATTCACCAGTAACCTGGGTTTCCCTGGTGGCTCAGAGGTTAAAGCGTCTGCCTGCAATGCAGGAGACCTGGGTTCAATCCCTGGGTCGGGAAGATCCCCTCGAAAAGGAAATGGCAACCCACTCCAGTATTCTTGCCTGGAAAATCCCATGGACAGAAGAGCCTGGTGGGCTACAGTCCATGGGGTTGCAAAGAGTCAGACACGATTGAGCAAGTAAAGCACTATGTGTCTGATACCATGTTAAAACTGGGGGTAAAATAATGAAGCAGACACAGCCCCTGCCCCAGAAGAGTGGCAGTAGGCCAGCAGTGGGAGAGGCAAATACAAAGAACTGTGTGATAAGGAGGACCCGGGCCGCAAGAGAAACAGACTGAAGCAGAGTTGAAAAAGCTCTTAGTTCTGCCCAGCAGACAGCGATGCTCACAGGAGGGTTCTGAGAGGAGGTTACTTGTGCTGGTCCTCAAAGGACAAAGGAATGGAGAAAAGAAATCTAGGGCAAAGGAAAAAAGCCTGAGCCCAGACAACAGGAGCAAAGAACAGGGCCTGCTTAGAGCTCGGCAAGGTCTGGAAGTCCAGACGCTGGGAGTGGGGGAGAGGCGCTTGCCACTGAGTGGCAGGAAATGAGGCTGGAAAGGGGGTTGGAGGCAGAGAGTGCAGCCTTTGAAGGCGAAAACCCTTGATGCTAAGACTCCACTCTGTCAGCTGTGTCGCCCCATCAGAGGTGTGCAGCTGGGGGAGAACCGGCAGGTCTGCGTGGCAGAGAAGCGATCAGTACAGAGAGGAGGCTGTCGGGCGGAGGGCAAGAGAAGGGGCGGTGAGGGCCATCAAGCACTGACCCGGAGCACACACGTGTCCCAGCCCGTGGCTCTGGGTGAAGCTGTGAAGGGCGGGCACTCAAGAGCCCCGTTGCTCCAGTCCCCGCTGCATCTCACAGAGCTGAACTTGAAACGGAGTTCTCTGTGCAAAATGGCAAACGCATGACTGTTGCCGGTCAAAATCCTGGTGACTCTTTGCTCACCTGTGTAACAAAAAAGGCATGTTCTTTGCTTGTTTGCTCCACCCTTAATCCTGCCTCTGTGTGACACCATAGACTGCATATCTCTGCTTTATGAGAAGAGAGATTGGCACCGCAGGGCTCTGTGCAACGTGCTTCAACCATTTGCCACCACCCTGCCATGGATGATGTCATGAGGAGAGGAGGAAATAGAACAACTTTTCCTCCCATTCTCTCTGCTGAGCTTGCAGGCAGAGATGCCAGCTGGAGGGTTTCTGTTTCCCTGAGGAAAGTAAACTAGAGCTTTTGGATTAAAAAAAAAAATAGCCTTTATCCTTCACATTATAAAATATATTGTAAGTTTCTGCAAATCTGGGACTTACAAGCATGGAGTCACAATCAATTTATCTGATACCTTCAATTTTCCACTGCATTATCTGATCTATAAAAAGTAAAACAAACTGTCAAACTTGATTAAAGCAAGATGCTCTAGAGGGTCATTGTCTCAACACTAAGGAAGGCACAATGGTCAGAGCGTCATTGGTGTGGAAGTAAGAAAATGAGCGATTTTTTTCTCTTTTTTTTTTCCCTTGTCTTGATAAATGATATTTTAAAGCCACTGTCTGCATGTGTTAAATGCATTAACGTTTTCCCAGTAGAGCCTGTGAATGGGCTGCACCAATTAAATCCTGTCGGTCTAAACTTCAGAGGCAAGATATCTTCTGGAAAGCCCAGTTCTCCAAGTCGCACTCCCCTCGAGGATGGCCCCTCCCAGTTCCAGGAGGCCAGGGTCTCTCACCTTTCCTGCGGTCCCTGAATAGCCCTTTGTGAGTGGCTCCTGACCGTCTTCTACTTCAATAGCTCCCTTGTTCAGGGTCAGGCTGCTTTCCCACCGACTCTCTGGCTGCCTCCCACAGCTCCTCAGCAAGCTAAGATTCTTCTCGGCCAGCCCAGCTGAGCCACAGTCAGCCTCCCGCTTGAGGCACAGCTTGCCTTTTCAATTAGGTTAGTTTGAAGACACTAACTCACATTGTCGATTTTTGGTTTGCTTGTTTGGGGTTTTGCTTGCTTTTGCCTGTTGCTGTTGTTTTGTTTTTTAAAACTGTTACCTTTGGGTGGCAAGTTGCCTGGCTTTGTGCTCACATTGTGGTTGGCAGGGTAAATTTTAAATTGCCTCAGACAGAAGCTTGCTGCCTAAAATGCTTGTACACAGGAAAAGAATTCAAGGAAAAATAGATGCCCTTAGGAGTATTATTTATAACAATAAAAAATGGAGCTAAACTAAATGCTCACTAGAGGAATTATAAATTACATATTTTAAAAGAAAAAAATTAAAATGAAAGGGAAAAATTAAATAGAAAAAGATGTTCTTAGGAGTATCATTTATAACAATAAAAAACAGCTAATCTGAATGCTCACTAGAGGAATTATAAGCTATGATATAGTTAGTTTAAACTTGGTTGAGCAGCAGGAACATCTTCATTGAAACATTCTGCATAAGCTAAATAGGCAAGTTGGTGGAAGATATTTTCGAATACCAACTGCTCGGGGTGAAGCAGGAGGAAGGGAAGGACCCAAGGCCTTCCGGCTGGGGCCCCGCCCGCCCTCCACTCTGCCCGGGCCCCAGCCCACCTCTGAGGCAGCCACAGGGCGCCATGGAGCTGGGCAAAACCAACGCTGCACCGTACCTGTTGTCACGAAAGTAAGCGTACAGCCAGGCAAGCAAAGCATTTCTGAGACAATGCCACTAAGTCATGATAAATGAGTAGAGAGGAGCTCAGGCACACTACGCGCACATGGACACATGCCGCTGCATAAAATGCACACGGTTAAGACTTTTGGAAAGGTGGGGGAGAGGGGAACATAACTGGTCTTATCTTGTGCTTAGTCACTCACTCGTGTCCGACTCTTTGTGACCCCATGGACTGTAGCCCCTCAGGCTCATCTGTCCATGGGATTCTCCAGGCAATAATACTGGATTGGATTGCCATTCCCTTCTCCGAGTCTAATCTTACAAGGTTGTTTTAGACTTAATGGAAATGTATTTTATCAATGTCACTGAGGAGCCCTAATGCTTTAGGCAGTTAACGTGGTTCCCCTCAGCATTCTCATCTCTAAAATGGCAATCATGGGCTCACCGTGAGCCTCCAGTGGGCTGATCTGTGTACAGAGCATAAAGCAATGGCTCGATAGATATTAACCATCTTTCGTGATATCATCAGTGCCTTACACGCAAGTGGTGTAAGGGGTTGATGGCTCAGCTGGTAAGAATCCGCCTGCCATGCGGGAGAGCTGGGTTCAACCCCTGGGTGGGGAAGATCCCCGAGAGCAGGGCATGGCAGCCCACTCCAGTATTCTGGCCGGGAGAGCCAAGCACAGCACACTCAAGTGGGGTACCATGGGGTCTCAAAGAGTCGGACGTGACTTGGCAACTGAACAACAACATTCAAGGGTAAAACTTCTGAGGTAAAGTGATAGCATAAGAGAAGCATTCAGATTTAGCCAGCTGCCCATCTCCCTTCTCTTTCGCTAAATGCAGTAAACGTCAGCCACGCTCACTATGGAAGGCCGCCGCTGATCTAAGACTCTCCACCGCCGCAGAGCCTTCTAGATTTCCAAGCACCCCTCTTTTTAATACTCGTTAAAATTGTATTTCCCTCTCAAACCTCTAATGCAATTAACAAAATCAGCACAACAGGAAACTTCATTCTTCTTGGGTGTATACTGCATTGGGGAATTTTTGCTTTAGATTATTTTCATTTAATCTGATGTTCTACACACATACAGACCAGAGAAGGTGCTTGAAACAAGGCTTCGATATTTAAGTACATTGACTACATATTTAGTGGGAAGAGGAAGATCTATATTTATGACATCTGTCGTATAAATACAATACAATCAGTAGGATGTTTTACGTCTTACTGTTTTTCTAACTTCTGTTATTCATCTGTTTGCTAACATTCCCCCTTCATCATCTCATCCAAGCCTCCTAATTTCTGAGGCTGATTCCCTTGCTTTAAGCTTATATCAGAAGCAGCGGCATCTTAAATATGAAGATGAGAAGTCGCTCAGTCTTGTCCAACTCTTTGCAACCCCATGGACTGTAGCCCACCAGGCTCCTCAGTCCATGGGATTTTCCAGGCATGAATATTGGAGTGGGTTGTCATTTCCTTCTCCAGGGGATCTTCCCGACCCAGGGATCGAACCTGGGTCTCCCGCATTGTAGGCAGACGCTTTACCCTCCAAGCTACCAGGGAAGCCCTAAGAAGAAGTGAAGAGAAGTCACTCAGTCAGTATTTATTCTTGTACCAACTTGAACTGGTTAATCAGCAAACCATAACTGGCTTACTTGATGTCTAAATATGTTGATTAAAGTCATGATTTTTCTAAAGCTGACTCAGTTTTATTATGGTATTTAAAGAAATGCTTCCGGGCTTACATTCTTAAGAAAGCAATCCCCGTCCCATCCCTCTTTTTCCTTTAGACCATTTTTTTTAAACCTCCACTTGGAAAGTAGCAAACATCAGCAGTGACATCTAGTGCCTGAGTCTAAAAGGAATCTGGAACTCCTGGACTGCTGTTGCAGCTCCTTGGCTGACGGATTGGGTTCATTCAAGCAATACGTTGCTTGAGTCTCCCTGTGATGACTCCTCCAAGTGCCCCTCCTGTCTCCGTTGCATAACCAATGGTGGTGAAGTCGCTCAGTGTCCGACTCTTTGCGACCCCATGGACTGTAGCCCACCAGGCTCCTCCGTCCATGGAATTTTCCAGGCAAGAGTCCTGGAGCGGGTTGCCATTTCCTTCTCCAGAGGATCTTCCCAACCCAGGGATCGAACCTGGGTCTCCCGCACTGCAGGCAGACACTTTACCCTCTGACGCACTGGGTCAAATCCCTTTTTCTTCCTTTTTTGTGGGTCAGCAGAATGAGACCAGAAGACGCTGAGACGCTTGCTGGGGCTCACGAGCCATCAAACTCCCTCCCTTCTGAGGAAGAGCCACGCCCCTGAGCAGCCACAGCCTTAATCTCAGAGGCAGACGCTCAGGTCAGCCCTGGGTGATACAGGGTGGGAAGGTAGGGCCAGAAACCCTGAAGGCTTTGCAAAAGCACTTATCTTTTTGGTAAAAGATTTTCTTTTTTAATCACGTTTCTCTTATATGAGAAAGTAGTGATTTGACATCTCTAGAATTTTATGACTAGAAAAATCCTACTTATGCTCCCTTTTGGTAGACATTTTTTGTGAATTTTCTTTGTTGTTGTTTTTTAATTCCCCTAAGTGTAAGAATTGATGCTTTTGAACTGTGATGTTGGAGAAGATTCTTGAGGAAAATTAGGACCACCCTAGACAGCATATTGAAAAGCAGAGACATTACTTTGTCAACAAAGGTCCTTCTAGTCAAGGGTATGGTTTTCCTAGTGGTCATGTATAGATGTGAGAGTTGGACCATAAGGAAAGCTGAGCGCCAAAGAATTGATGCTTTTGAACTGTGGTATTGGAGAAGACTCTTGAGAGTCTCTTGGACTCCAAGGAGATCCAACCAGTCCATTCTAAAGGAGATCAGTCCTGGGTGTTCATTGGAAGGACTGGTGCTGAAGCTGAAACTCCAATACTTTGGCCACCTGATGCAAAGAGCTGACTCATTTGAAAAGACCTTGATGCTGTGAGGGATTGGGAGCAGGAGGAGAAGGGACGACAGAGGAAGAGATGGTTGGATGGCATCACTGACTCAATGGACATGGGTTTGGGTGAACTCTGGGAGTTGGTGATGGACAGGAAGGCCTGACATGCTGCAGTCCATGGAGTCACAAAGAATCGGACATGACTCAGCGACTGAACTGAATTGAACTGAATTGTAAGAATGGCTGGGAAGAGAGGAGGTATGTGTGCTGTAGATGAATATATGGGGATCTGCAGGAGGAGAGCCAGGATGAGCAAGACTGCCTTGAATGATCTCTGAGCCTTGAAGGCAGGGATGACGCTTTGATACAGAAGAGAATAAGGACTGAAGAAAGAATACCAGCTGGTCTCCTAACTCCTAACTCGCCTAACTCCAAGGATCTCAACAAGACTGTGAAGTGAAAGTGAAAGTCGCTCAGTGATGTCTGACTCTTTGCAACCCCATGGACTATACAGTTCTTGGAATTCTCCAGGCCAGAATCTTGGAGTGGGGAGCCATTTCCTTCTCCAGGGGTCTTCCTGACCCAGGAATCCAATGGGTGTCTCCTGCATTGCAGGCGGATTCTTTACTGACTGAGCTCTCTGAGGTGGTGCCAAAGAGAAGGACAACATGGTAAAAATGACACAAATGCCTTCATAAGTGGGCATCTGATAAGAACGCTTTTAATAAGTAAATTTCTGATATCTGCTGATACGTCCTGAACGCTGCTGACAGATCCCTGACCTCATCCATCCCTTTTGCACAGAAAGAGAACAGCACTCACAGATGAGACTTTATGCCATTTGTTAAAACAAACAAACAGGAATAAAGGATGACATATTTACAGAAGTGAAGAGCTGCAGCTCAGCATTAAAGCAGGCCTGACTGCAGGAAAATGTCATGTACACTGAGGCCGCTTCCCTGGATTTGGGCTAGTAAAGGTGGGCTGCAGAGGGCTGGGACATCCAATGTGTACTGTTAACAGGTGCTTTCTCAGCGTTCTCTCCCTTGGCAGGGGCAGAGAGGCAGCACAGTGGAATCTGTACGGTGCCAGAGGATTAAGAGACACGCAGAGCAGGTGGCAGGGCTGCACCTCTAGGGCACGGTAGCCTGGAGATGTACCTGAGGGAGAAGGGAGAAGAGGAGGTAAGAACAGAAGAGAAGGAATTAAGGACACCAAGTATGAGCTGACTTAAACATGAGTACAAAGGAGGCACTCGGTCTCATACTGGAAACTAAAGGAGGGGGCGGAGGGGGTGCCTGTGGCAGGGACTGGAATCCTGCACCAGGAGGTGGAAGGATGGGCCAGGATGGGTGGGATGGGAGGGGAGGGAGGCCCAGGATGGGCGGTCTCCCTGCAGCCTCTCCACTCCCAGGGGATCCGCTCCGCTCTCCTTCTCCAACAGCACCATCTGGGGGCTAAAAAAGGAACAGGTCTGGTGCCTTCCTCCTTTTTCACTCTTTGGGGAGATTCTGCTCACACAAATTTTTCCTCTAAAAGTTTTTTTTTTTAATTCCTGATAAAATACTCTTTCACCAAACGTTCTCCCTTTCAGATATGGACAGTTTACTGCAAGAACATGTTTCCCTGCTCCGCATCCTCTCCCATGTCCTTTCTCTCCTTTCTCTCAGCATGTCTCTCACTTAAGCAGTGTTATTCCGGAAGGTTGTCTCTCAGTGAGTCTCTCACATGAGCAGCGTTGTTCTGGAAGGCTGTCTCTCAGTGTGTCTCTCACACAGCAGCATTATTCTGGGAGACTGTCTCTCAGTGTGTCTTTCACACGGCAGTGTTGTTCTGGAAGGTCGTCTCTCAGTGTGTCTCTCACATGAGCAACGTTATTCCGGAAGGTTGTCTCTCAGTGTCTCTCACATGGACAACATTGTTCTGGAAGGTCATCTCTCAGCATGTCTCTCAAATGAGCAGCGTTGTTCTGGGAGATTGTCTCTCCGTGTATCTCTCACACAGGCAGCGTTGTTCTGGAAGGTCATCTCTCAGTGTGTCTCTCACATGGCAGTGTTGTTCTGGAAGGTCGTCTCTCAGTGTGTCTCTCACACGGCAGCATTGTTCTGGAAGTTGTCTCTCAGCGTGTCTCTCTCAAATGAGCAGCATTGTTCTGGGAGATTGTCTCTCCATGTATCTCTCACACAGGCAGCGTTGTTCTGGAAGGTCGTCTCTCAATGTGTCTCTCACACTGGCAGCACTTTTCTGGAAGGTCGTCTCTCAGTGTATCTCTCTCAAATGAGCAGCATTGTTCTGGGAGATTGTCTCTCCGTGTATCTCTCACACAGGCAGTGTTGTTCTGGAAGGTTGTCTCTCAGTGTGTCTCTCACATGAGCAACGTTATTCTGGAAGGTCGTCTCTCAGTGTGTCTCTCACATGAGCAACGTTATTCTGGAAGATTGTCTCTCAGTGTTTCTCACATGAGCAGCATTATTCTGGAAGATTGTCTCTCAGTGTCTCTCAAATGAGCAGCATTGTTCTGGGAGATTGTCTCTCCGTGTATCTCTCACACAGGCAGCATTATTCTGGAAGGTTGCCTCTCAGTGTCTCTCACATGGGCAGCGTTGTTCTGGAAGGTCATCTGTCAGTGTGTCTCTCACACTAGCCACATTTTTCTGGAAGGTCTGGTGTCCAGGGCAAAGTGACCACCTGAATTGGAAATACGTCATCCATTCAGCCATGAGGAGGATCTTGGAGGGAATCAATGACCTGTCAGTAAGATTATACGCTCATACATTGCATGAAAACTTGCAAAAACCATTCAAAGTACTAAAGCACTATTGCAAATAGTGTGTGCACATATAGGTATATGCATTACTGTACTAACTCACACCTTAAAGACTGCTAAATCTTGAGAAAGGTTTTCTAAGGAATATGGCACAAAGGAATTCAGGAATACTGAATCCAAAGCTGACATATCATTGTAAGTCTACACTCAGTCTTCTACAGAAGCCAAAACTGCTCCAGAAAATTAAGATTATATTGTGAATCATGGTGTTATTTTACTTGTTTTTATTGAGATATAATTAACCTATAACACTGTATAATTTTAAGAAGTACAATGTGTTGATTTGATGTACTCATATTACATTAGTAACATCTCTCTCTCATGCCACATAATTATCACTTCTTTTATATGGTAAGAGCATTTAAGGTCTAGTCTTTCAGCAACTTTGAAATATATAACACAGTAGCATTGTCTATAATCACAGTGCTGTGCATCAGATCTTCAGAATTTTTCAGGTTGCAAATTGGTACCCTTCGACTATGTTTATTTTAAATTTGGGTGAAAAAATATTCATTTGTTCATCAAATAAATATTTATTATGTCTATCACGTACCAATGACTATTTCAGTGCTCAAAACACTAGTTAACAAAGTAAAACTCCTCTTCCTAAGAAGGTTAACCTTCTTGTAGGAGAAGATGACGTTAGAATTGAACAATATTATGTTATATTAAGTGCTATGAGAAAATAGGCAGGCAGGGTAAGGAGAAAGAGACTGATGGATGCTACCTCAGTGTGGTCAGGGAAAGCCTCTCTGAGGGGGTGACCTGTGGATGAATGAAGGAGTGATCCATGAGAAGATCCAGAGGACAGCCTTAAAGGTGAAGAGCCTGCGAGATGTAAGGACTTGAAAGGCCTGTTGGAGGAAGCACAGGGGCGTGCGGGCAGCGGGACAGTGGAGAGAGAGGCAGCCAGCACACGGTGCCGCGGGGCCCCCAGCCCAGCGAGGACTCGGGCTTTTGTTCTGAGTGAAACCAGAGGGAAACCAGTTGGAGCTGTTATTTGAGAGTCCACTGGGCTTGCTGAGAGACTGACATGGTTTGAAAGAGAGGGTTGAGAGATGACTGTGAGTTTGGAGCAACTGGTGGTGCCCATCCCTGGGACGAAGCTCCGGGGAAAGCGCAAGGTGCAGGGGACCGCAGGGGTCTGTCTGGATGCATCAATTGTGGGTGTCCGTCAGAAACCCCCTGAAGCTGTCCTACAGGCGGTTGATATATGCATTAGCGTACAGAGGAAAGGTTGGGGCTGGAATATACATATGTGTATCATCAGTATATTTAAATGTTGCTTAAAGTCATGGAACAAGAAAACAACTCACCCACAGAGGGAGGAAGTAGAGAGAAGACCAGATGAGAAAGATACAGCTGGAAAGGACAGAGGAAACCAAGAGGTGTGTCTCAAAAAAGTGAAGAGGTGCCTACACACACATGTGTGTGCATGCGTGTGTGTAGGGGTCCGTGTAGCGCTTCCCTGGTAGCTCAGGAGGGAAAGAATCTGCCTGCAATTCAGGAGACCCAGTTCAATCCCTGGGTAGCGAAGATCCCCTGGAGCATGGAATGGCAAGGTATGCCAGTATTCTTGCCTGGAGAATTCCACGGACAGAGGAGGCCAGCAGTCAACAGTCCATGGGGTCACATGGAGTCGGACATGACTGAGCAGCCAACACTTTGACTTTCAGGACTCTGTGTGTGTGTGTGTGTGTGTGTGTGTATAGATGTATATGTGTGTGTGTGTGTGTGTGTGTAGGTATGTAAGTATGTGTGTGTGTGTGTGTGTATGTATAGATGTATATGTGTGTGCCTGTGTATGTCTACACATGTATGTGTGTGTGAAGATCCATGTCTAGTTTTTAATTATTTAGTTATTAATTAGTGAATAATTAATTTCATAATTAGGCACATAGTGTTTCTCTGATTCTGTCCCAAGACTCCAGGAGATTAAAGGAAGGTTGGGGAGAAGGAGCACAGACAATTTTGGGCTTTGATTTATGACTTCACTGCAGAACATTCACATCTAAGCCCACATATCAGAAATTATTACAGAAAAATAGAAGGTAATTAAGTTTTACAAAGTCATTTGTAGTATACTATCTGACCTGGTGATTAATTAACACATCTACACATAATCAGTTATGGGGACTAATTCAAGAAGGAACTGTTATAGAACCTTAGCAGTTTGGAGATGTATATGAAATTATTCTTTTATTAAAAATATTTTTTAAAGAATATGCCTCATAACCTTGTCAATCTTTCTAATTTTTTAAAAGGAATGGTCTTCATTAAATGCGACAGACTTTTTTGCTTGGATAGAAATGTAGTGTGTATCCTCATAATGAAGACAGTAAGTAGAGCTTCTGCTTCTTCCTTTCTTTAATATTGGTTGCAAAGCCAGATTTGGATTTCCTTTTTCTATTATGTGAAAGAATAATTGGGGCTCAAATCTCAAACTCTAGTGATAACTGAGTATACTCAGCCAAAAAGCACGACAGAACCTTCCATTGTTTGAGGAAGGAGCACTTCAAGCTTATGTTTGTCCAGGCTCCCGTTTCTAAAGGAAAAACACAGAAAGTATATTGACCACACAGCAAATAAAAGGAGCTCTAGGAATTATTGTTTCCCTGCTCTATTTCAGGATTGAATGGCTGCTAGAAAACCCCACACACCATAGCAGAGTTCTTATGACAACAGAAAAAAGCACAGTGAGGTAAATGTTATTCGAGAGACCCACTGGGATCAGGGCTGCAGGAGTCTCCTGGATCCCAAAGATGTTTATTGTATCAGTTCAGTTCAGTTCAGTAGCTCAGTCGTGTCTGACTCTTTGCGACTCCATGAATTGCAGCACACCAGGCCTCCCTGTCCATCACCATCTCCCGGAGTTCACTCAAACTCATGTCCATCAAGCGGGTCATGCCATTCAGCCATCTCATCCTCTGTCCTCCCCTTCTCCTCCTGCTCCCAATCCCTCCCAGCGTCAGAGTCTTTTTTAATGAGTCAACTCTTCGCATGAGGTGGCCAAAGTATTGGAGTTTCAGCTTTAGTATCAGTCCTTCACCCAGGACTGATCTCCTTTAGAATGAACTGGTTGGATCTCCTTGCAGTCCAAGGGACTCTCAAGAGTCTTCCCCAACACCACAGTTCAAAAGCATCAATTTTGGGGCACTCACCTTTCTTCACAGTTCAACTCTCACATCCATACATGACCACAGGAAAAACCATAGCCTTGACTAGACAGAACTTTGTTGGCACAGTAATGTCTCTGCTTTTTAATATGCTATCTAGGTTGGTCATAACTCTTCTTCCAAGGAGTAAGCATCTTTTAATTTCATGGCTGCAGTCACCATCTGCAGTGATTTTGGAGCCCAGAAAAATAAAGGCGACACTGTTTCCACTGTTTCCCCATCTATTTCCCATGAAGTGATGGGACCAGATGCCATGATCTTCGTTTTCTGAACGTTGAGCTTTAAGCCAACTTTTTCACTCTCTTCTTTCACTTTCATCAAGAGGCTTTTTAGCTCCTCTTCACTTTCTGCCATAAGGGTGGTGTCATCTGCATATCTGAGGTGATTGATATTTCTCCCGGCAATCTTGATTCCAGCTTGTGCTTCTTCCAGCCCAGCATTTCTCATGATGTACTCTGCATGGAAGTTAAATAAGCAGGGTGACAATATACAGCCTTGACGTACTCCTTTTCCTATTTGGAACCAGTCTGCTGTTCCATGTCCGGTTCTAACTGTTGCTTCCTGACCTGCATACAGATTTCTCAAGAGGCAGGTTAGGTGGTCTGGTATTCCCATCTCTTTCAGAATTTTCCACAGTTTATTTCTCATGAAGTACTCTGCATATAAGTTAAATAAGCAAGGTCACAATATACAGCCTTGAAGTACTCCTTTTCCTATTTGGAACCAGTCTGTTGCCTTTATGACCATTTCTAACTGTTGCTTCCTGAGCTGTATAGGGGTTTCTCAAGAGTCAGGTCAGATCGTCTGGTATTCCCATCTCTTTCAGAATTTTCCACAGTTTATTGTGATCCACATAGTGAAAGGCTTTGGCATAGTGTTGAATGAAATTCACCAAAAAAATCCATCTGGGCCTAGTGCCTTCCCCCTCCCCAAGTGTTGTTAATTACTCATTAAATTTTATAGCAGA
This sequence comes from Aepyceros melampus, assembly GCA_006408695.1. Taxonomy (NCBI): domain Eukaryota; kingdom Metazoa; phylum Chordata; class Mammalia; order Artiodactyla; family Bovidae; genus Aepyceros; species Aepyceros melampus. The sequence goes on from SJXQ01001059.1 coordinate 271,926, forward strand.
TAAAGCAATATTCAAATTATCACCTTCTTTTTATATTAGTTTTTATAATGTGTATCCTTCAAATAATTGATCAATTTTCTTCCCCATTTTTGAATATTTGTGGGGGGTATGCAATTCGTTTGATAGGGTTTTTTGTTGGTTTCCCCTTTAAATATTTTAAAGATAACTCTCTGTGTTTCTCTTTCTTCCCTAGTTTCTGATATAAACTCTGCTATAATTCCCTTTATATGTATAGATCTATTCCCCCATTTGGCTACTAAATTTTCTTTTTATTTTTCAGCATTTACAATATGATATTCGTAGGTTAACAAAACAAACAAAAACCGTCAATGATCTCTTTGGTATTTTTTGAGCTCTTCTGTAGTTCAATTTTTGTCATTTATTTGGAGAACTATTGGACATTATTTCTTCAATTATTTGTTCTGCCTCAACTCTCTCTTTTCTTCTGAGATTCCTGTTAAGAATGTACTAGACTGTTTACTATTTTTTTCACACCTCTTAGATATTCTGTAGATTCTTCCTCTTTTAATACTTTGCTCTCATGTTTCAGTTTTCATTGGGTAATTTTCACTGACATATCATCAAGTTCATTGAATTTTTTTTTCCTTGACTTTCTTAAGTCTACTAATGAGTTGTATGGTATACTTTATCTTTGTTACTATGATTTCAATTATTTGTTCTGCCTCAACTCTCTCTTTTCTTCTGAGATTCCTGTTAAGAATGTACTAGACTGTTTATATTTTTTTCACACCTCTTAGATGTTCTGTAGATTCTTCCTCTTTTAATACTTTGCTCTCATGTTTCAGTTTTCATTAGGTAATTTTCACTGACATATCATCCAGTTCATTGAATTTTTTTTTCCTTGACTTTCTTAAGTCTACTAATGAGTTGTATGGTATACTTTATCTTTGTTACTCTGATTTTTGTTGTTAGCTTTACCATTTGATTCATAACTTCTAAATTTACTGAAATTACTTTGCTGAAGTCATTCATTTAATTTTGTTTTGTCCATCTTTTCTATTGAAAGAAAAGAAAGAAAATAAAAGTGAAAGTTGCTTAGTTGTTTCCAACTCGTTGTGACCCTGCAGACAAGCTCACCAGGATCCTCTGTCCATGGGGTTCTCCAGGCAAGAAAATTTGAGTAGGTAGATGTTCCCTTCACCAGAGGATCCTTCCAACACAGAGATCAATCAAGTCTCCCACATTGCAGGTGGATTCTTTATATTTGAACCACCAGGGAAGCCCTTAATTTGTTAATCTTAGTTATTTATGTGTCCTGTGAGATAGTTCCAATATTTGTAACATGTCTGACTGAGGTTCTGTTAATTACTCTATCTCTAGACAATGGGTTGTTTTTTTAGTAAGATTATTTACATTATATCACAGGTTTCAAATTCCTTTATTGGTATCTTATGCTGTGGTGGACGTTCAAGTTGGTTTTAGAAAAGGCAAAGGAACTAGAGATCAAATTGCCAGCATCTGCTGGATCATTGAGAAAGCAAGAAAGTTCCAGAAAAATATATTTTTCTGCTTTATTGACTATGCCAAAGCCTTTAACTGTGTTACATGTCTGACTGAGGTTCTGTTAATTACTCTATCTCTAGACAATGGGTTGTTTTTTTAGTAAGATTATTTACATTATATCACAGGTTTCAAATTCCTTTATTGGTATCTTATGCTGTGGTGGACGTTCAAGTTGGTTTTAGAAAAGGCAAAGGAACTAGAGATCAAATTGCCAACATCTGCTGGATCATTGAGAAAGCAAGAAAGTTCCAGAAAAATATATTTTTCTGCTTTATTGACTATGCCAAAACCTTTAACTGTGTAGATCACAATAAACTGTGGAAAATTCTGAAAGAGGTGAGAATAGCAGACCACCTGACCTGACTCTTGAGAAACTTCTATACAGGTCAGAAAGCAACAGTTAGAACTAGACATGGAAGCAACAGACTGGTTCCAAATAGGAAAAGAAGTATGTCAAGGCTTGAGTGCAATTGTGCAGTAGTTTGAGCATTCTTTGGCATTGCCTTTCTTTGGGACTAGAAAGAAAACTGACCTTTTCCAGTCCTGTGGCCACTGCTGACTTTTCCAAATTTGCTGGCATATTGAGTGCAGCACTTTCACAGCATCATCTCCCAGGATTTGAAACAGTTCAACTGGAATTCCGTCACCTCCACTAACTTTGTTCATAGTGATGCTTTCTAAGGCCCACTTGACTTCACATTCCAGGATGTCTGGCTCTAGGTGAGTGATCACACCATCGTGATTATATGGGTCATGAAGATCTTTTTTATAAAGTTCTTCTGTGCATTCTTGCCACCTCCTCTTAATATCTTCTGCTTCTGTTAGGTCCATACCGTTTCTGTCCTTTATCGAGCCCATCTTTGCATGAAATGTTCCCTTGGTATCTCTAATTTTCTTGAAGAGATCTCTAGTCTTTCCCATTCTGTTCTATTCCTCTATTTCTTTGCATTGATTGCCGAGGAAGGCTTTCTTATCTCTTCTTGCTATTGTTTAGAACTCTGCATTCAGATGCTTATATCTTTCCGTTTTTCCTTTGCTTTTCATTTCTCTTCTTTTCACAGCTATTTGTAAGGCCTCCCCAGACAGCCATTTTGCTTTTTTGCATTTCTTTTCCGTGGGGATGGTCTTGATCCCTGTCTCCTGTACAATGTCACGAACCTCATTCCATAGTTCATCAGGCACTCTATCTATCAGATCTAGACCCTTAACTCTATTTCTCACTTCCACTGTATAATCATAATGGATTTGATTTAGGTCATACCTGAATGGCCTAGTGGTTTTCCCTGCTTTCTTCAATTTAAGTCTGAATTTGGCAACACGGAATTCATGATCTGAGCCACAGTCAGCTCCCGGTTTTATTTTTGCTAACTGTATAGAGCTTCTCCATCTTGGCTGCAAAGAATATAATCGATCTGATTTTGGTGTTGACCATCTGGTGATGTCCATGTGTAGAGTCTTCTCTTGTTTTATTGGAAGAGGGTGTTTGCTATGACCAGTGCGTTCTCTTGGTAAAACTCTATTATCTTTGCCCTGCTTCATGCTGTATTCCAAGGCCAAATTTGCCTGTTACCCCAAGTGTTTCTTGACTTCCTTCTTTATTGTATAACAGACCTGAAAATTGTCTTTAAAAGTCTTTATACATGCAAAATCTTCAGTCTCAGAATTGTGAATAGTCTGATTTGTATTTACCACAGTCAATGCCTCCCATCTATATCCCTGATTTTACCCTTTGGTTTCTCATCTTGGCCGACTAAGTCAACAGTGCATCTGTCTGTATCATATGTGAAGTTTGCCCAACTTAAATGAATGCCGAAAGATGTGGTACATACATACACAAAGGAAGACCACTCGGCCATTAAAAATAATGAAACAATGCCACTTGCAGCAACGTGGATGGATCTAGAGGTCAGCGTACTAAGTGATGTAAGTCAGAAAGACAAATAGCATATGATACCACTTTTATGTGGGATCTAAAATATGACACAAATTAACTTATCTACAAAACAGAAACAGACTCCCAGACACAGAGAACAGAACTGCCTTTCCTAAGGAGGGAGGGATGGATTGAGAATTTGGGATTAGGAGATGAAAACAACGGGATACAGAATGAATAACAGCAAAGTCCTGTGATAAACCATCATGGAAAAGAATATGAAAAAGAATATACACATATCATTTTAATGTACAGTAGAAATTAACACAACATTGCAAATTAACTACACTTCAATAAAATAATTTGCCAGCAAAGGTCCATATAGTCAAAGCTATGGTTTTTCCAGTAGTCATGTATGGATGTGAGAGCTGGACTATCAAGAAAGCTGAGCACCCAAGAATTGATGCTTTTGAACTGTGGAGTTGGAGAAGACTCTTGAGAGTCCTTTGGACTGCAAGGCGATCCAACCAGTCCATCCTAAAGGAAATCAGTCCTGAATATTCATTGGATGGACTGATGCTGAAGCTGAAACTCCAATACTTTGGCCATCTGATGCGAAGAACTGACTCATTGGAAAAGACCCTGATGCCAGGAAAGATTGAAGGCAGGAGAGAAGGGGAGGACAGAGGATGAGATGGTTGGATGGCATCACCGACCAATGGACATGAGTTTGAGTAAACTCCAGTTGGCAATGGAGAGGGAGGCCTGGTGTGCTGCAGTCCATGGGGTCACAAAGGGTAGGACACAACTGAGAGATTGAACTGAACTGAACTGAAGTAAAATGCTGTTTCCCTAGGAGAAAATCACCATAAAAATAAAACAGAATAAAAAGAAGGAACAGGATATATTGAATTCTTTTTAATATGCTGTCTCATTTTTTGTTTTCTTTTATATCCATTCAGTAAATAGATTTAACCAATACCATTGTTAGTCTTCAAAGATTTACTGAGACTTTCCAAGGGAAAAGAAAAAGCCTTGAGAATAAGAAAAATAAGTTTAAAAGTTTACATATCAGCTAAATAGCTCTACGAGTTTGATTTTATAATCTATATATTATGAATAAGAGCAGACATTTGAAAACTCTCCTTAAAGGACAGAGTGGCCTTCAGATTTTAAACTCTAACTTGAGTGCATGTGCTTTGTCCAAAAAAAAAAAGTGCCAACTGGGGAAAAGGTTGATTAGTCACAAAAGAACAGAAAAAAGGAAAACTGCGGAGGCGCATATTAATAAAGTTTATCCAAGCATGACCCAATGCTGAGAAAATATTAGCCAACAGACCAAAGTCCTTCTGCCAAAATTATCCATATTTTAGAGGCAGTACTGTGTAGATACAACCAACAAAATTCTATTATTAAGGTCTCATTTTTAAAAGCACCCTTTTAGGGACTTGGATGTTTCATGCTCTTCCAGGTCTAGTCATATGAAACACTTACTGCTCCTGTTATCCTCTTTGTTCTGAGTTCCATACTCACCAAGCAAACGTTGGATTCCGTTTTCTGTGTATGGTAGCCTTCCTAGTGGAACTCAGTAAATGTCCCTTGAATGAATGACCCAGCTAAGGACCATACTCAAGGTCCAGCTTGAATATCCCACGCTAAGGTAAGACTCGTATCACTCTTCCTAAATTAATAATTGAGTTTTGTTTCATATAACAGCCTTGCAAACTCATTTATTGTGGGTGTGCACTTGAAAAAGGCATTCATTGTTGTGATGAATTGGGTTTCAGACCTTGAAGAGCTGAACCCTGTGTCTAGACCTGGAGAGTTCCGTCAAGGCAGATCAGCTCGTGAGACTTCTTAGGAAAGTATTGTGATGGCCAACACCTGGTCCCATATCGCCCTCTTGTATTGCTATGACCCAGCAAGAAAGTAGAATCGTAACTAACCTGACAAGACAGCTACTCTTTTCCAGGAGGAGAAGCAAGAACTGGAAGATAGAAGCCCTGGAGAGATAATTCCCTAAGGGTGGAAGAGAAGGAGATACAGAAAGGGGATCATTAAACGTAAAAGACGGGGTTAGGAAAGGATGTGGCAAGGAAACTTGAAGGTCATGGTCAAAAGCATTCATAAACACCCAATCAGAAAAAGAGAAAGGGCTGGAAAAAATTTCTCCAAACTGAGTACTTGTAACAGAAGAAAGAGAAGTTTGCTAGGAGGAAAAAGTCAGTGGAAAATTTCTGTTAGCAGAACCCAGGGAACTACTATATAACTCGAGTGACTACAGTAAGTAGTGTGGGCTTGAATTCAAGGAGTTAACCTAAATTTAGGAAAAAATTATGTTGTTCCTTTAACACCTAAACAGGAATTGATGCAAATTTCTTGAACTTAAACTTGATGTTAAGAAGACTAAATCTAGAAATACCTGAAATTAAGTGATTAATTCTATGTCAAATAATGTGAGAGTATGGAGAAGGCAATGGCACCCCACTCCAGCACTCTTGCCTGGAAAATCCCATGGATGGAGGAGACTGGTGGGCTGCAGTCCACGAGGTCGCTAAGAGTCAGACACGACTGAGCAACTTCACTTTCACTTTTCACTTTCATGCACTGGAGAAGGAAATGGCAACCCACTCCAGTGTTCCTGCCTGGAGAATCCCAGGGACGGGGGAGCCTGGTAGGCTGCCGTCTATGGGGTTCCACAGAGTTTGACACGGCGAAGCGACTTAGCAGCAGCAGCAGCAGCAGCATGTGACTACCATTTACCTTTTCTATGTGAGTAATGCATAGATATGTGCGTACGTGGGCTTCCCAGGTGGTGCTAGTGGTAAAGAACCCGATGCTAGTGGTAAAGTCTGACAATGCAGACTTAACAGCTGTGGGTTCGATCCCCAGATCAAGAAGATCCTCTGGAGGAGGGAAGGTCACCCCACTCCAGCATTTTTGCCTAAAGAATCCCGTGGACAGAGGAGCCTGGTGGGCCACTCTGTCCATCGGACATAACTGAAGCGACCTAGCACCCACGCATGCTCGCGTATGACTGCTAATACTATTGACATCCCACTTACCGTCACAACCCAGACGCTAAGAAACCAGCAGTTTTAAATAGCATCGCTTTTGCAGGAGCACTCAAGCGTCCGGTAGTGGAAAAGGCAGGTAGCTTCCTGGGACAATTAGGCAGTGCTTTTCTTTCTCTTTGGGTTTTTTTTTGTTGTTGTTGTTGTTGTTGTTGTTCATTGGTTTGTCTGTTGTTTATCTTTATCGAATTTGTTACAGTATTGCTTCCTTTTTTTTTTTTCTTTAATGCTTTGGTTTTTTGGCTGTGAAGCATGTGGGATCTTAGTTCCCTGGCCAGGGATCAAGCCCTCTGCCTTGGAAGGTGACGTATTCACCGCTGCTCTCCCAGGGAAGTCCTTGTTTTGTCTGGTTTATTTAGCTGTGCTGGGATCTTCCATGTTTTCAGTGGCACGTGGGATCTTCGGTTGTGGCCTGTGGGATTTAGTTCCCTGACCAAGGGCTGGACCCAGGATCCTGGCGTGGAGAGCCTAGAGTCCTAGTCACTGGACCAGCAGGGAAATCCAGAAAATAGTTTTGACCCCACTGACCCCTGGAAACTGTCTCAGAACCTCAGGGGTCTTCAGAGCAGACTGATGCCGCGGGTCTGCAGCAGGTGCTGTGGAAGGCAATTCTCTAGTTGTCCAGATGAGGGCGGTAGAAGGTTTTACTCGGAGGAGAGGTATAGAACCTGGGCTTTGGCAAGAACCTGTCTGGAGACGGTCCTGGGGACCCTGAGGGCTCAGATGGTAAAGAATCCGCCTGCAGTGTGGGAGACCTGGATACAAAGTCGGACACGACCGAGCGACAAGGCACAGCACATCCTGGGGAGAGGGTGTCCCGTTTAGTTACGACACAATGCAACCTATAGTCCCCACACATTTATCTTGGCTTAATTTCACAACTGGTAAAGTAACATTTCCTTTACAGAACAAAGTGCTTGGATTTTTAGCTTCCCTGGTGGTTCAGACCAGAGAAGACAATGGCACCCCACTCCAGTACTCTTGCCTGGAAAATCCCATGGACAGAGAAGCCTGGTGGGCTGCAGTCCATGGGGTCACTGAGGGTCGGACACAACTGAGTGACTTCACTTTCACTTTTCACTTTCATGCACTGGAGAAGGAAATGGCAACTCACTCCAGTGTTCTTGCCTGGAGAATCCCAGGGATGGGGGAGCCTGGTGGGCTGCTGTCTATGGGGTCGCACAGAGTCGGACATGACTGAAGCGACTTAGCAGCAGCAGCAGGGGATTCAGACAGTAAAGAATCTGCCTGCAATAGGGGAGACCTGGGTTCGATCCCTGGGTCAGGAAGATCCCCCTGGAGGAGGGCATGGCAACCCCCTCCAGTATTCTTGCCTGGAGGATTCCACAGACAGAGGAGCCTGGAGGGCTACAGTCCGTGAGGTCACAAAGGATTGGACACGACTGAGCGACTAACACACGGGGTACAGATCAGTAACTGATGGGCACTTGCCAGTTTAGCGAGGAAGGGCACATTTCAGGATGTGCTAAGTTTACGCAGTCAGAGCAGTTATCCACTCGTGTGTTAACTGGTTAATTCTTTCAACAAATGCTTCTTGAGCCATCCATAAATACACGGCCCTGTGACTAGTAGTCATCATCACTCCACACTGGTTGATGGGCAAGTCCGAAGGAGGCTGACAGAGGTGAGGACAAGATCTGAGACAGCTTGCTTCCCTGAGAGCTACCAGGAGACAGACCACGGCACTCAGAAGCCGGTGTCTACACACGGAAGGCCTGCTGGTCCGCTGGGTCTCTGTCCTGCACGGGCCAGGTTTTCTGGCTCCACTTTGGGTGCCACATCTGCCGATCTCTGTTCTTCCCTCTCACTGGAGGAAAGGACCCGTTTATCACTTCATAAGAGTTGGACTATAAAGAAAGCTGACTGCAGAAGAACTGATGCTTTTGAACTGTGGTGTTGGAGAAGACTCTTGAGAGTCCCTTGGACTGCAAGGAGATCCAACCAGTCCATTCTGAGGGAGATCAATCCTGGGTATTCATTGGAAGGACTGATGTTGAAGCTGAAACTGCAATCCTTTGGCTACCTGATGCAGAGAGCTGACTCATTGGAAAAGCCTCTGATGCTGGGAGGGATTGAAGGTGGGAGGAGAAGGGGATCGCAGAGGATGAGATGGTTGGATGGCATCACTGACTCCACGGACATGAGTTTGGGTGAACTCTGGGAGTTGGGACTGGACAGGGAGGCCTGGCGTGCTGCAGTCTACGGAGTCACAAAGAATCAGACATGACTGAGTGACTGAACTGAAATGAAATGATTGAGTTACTTTCACATGGCATCAGTTCAGTTCAGTCACTCAGTCGTGTCCAACTATTTGCGACCCCATGAATCGCAGCACACCAGGCCTCCTTGTCCATTACCAACTCCCGGAGTTCATTCAGACTCACGTCCATCGAGTAAGTGATGCCTTCCAGCCATCTCATCCTCTGTCGTCCCCTTCTTCTCCTGCCCCCAATCCCTCCCAGCATCAGAGTCTTTTCCAATGAGTCAGCACTTTGCATGAGGTGGCCAAAGTACTGGAGTTTCAGCTTTAGCATCATTCAAATGGCATAGGCAGTGATAAAAAAGCAAGGTTAACCTCATGGAACTGACTCATTGGAAAAGACTCTGATGGTAGGAAAGATTGAAGGCAGGAGAAGAAGGGGACAACAGAGGATGAGATGGTTGGATGGTTGGATGGCATTACCAATCAATGGACATGAGTTTGAGCAAGCTCCAGGAGTTAGCAATGGACAGGGAAGCCTGTTATGATACAGTCCATGAGTTTGCAAAGAGCCAGACACAACTGAGCAGCTGAACTGAACTGAATCTCATAGCTATTTTAGCCATGGCTGTGTAGGGTTTCCCAGGTGGCACAATGGTAAAGATTCTGCCGGCCAGTACAGGAGACATAAGACACACAGGTTTCATCCCTGGGTCAGGAAGATCCCCTGGAGGAGGGCGTGGCAACCCACTCCAGTATTCTTGCCTGGAAAATCCCATGGACAGAGGAGCCTGGCAGGCTATATTCCATAGGATTGCAAAGAGCTGGACATGACTGAGTGACTGAGCGTGCACGTGCGCATGCGCGCGCGCGTGCACACATGCGCACACACACACACACACACCAGTTCTGTAGCATAATGTCCTAACTTCTGAAAATATACACTAAAGTTTCTGAGCTGATGCAGTAACCTGTTGGCAACTTTACTCTCAGATTCAGAGGGGAAAAAAAAAAAGGTGTTTACAGTTTTTCTGTGGATTTGAAATTGTCTTCTAAATACAGAGTGTAAAAGTGTAATTTCATTCTGTATCTTGCATAAACAAGTTCAAAGTTTGTCTCATTATCTTTATTGCGATTGAATCCAATTTAAGTTAAAATACAAAATGCTTAACAAATATAAATCCAATCTAGGTGGGAAACAAAAGATTAGTATTTACAACTCTTTAATCTTTCCAAAAGATAACAGTTTTGGATAACACTCAGACCTTTTGCCTCTGAGAGATAAATAAATTAGCAGACAATCTTCAAGGAGATCAGTGCTGTGCAGACTTTTTTAGTCTACTAAAGTCCAATTTGTAGCATAGAACTGATGGAATACTGTGGCAGAAACCGTGGATTACAAAGTGGTAGCGCCCATACACAGTAATCAGAATCCCTGTCTTGCATGCTACTTACTTTCTCTGAGAAAACAGACTTCTTTGCTCACTGACAACATCTTTCCAAACTAAGAAATTCATTCAACACTGGTCTTTCTAAAGCCATTAGAACTTCTGGTTACACAGGTAGATTTAATAAGTATTCCTTTAAGAAAAAGATAATTTTCAAGAGATAAATTGCACTTTACTTGTTACCTGAACTTAACAGTGCATTTGATTGCAAACAGCAAGATAATTACCAAAGATACAAAATAAAGTTTTTAAAATATTCAATTAATTACATATTTATTATGTCAATCTCCTACAAGGCCTCAAGCTAGATAACCTAAAGTGAAAAAGAAAATCAAAGGAGCTTTCATCTTAGGAGCTCATCTTAGTACAAATATATATGTTATTACACAATTTTCTACTGGATTCTTTCAATTATGAAAATCTACATCCCAAGGAAGACAGGTGTCTGAAACAAATCATCACAATTAAGGAAACTCAATTAACATCTTTCAGAAGATGGCAGAGTGGAATATGTGTTCATCTTAAATTTGATTATTAAGTTAATGCTGAGTGTCACTCCCTTTGCACCAGAAAGAGCAGAAGGACCGCACTGTAATGACATTCATTAAAGCGAATGTCAAGAGCCAACTTGCAAAACTGCTTAAGAGATGGAGGGACACGTGTGTCAGGGGAGATAGGTGTTGCTATGGAAATGGGTTGATGGGACTCTGGACTGAGCAAATATTTGAGGCTCAAGTAATTTTCCCCATTAGTTGATAAAACAGTGATCTTCACAGGACTGCTCTCTGCTCTGCTGCCAAAACACAGGGCCAAATTAGGCAGTCTGTCCCTCGAGCCCACGGGCATGCACGGCACCTCATTAGTTTCAAACCACACCATAAACATCATTTATGCCATATACTGACAATCACTGTGTCTGTTCCATTATTAGCCAGTTTATTATTAGCATCACCAAGTGATTGAGATAGGTGGTGTAGGTCATTAAAGTTTAAATAGCTACTTATATCCCGAGGAAGTCCTCTCCAAAATGGGATGGGCTCTTCTTGAGCTGTGGAATAGATGCTTTAATTCACTATATCCCACTCTCCATAGCTCTCGTTCTATTTTTTTCATTAGAAGTACTCTGCAATGAAAACCAGCAACATAATCCAAATGAAAATTCACTTGAAAAGGAAATAGTATCTACTTTTATGAATTGGAGTGATATCAAGATATCCAGCAGAATCACTTGTTCAGAAAAAGGAACCACAATCCTATTATTCTGGGAATGAATTTAGGTATATCGCCAACACCACTGAGAGATGTGACCGATGAGTCTCTATGGCAAGGGACGATTCCTAACACATTCTGAGGTTTACGACGCCCGTCATGTGGTCACACAGGTTGAAACAGACGTATTCCACGGGCTTTAATACACATCAAACAATGTCTGCTGCTTATAAACCTAGGAGTGCAAATCTGAGACAGGTGACTTAAGTCAGCTGGATTCAAAAGATCTCATTTTCTTTGGGCACAAGCTGATGGCAAAACGGCTATGTCACGCCATAAACGTCATCCCATAAATTACAATTCTAGGAAAGAACGGTTACTCGGGAGTTTTGTGTTTGTTTTGTTTTCTCTCCACAGGCACGCCTGGGGTGGTCTCTTGGCGATGACTTTTAACGGAAAGAGGCTCTCACTTTTCGGCCCTTCAAAGGCTGTGGTGGACGGTGATTGCTCAACAGAAAAGCCGCCGTTTCACCCTCCTTGCTGCACAGGAGGGTGCGGAACGCAGCCAGCTGTTGAAGAAAAGAGGAGAATTATTAGCAGAGAAAGTCACACCAGTGTTAATGAACTGCCCTGCCTGGAAAGTTGAGAAGCTTATAAGCTTTCTTCTACTAGGAATTAAATGTATTTCAATGAAAATTTTCTAAGTTATGGCTCATATATCATAAAGCAACTCTTCTGCTAGAGTCTTACCACTACACAAATACCTATGGCTTCAAAAATAAGTATAGAAGCATTCTTCATTTGAAGATCAAATAAGGGAGAAAAAACATTTAGGGTGTGGTTTAAAGAGAACATATATAGAAATCAGAAAATATGACCTCCGGTGGCAGAATGAAGTAGGAAGGGCTTTCCAGGCGGGGTCCCACTCCTCATCTGCTACTAGCGAGCTGTGTGGCCTCGGAAATTCACTTACTGTCTTTAGCCTTCAGTTCCTCCCCTATAAAGTTAAGCACTGGATTAGATCACCTTAGCAGGAGCCGTCAGTTTTTAAAATGACACTCAACACTTAAAACACTCCAATATAATGGGAACCACGTGCCATTCATCCTATAGAATGTTCATCTTTTATGGACTTTTTTCCTTAAACAGTGATTTATCCCTCACCATAACTGTGCCTTATAAGCAACTAACTAGGGGAAAAGCCTAGAGTCCTCCAACTGCTGACAATATTTCAATACAATTTAAGTGATACAGGCATATTTCTCAATGTAAACATTTACTTTTTCATATCACACACAACAAAATGCTTGCTTACCTTATAAACTCCATATAGTACACAAGTGTCAAGAAGAAAATAGAAATTACTAGTAATCACATCACAAAATTTAACCCGTGTTCACATTATGGAGTATATCCTTCCAGAAGTTTCTCTGTGTATAAACGCTATGCACTGGTGCACGCATTCAACAGTTTCATGCAAAATAAGCTCAATATATTTACTCGTCCGAAACCTTATTTTTTCACTAAATATATACCCTTTGCATGCCAATAGATATTAGTCTACTTTCTTTAATTGTTGAAAAGTTTATGTTACAAGCATGTATATGAATTATTCAGCAGTTCTTGGTGGTTTAACATTACTAAGATTAAGAACAGATTTATAGTCATAAAATGAAAGTTGCGTAAAGTATCTGAATAATTCTGCTGTCTCAAAAATATTCACTAAAAACATACTGCCACATGAGTAAGTTTTTGGTGTTTTTCTGTTTGCGTGTGCACAAATTATTAAACTGCTGAAAACAGCCTTTACTCTCTAAGCTTTGATAGTCATCTAATCAAAGAGTCACAGAAATTCAGACCAGCACACGTCACTTGGGTTTCCATCATTACCATTTATCTAAAGCCCAAAACAGTTCTTTACAGTACTAGCCAGGAGAGGAGACAGAGGTGATAGCTGTCCTTCATAATAAATAGGCAACAGTTTATAACCATGCTCTATGGAGATAAGTTCAAGTATCACACAAGCAGTCATGTGTTTCCACAGTGATATTTTGAGGTGTCTTTTCAAAGAGTAGAGATATGAGGAGTATAAGATAAATATTTACAACTTGCTATTACTCATGTTTCATTAGACTATATCACTATGGCAAAAGCAAGATGAGACATAAATAATTCTCTGGTAAAGTCAAGCTGGAATCAAGATTGCCGGGAGAAATATCAATCACCTCAGATATGCAGATGACACCACCCTTATGGCAGAAAGTGAAGAGGAACTGAAGAGCCTCTTGATGAAAGTGAAAGAGGAGAGTGAAAAAGTTGGCTTAAAGCTCAACATTCAGGAAACAAAGATCATGGCATCAGGTCCCATCAGTTCATGGCAAATAGATGGGGAAACAGTGACAGACTTTATTTGGGGGGGAGCTCCAAAATCACTGCAGATGGTGACCGCAGCCATGAAATTAAAAGATGCTTACTCCTTGGAAGGAAAGTTATGACCAACCTAGACAGCATATTAAAAAGCAGAGGCTATGGTTTTTCCAGTAGTCACGTATGGATGTGAGAGTTGGACCATAAAGAAAGCTGAGTGCCAAAGAATTGATGCTTTTGAACTGTGGTGTTGGAGAAGATTCTTGAGAGTCCCCACTGCAAGGAGATCCAACCAGTCCATCCTAAAGGAAATCAGTCCTGGGTGTTCATTGGAAGGACTGATGCTGAAGCTGAAGCTCCAATATTTTGGGCATCTGATGTGAAGACCTGACTCATTTGAAAAGACCCTGATGCTTCAAAACATTGAAGATGGGAGGAGAAGGGGACCACAGAGGATGTGGTTGGATGGCATCACCAACTCAATGGATATGAGTTGGGTGTACTCCAGGAGTTGGTGATGGACAGGGAGGCCTGGCGTGCTGTGGTTCATGGGGTTGCAAAGAGTCAGACATACTGAGCAACTGAACTGAACTGAACTGAAAGTTAAGTTGTTGTTGAGTTGCTAAGTTGTATCCAAATCTTTGCAACCCCAGGGACAGTAGCCCACCAGGCTTCTCTGTCCATGGGGTTTCCCAGGCAAGAATAATGGAGTGGGTTGCCATTTCCTTCTCCCGGGGATCTTCCCAACCCCGGGATCAAACCCTCATCTCCTGTATTGCAGGAGGATTCTTTACTGTTGAGCTGCCAGGCAAGCCCAATATACACCTTTAGCCCTCATCAATGCCTCTGTAAACTGATAGTGTCTCCCTATCTCTGCAGCGTTTTAGCCTCATCAGTTTAGAACTGGAACTGAACTCTAAATCTTTCTCTGACCAGCTTGCTCATCTTGCTGAACATCTCTGGGCCCGTCCTGATGTCCCATCAAGCTCCTTCCCTTGCTGGCTCTGGCTTGCCCTCCCAGTCCCTTAGTCCAGCTCGGTAGACCCTGCATCTCCCAGGCCCTGCTAACATTGGTTTCTCTTGGCTGTGGGGTCCTCCACTGCCGCTCTGGCTGCAAAATGCAGCCCCTTGACTGGCCGCTACTGGCCCCCTGCTCTCTCCAGGCCTCTGACTTCATTCCAGCAGAAAACCTATCCCTCTGTTCCTAAGGCTGACACAGCCTCTTCACAGCTCCTGCAAGAACCTCCGCAGCTCAGTTGGAAGGCTGAGGAAGGTATGACCTGTCTTACTGTTGTCTTGGGCTCTAATACTGAAAGCTTACATTTCTTCTCTAGTAACCCCAGTAAGCAGAAATAGCTTTCCTAATGTTCTGGAAACAGTTTTGATTAGTCACTCTCGGGCTCAAACGTTTTTAATAGCTCTCCATTGCCTGCCGAATTTGAGTAATAATAAAAATAAGCTCTCTTATAAAATATGATGGGCCAGATACTATGCTAAGTGTTTCACATTGCATATTGCATTTAATCCCCTGAACAACCCTATCAATAATATACTATTATCCCTATTCTTGGAGAAGGCAATGGCACCCCACTCCGTACTCTTGCCTGGAAAATCGCATGGACGTAGGGGCCTGGTAGGCTACAGTCCATGGGGTCGCTAAGAGTCAGACAAGACTGAGAGACTTCACTTTCCCTTTTCACTTTCCTGCATTGGAGAAGGAAATGGCAGCCCACTCCAGTGTTCTTGCCTGGAGAATCCCAGGGACGGGGGAGCCTGATGGGCTGCCGTCTATGCGGTCGCACAGAGTCAGACACGACTGGAGTGACTTATCAGCAGCATCCCTACTCTAAAGGTGAGGGACTTACAAATGAACCATCTGGTAAATAAGACATGCACTAACCACAGCACTCCTCTGCATCTCTGTTTTTCCTGTTTTGTTTTGTTTTTTTCACCATTTTCTTCTGATCTTTTCTTATTTACTTTTTATTATGGAAACTTTCGGACATGCACAAAGGTAGACAGGGCAACACGATAAACCGTCGCCAGCTTCAGCAGTCATCAACACACGGCCAATTCTGTTTCATCCACACTCTCACCCATTCTCTCTCTCCACCTCTGAATCCTGCCCAAACTGTAGTATTTTGAAGCCAGTTTCAACTATCATTTCAGGTATAAACATTTCAAAATATATCTCTAACATACATGATATTTTGAACTTTATTCAGGCCCCAAAACAAACTTGTGTGCACGGCTGCTAAGCCTCTTGGCCACCTGGTTCCAATCATCTCTCTAAATCGTCTATTATTGCATGCACAGGTCCCAGGCAGTCTTGTGAAGAGGGTGGGGAGGGGGACTCAGAGAATGAAAAGGCTTCGGGGTTATTCTTAAAACTTCAGATTCCAGGACTTCATCTCAGACTGCTAAATCAGTTTTCTATTAAGGCTCAAGGACCCACATAGCTTTCTCAGGTGATTCTTTACATATATAAATAACTTTAGTTATGTATCTGGTTTTGGCTGTGCTGGGTCTTCATTGCTGCGAGCCTTTCACTATTGCGGTGGCCAGCGGGGCCGCTCTCCACTTACGGCGCACGCGCCTCTCATTGCGCAGCCTCCTCGTGGCAAGGCAGGGCTCTGGGGCGCGTGGGCTCTGCAGTTGCAGCTCGCAGGCCCTAGAGCGCAGGCTCTGCAGTTGCAGCTCGCAGGCCCTAGAGCGCAGGCTCAGCAGGTGGGGTGAGCGGACTTAGTTGCTCCGAGGCCTGTAGGATCTTCCCGGATGGGGGCTGACCCCGTGTCTCCTGCACCGGCGGGCGGATTCTTCTCCACTGGGCCACCAGGGGGGCGCTGGCAGGAGATTCTTGCGGACACTAAACTCTGAGAATCACAGGTGCAAAGTCACCCACACAGTTTTGCACGCCTTCTGGCCTTTATTTATGCCACTCCTTCTTGAAATCCCCCCTTTCTTTTTACCCCCAAACAGCTCCCACTTTTGAAACCAACCCAAATGCCAGCTCTTTCATGAAGTCTTTTCCTGATTTCTCCACTGAGAACTAGTCTCTCCCCATCTGAACTTCCCTACACCTTATAATCCTCTCAAGGTACCGAGTAAAGCCATCGTGTTACGGTTTTTATGCATTTATTGTATGCTCTGATTTAGATTCTAAACTGCTGGAGAACAAGGATCTTTTAAACACTTGTCTATATCTCTTGGCTCAGAGGTTAAAGCGTCTGCCTCCCATGAGGGAGACCTGGGTTCAATCCCTGGGTCGGGAAGATCCCCTGGAGAAGGAAATGGCAACCCACTCCAGTATTCTTGCTTGGACAATCTCATGGACTGAGGAGCCTGGTGGGCTGCAGTCCATGGGGTCACAAAGAGTCGGACACGACTGAGCGACTTTACTTACTTACTTACATCTCTTGCATCATGCCTTGTAAGAACTGGCCATTATTAAACAATTCCAGAAATGACTTGTAGTGTCTTCCATGATTTAAAACTTTAATTGCAAAGCTAAGTAGATAGAGTTTTATATATTAGGTCAAGCAATGTTGAAGTGAATGAATTCTTTTCCCCATTTCACCATAGTCTAATGAGGCAGAAGTTAGGAAAATTTTCCTAGGCTGTTAATTATCATTTATTACAAATATAAAATTTTACTATTAAAAAGGACATTAGAGTTTTGATTCCAGATATATTGGACTAAAAACCCTGCAGACAACCTTCCTATAGAAGATAACTCTAAAACCCAGACACGATACAAAACACCAGCCAGCTGCAGGTACTGAAGAGTGAAGGGAAGTACAAGGACTCAGATGAGAAGTTCATGTTCACTCAGAAAGGTGAGCTCCTGTCTCTACAGTTTTTCACCTGGACAGGTGCCGTCTGCACTGGAGACATACCTGCCTTGCAAGGAAAGAGCCAGAGAGAGGATCCCCAAACTCTCTACCAAGAACCATACATGGCTTTACTGAGACTGGAACTACTGCAAGAGAGAGAAAATTTCCAATTCAAGTCAAGCCAAGAAATATATCTGCTAATCCAAAGGAAACAATAGCCATCAGAGAAAAACAACAGATCCAGAATCTCCACAACTTAATGTTCATAACATCGAGGTTGCAATACAAAGTTACTCAGTATACAAAGAATCAAGAAAAAGTAAACACGATCAACAGAAGAAAAATCAATGGAGTCAGACTCAAAATGAACCAAATGTGGAACTCACAAGGATTTTAGAGTGAATTCTTTCAGTACCTGTGAGCTACATGAGGTTAAACAAAGCACATTTCTTAGTGCATGAGAAATCCCAGTAGAGTAATGGGAATTCTCAGAAAAGAAACAGAAATAAGAAGAAAATCAAACAGAAATTTTAGAACTAAAAACTATAATTTCTAAAGCAAGAAATTCAGTGGCTAGAATTAACAGTCAAATTGACATCACAGAGGAAAGAACAAGCGAGCTTGAGTATAGATCAACAGACACTATCCATAGTAAGTTCAGTCCAGCCGCTCAGTCGTGTCCGACTCTTTGAGACCCCATGGACTGCAGCACGCCAGGCCTCCCTGTCCATCACCATCTCCCGGAGTTCACTCAAACTCATGTCCATCAAGTTGGTGATGCCATCCAGCCATCTCATCCTCTGTCCTCCCCTTCTCCTCCTGCTTTCATCTTTCCCAGAATCAGGGTCTTTTCTAGTGAGTCAGTTGTTCACATCAGGTGGCCAAAGTATTGGAGTTTCAGCTTCAGCATCAGTCCTTCCAATGAATATTCAGGACTGATTTCCTTTAGAATGGACTGGTTGGATCTCCTTGCAGTCCAAGGGATTCAAAAGAGTCTTCTCCAACACCACAGTTCAAAAGCATCAATTCTTCTGTACTCAGCTTTCTTTATGGTCCAGCTCTCATATCCATACATGACTACTGGAAAAACCATAGCTTTGACTAGACAGACCTTTGTTGGCAAAGTAATGTCTCTGCTTTTTAATATGCTGTCTAGGTTGGTTATAGCTTTTCTTCCAAGGAGTAAGTGTCTTTTAATTTCATGGCTGCAGTCATCATTTGCAGTGATTTTGGAGCTCAAATAAATAAAGTCTCTCACTGTTTCCATTGTTTCCCCATCTATTTCCCATGAAGTGATGGGACCAGATGCCATGATCTTAGTTTTCTGAATGTTGAGCTTTAAGCCAACTTTCTCACTCTCCTCTTTCACTTTCATCAGAGGTTCTTTAGTACCTCTTCACTTTCTGCCATAAGGGTGGTGTCATCTGCATATCTGAGGTGATTGATATTTCTCCCGGCAATCTTGATTCCAGCTTGTGCTTCACCCAGCCTGGCACCCATTGTAAAGAGCAGAAATTTAAAAAATATTTGAAACTAATAGAGCCTTGGGATCTGTTTGAACCGGTCAAATGTATGCATAATTAGAATATCAGATATGGAAGTAATCTATAAGTCCATTAAGAGATGAATGGATAAAGATGTGGGGTGTATTATATATGGTATATATATACATATGGTGTATATGTGTGTGTGTATATGTATACACACATATACAATA
Organism: Aepyceros melampus; assembly: GCA_006408695.1. NCBI lineage: Eukaryota > Metazoa > Chordata > Mammalia > Artiodactyla > Bovidae > Aepyceros > Aepyceros melampus. The sequence goes on from SJXQ01001059.1 coordinate 291,192, forward strand.
GTATATTACTTGGTCATTAAAAATGAAAATGCCATTTGCAGCAACAGGAACAGACCTGGAGAGTATCAAAAAATAAGTCAGAGAAAGACAAATATTGTATGTTTGCACTCATATCTGTATTTACAAAATAAAGAATAACTATCAGAAAAAAGAAACAAATTTAAAACAGAAACAGAGAAAAAACTAGCAGTTATGGAAGGTAGAAGGGTGGGGGAGAGGCGATACTGGTGAAGGTGATCAGATGCACAAACCATCAGGTAGCACAGAATAAAGAAGTCACAAGGATATAAGGAGCAGCGCAGGGAGTGTGGCCAGCACGTCACAGCAACTTCACACAGAGTACAGACAAAAACATTAGATAATTACACTGTACACCTGAAACTGATACAATAGTGTAAGCAAACTACACTTCAATGTAAAAAAGAATATCAGAAGGAAAGGAAAGAGAATGGAGCATAGCATACACAAAAATTGGCTCATAAATAATCGAAGACTTAAAGGTAAGAGCTAAAACTATTACTTAAAGTAGGAAAAATATTTTGTGGCAAATAGCCAGGCAAAGATTTCTTAAACAGGACACCAAAGCACTCACTGTAAAAGGTATTTTGATAAAATGATCTTCATCAAGATTAAGAAGGTTTCTTTAATTTTGGCTCTTCAGAAGACATGGTGGGGGCAAAAAAGACAAGTTTTGTAAAGCATATGTTGAAAACAGGGCTTTAATCCAGATTGTATTAAAAAAAACCCTTGCAACTCCACAATAAGAAGACAGTCTAATTTTAAAGTGGACAAATTATCTGAACAAATACTTCACAAAAGAAGATATAAGCATAATCAGTAATTATATGAAAAAGTGCTCAACATCATTAGTCATCAGATAAATGCAACTTAAAAATCACACACACCATACATACCCACTAGAATGGCTGAAAGTTAAAATTACTTACAAAACCAAGTGTTAACAAGGATGTAGGAAAACTAGAAACCTTTTGCATTGCTGGTGCAAACGGAAAACGGAAGTCACGTTAGGAAGCAACCGGCAGCGTCTCATAAAAGTGGGCGTGGCCCAGTAACCCAGCGCTGGGCGTCGCCACAGCAAGTGAGAATATGGGTCCACACGCACGCGCACATGCCAGTTATTCCTAACAGCTAAATTATAACGGTCCCAAACTGGAAGCAGCCCAATGGCTAATCAGTTAGTGAACAGATTAAAAAAGAATGCCATATCCATACCATAAATATTGCACGCGTGTGTGCTAAGTTGCTTCAGTCGTATCTGACTCTTTGCGACCCCGTGGACTGTAGCCCGCCAGGCTCCTCCGTCCATGGGATTCTCCGGGCAAGAGTACTGGAGCGGGGTTGCCATTTGTGAAATGAGGTCCAGCACAAAGGTCCATGTACTGTGTGCGTGTCTGCTCAGTCTCTCAGTCTCGTCTCTCCTTGTGACCCTACGGACTGTAGCCCGCCAGCCTCCGCTGTCCATGGGATGTCCCAGGCAAGCATACTGGAGTGGGCTGTCCTCTCCTTCTCCAGAGGACCTTCCTGACATAGGGATGGAATCCGCATCTCCTGCACTGGCACGTGGATTCTTTACCTCTGTCTACTATATGATTCCATTTTAATAAAATTCTTAAAAAGACAAAATTCTTGTGACATCTCAGTGGTTGCCTGGGGCATGGGTGAGGAAGAAGGTGGAATATAAAGGAGCACAAACTTTTTCAGCCAAGGGATCTATTCCATACTTTGATGGCAGTAGTAGTTGCAATAATCAAAATCATCACCTGCATACTAAAATGTATGAATCTTACTGTATGCAAATATCATAATAAACAACAAAGTTGTTTTTTGTTTTTTGTTTTTCAAAAAAAGGAGCTCAGAACTAAATTCTGCACATCAAATTTCAGCAGATGAGGAAGCCAATTTAGATGATCTGGGATAAACCACAGTGACTTGGCAGAGAGAAGTCAGCCTTCCAAAGGATAACAGATCTGTTATCAGAAGAATCAAAAACAGTGTATCTTTTTACTGGCCTGGCAGTTAAATCAAGCATTTCAGTAAATGACTCTAGGGAGAAAAATGGACTTGAATCAAGAAAGAGGAAATGGAAACCATCTGATTTGCCCTTTAGGTCAAACAGTGACTTGGCAAGAAATAGAAGCAGGAAAAAAATCTTGAAAAATCGGCACCAACTTACTAAAAAGAGGATTTAATCTTCACAACTAGTGACATTATATAGTGGAATTGGAAATGAAATAAAAACAATATTTTCCAGATTATTCTAAAATAAGGACTGTTAAAATTAATATTTAAAAATATCTTTTGTAAAGTAACTCTCAAGTCAGTGGTGTACACAAAAAGGACCTTCATTTTACTTTATACAAAAGAGCTAAAATAATCTTATCATCAGCCTTCTCATGTGTTGGAATATTTTAAAATCTGCTTTTTATTTTAGAACAGTTTTAGATTTACCAAATTACTGCAAAGATAGAATAATTCTTGTACATCCCACAATTCAATTTCCCCTGTATTTTTTTTTATTCTTTCACTCTTAAAGAATCCACACAGAAGTGCCCCCTGTTATTAACATTCTGCATTAGTATGGTACATTTTTAACAATTAGTGAACCAATACTAATATTATTAACTGAAGTCCACCCTTTATTTCAATTTCTTCTGCTTTTACCTAATATCATTTTCTGTTCCAAGATCCTATCAGGAAATAAATTCATACTTGTTGTCTTGTCTGCATGAGTATTTCATGATTATGACAATTTTTTGTTTTTCACAACCTTGTCAGTTTTGAGGATTATTGATCAGATATTTTGAGAACTGGGCACTGCCTGATGCTTTTCTCATGGTTAAAATGGGACTGAACTTTTAAAATATCTTTTACTTCATTCTTTAAATATTAAAATCACCATAATAATTTGGACTATTAAGCTATTATAGTCATCATAATAATTGTGATTACTACTCAAATAATCATTTCAATCTGACTGAAAATGTCTAACAGTGTTCCTGCTACAGCAGATTTAAGTGAATGCCTCAGAATAAGTTATCACTCACACTAAAGCTCTAAAATGCAGCTATTATTTTACAAACTCTAATGGCATAAAAACCACATTAATAATTAATATTAATAAATGGAACCTCAAAATGAATTATTGCTCACACTAAAGTTCTAAAATACAGCTATTATTTATAAACTGCATAAAAACTACATTAATAATTAATGTTAATGATTAACGTGAGATACAATAGTGAATTCACATCTAGGCAGTCATTCGTACATTTGCAGGGTGTTATTTTTTATTAGGTTAAATGTATGAATTGTATGTGCCTAAATAATATTTTGATATATTCTCTTCCAAATCACAGGTGGATTAAAAAATATATTTTCCAACTGGTTTTAATGGATAAATTAATTCTTAAAATATGAGAAAAAACACGATTCCCGTATTACTACCTTATTAACTCTTACTATTAACCTGTTCAAATGTAATAAAGAAAAGTAAAAGCAAATCACTTAGTGCATAAAAAGGAGAACAATGAACTGCGTCAATAAAGCTGCTGAGTCCATGAGAGGGCCATTTTTCCCATGATGCAACTCACGCTATTTATGACAGAAAAAATCCACAGGAATTTCCATGTCAGTCAAGCTCTGGCTATCTACCCAGATTTTTATATAAAATGTTTTAATAAGTATGAGCCAGATTATTTTCTGGCTTTCATCCTAACCACAAGGTCAGCAGAAGTAGGATGATTCACCACCACAAGGGGAAATGTTACCTGATGCGACCTTTGTAAAGGTGAACCAATTCTAGTCTTTGCTTAGGGGAAGGATGAAACAGTTAGGTGTGTGGGCCAGCCCAGAATGGGAGTACATCATTAGCTGCAAATATTACCAGGCTGTGTTCTTGCCAAGATTTCGCAGCATATAATTCAAAAAAGAAAACAATAACAAAACCAAAACCAAATCCACTAGGCAAACAGCATCCACCTGGCAGATTGGTCAGTCCCATGGTGGGATTCCCCGGAAGATGCAGATCTGACCCTTGGGCTGGGAAGATCCTCTGGAGGAGGGCACGGCAATCCACTCCAGTGTTCTTGCCTGGAGAGCCCCAGGGACCGGGGCGCCCCACAGGCTACAGTCCATGGGGTCTCGCAGAGCGGGACACGACTGGGTGACTAAACCAGCACCACGGGGGATCACAGCTCTATTGGAATCTCTAGGCATCAAAGACAAATTGACCCTGCAGACTGTTGGGCCCACCGACCCCGGGAGCCTGATCAGAAGAACGAGAGAGGAAATGTGTTCCCAGGAAGAGCACAGGCGGCCACCCACAGCTTCTAGGCAAATGCTTTAAAGCCCCTCAGCCAGCTTCACAGTAGCTTTGTCAACAAAAGCCAAAAGATCAGACGGATTTCCTCAATCTGGCAAGTACAGAGTGCCGGGCCCACGGCTGTTCTCACTGTTCCCTTTCTGAACGTGAAATCTGCAGGAGGAGCAGGTCCAGGCCCCGAGGTCAAAAAGGAGAATATCGCCCTTTGAGAGAAGACTCGCTCCTGATTTTTCCTTTCTCATCACAGACCTTTAATACCTCGGACCACACAAGAGAAGAAAGAGCAGAGCCCTTAAGGGGGCACGTCATGTCCATCCATGCCTGTCTGCACATCACATTTCTAGGAAATGGGAAAGAAATAACCTAATCATAGAAGGTCAAATAAGAAAGGAAGAGAAACCTCACCAGGTTCAACCACTCATCTGACTAATGAAGGGAAAACACAGGCTTCATAACAGCAGAAACGAAGGGCAGGGTTTGAAATACACACACACACACACACACACACACACACACACACAAGATTCAGCCCAGTCTCCTCTAGAGAATCAGGGTCAGCGTGGAGGAAGTGATGTACCTGTTGAGAGCTGATGTTTATGGGCTGCTTTAAAATGATCCAAGTAACGCTCTCCAGAAGAGGTGGGACCGTAAGAGAGCCAGGATACGTCCAATAATCCCGGCATGGAGGAAGCAGACACACCGGGTCGAAATTCGTGAACCGAGTCTGTTTACCCTGAGGAAGAAAAGAGAGTTCTCATAAATGACAGTGGGAAAGCTTTACACAGACCTCAAAAAAGTAAATATCCATGAAATGCTATTTCACTGGAATTCTATAATTCATGGACCGATTTCGTATCTGCTGTTAGGTCTTTTAAAAAACTATCTGCCTTACTCTAAAAATCAGGATGAAGTAGCACCGACCTAGATTTATTTAAGCAGCACTGGATTTCTTTTTAATGTAAGTGGCTTGACATTATTTGTTTTAGATAATTTTAGAAATTTTAGATAACTTACATAAAATTTAATGTAAATCTTAATAATTTACATTATTGTTTTAGATAATTTAAGATCCCTTCATAATTTTCAAGAGATAAGTGGCAGTGTGACTTCCGCTCTAGTGGTCAAGGATATTTCAAACCCGCTTCCAAGCTAGCAGCATATGCTACGTCAAAGTCTAACAGGAGATAAGAGAATTCAGGAGAAAGCAGGGAATATATTAGTCACTGGTAAACAGTAATTAATTTTACCTTTTCTTTAATGGAATCCAAAATGTCAGTAATCTTTTGCAGTTGGGGATTATGTTCACCAATCTGAAAACATGAAATTGCAAAAGAAATGGTTACTGTCTGACTCATTCCATTTTATCACTATTTTTTTTAAACCCTAAGTCAGCTCAGAACAAGCAGTGATTGTTCTAGAATGAGGCTCTCTTTCACCTGCCAGCCGTATCACACCAGAAAAATCCAAACAACAAGATAATATTACAGGGCTCCTTGGCTGAACTATACCTTTGATTCCAAAGCTGGAAGTAATGGCTTCATATTCTTGCAGCTTTATGAATGTTTAGGGTACAGGTTCTCTCGAGAGAAACTTTGTATAGGAAACTCCTCCATAACACCCGCACCGTTTAACTAGATGTGACTTTCAGACCCTGATTCTTGGTGACATCAAACATTAGAGGAAAACATCTCCCACTTTCCACTTAAAATGACTTGAGGTTCTGAATCAACAGACTATGTCATCATGAGGAGAAGCCTTCAGAGAATATATATGTACTTGTTTTCCTTTGTTTGGGGTGTCCTGAATTATCTGAAGGTTTTAAGTCATTCAGGGTTCAAGTATAATGCCTTTCCCCACTTGGCCTTCACGGCCACCACCAGACCTGGGGACCAAAAGAAGGAGCTGCTGCCGTGCACGCTGGTTCCGCTCTGCCCCCAGCTTCCCCCAGCCCCGTGCAACGAGTTACACCACACGCAGAGCTGCTGGCATCACGAGAGGGCACACCCTAAAGAATCTGGCACAGTGGGGGTTGAGCCGCCCAGCCCTTTGCACAGGTATCAGGACACTGACACTTGTCTAACCTCATATGAATACCAGATAAAGGAAAACACAACAAAATCTTTAAAACTGATCAGTGCATTTGGGATAATAAACCATAATAAAACTAGTGGTCAAACAAGTGTTTCAAGAATCAGGAGCTTGAACTTTACCCTAACTTGTATCTCCAAATATTGAGCAATCAGGAAGAGCCTATCATAAAGATTTTCTTCTCCAGGTATCAGTGTAACACTTCTGCTATTAGGTAATACTTCTGATATTATTGTTACCGCAGCTACATTTGCTATTCACATAAAACTGATCCGTGGACAATAAGATGAATCGTAAGACAACCCTCCTAGGGTAGTTCTGGGCCCTTAGATGGACCATAAACTAACATATAAAATGTGAATATTCACTTCAAAAGGAAAACAGTAAGCCTAGAACAAGTTTACTATTATTGAATAAAAAGTGGTAGACTATCTACTCCACAATGAAACTCTTTATCCAATAGGACTGATTAGTTATTCGAAACGAAACCAATGGATTTTTTTCACCTGTAAAAATATTCCCAAGACAGCTAGTCCATCTGGCTCATGAGCTGCCTCAACAAAGCTGGGGTATTTGTCTGAATTCCAGTGAACAACGTGGAGCTGAAAGGGAGGAACAAGATATAATTCAAACATTATTTTTTTAACATCTTTAAAAACATAAATGCAAATAAAACATTTATATATATCTTCCTGTCCTATGCATGAGAACCTTGGACAGAATCCTCCTATTTACTTTGGTCTGAAAACTACACGAGAGAAGGATCCTGTCACTTAGCTGGTCTGTGGTGTCCTGTACTGACGTCTACATCATAGAAAGTTCTAGGGCATCCTGCCAAGCCTCTCTAGCCCAAAAAATCTCCAACCATTGCTCCCAAGAGACTTGGGGCTCCCCCACGTCCACAGTTCAGTTCAGGCAGTCAGTCGTGTCTGACTCTTTGTGACCTCATAAACCACAGCATGCCAGGCCTCCCTGTCCATCACCAACTCCTGGAGTTTACCCAAACCCATGTCCATCGAGTCAATGAGGCCATCCAATCATCTCATCCTCTGTCTTTCCCTTCTCCTTCTGCCCCCAATCTTTCCCAGCATCAGGATCTTTTCCAGTAAGTCAGTTCTTCACATCAGGTGGCCAAAAGTATTGGAGTTCAGCTTCAGCATCAGTCCCTCCAAAGAACACCCAGGACGGATCTCCTTTAGGATGGACTGGTTGGATCTCCTTGCAGTCCAAGGGACTCTCAAGAGTCTTCTCCAGCACCACAGTGCGAAACACCCACGTCCACAGATGGAACTGCAATTGTGCAGCCTTCCATCAGACCCCCGCTGGCGGCTGAGTCCAGCACACACGCTCACGCTCACAGATGGGTGGGGCAGTCAACCCCTCAACAGAAGGTAATCGGGCACAATCCTGCTGCTAAGGGCAGGGCTCAGTTGTCCTTGAAAAGTTTTAAGTCTTAAAAGTTTAAAACTATTTATGCCTTGAAAACACAAATTCACCTTAAGAATAATTGTTTTTAGCAATAGTTACATATATTCTACTTTCTATGAATGTTCGAATTCTTTGCTGAGAGGAAGTTTTAACAGGAAAAAGAGGCCTCAGGGTGTTCCAAATAAAGGCATCTCAGGAAGAAAATGAGAGGCAGCTGCTGCCACTGACAAGGGGAAAAGGAAAATCAGGGAGACAGGCAGGTGGAGGGCCTGGCACTCTAGAAGACAGGCGTCACTTCCAGCTCCACTGCAGGAGCAGCTGACTGCTAACTCCAGAGGTGTGCTCCGTGTCCCACCGTGGGACGCAATGCAGAATCCCCGGCTCACAAACAAGTGTGAAGGGTTGTAGAGTGACAGCAAGGCGGAAAACCCTTCCTGGAGGATCTTCATTCTGGCTAAGGGAAGGACAAACTGAGGCAGAAGCCAGAGGGCCGCGAGGCACCCACCTGACTCGGCCTGGGTCACAGCTCGGCTCTGCTCAGCAGGGACCCCCACAGAAGGCCGGGCTTCAGGTAAGACCTCTGTCAAAGGAACGCTTCTGGCGCTCAGGGAGGAAACGCCTGTGAAGGGTTTCTTGCACAGATCACCCTTTTAGCTGTTACAGAGAGGATTTAGTACCCTCAAGGGAATGGTTTTAGCCATTCCTTTAAACATAACTTCCCATCTTACAGGCAACTAATATGGGAGGATTATAAGATAAATAAGAATTCTCCTAAACTGTGAACTGTAAAAGCTTTAAAATAGTGCACCGTCCAGAAACAATCAGGGAAGACTGGAATACCCAGACAGATGACACAAGCGCGGATTCTTGCGGTGCCATGCTTCATGCTGCTTTGAGGTAGTTGGGAGAAGCGCAAAGCACCTGAAAGCATTGGATGATGAAACAGAATTCATCTGGCTCACCGGAGAGCAACGCTGTTCCACAGGGAGGGAGGGGCAGGCACGTACGCGGAAGCTGTTGGAAACGGCTCCAAGGAAACACAGCAGTTCACTTGGTAAGAGATGAGAGCAAAGAGACAGACCGATGTGAAATGCTCTCTCGAGGTTCACAACCCCGAAGGACTAGAAAAGGAATGTGCCACTAAGGAGATGCCAATGCATCTATCATCTTTCCACCGGTTAAAAAGCAACAAGTAAAAAAGATAAAAATTAAAAAATTAAAAACAAATAAAAAGCAACAAGTATTTGAAATACTATGGGAAACTAAAGCAAGAAAAATCTTTTGTTCTTTTAAACGAGTCCTTCTCGCTCCCACACACCTTGCTTAACTGGAAGTGTCACCTAAGGGGAACTGACACAACTTTTATTAGCATTCATATATGAACTAAACTTCAAACAAATAACAAACGCACATTTCCGAACAGTGACAGCCACAGTAATTTGAACTGAATGACAATAAGTCATTGCAGGCAAATATAAATGGAAATAAGATTCTCCTCTATTGAAAAGCAGTTTCTAAATAACAGCATTATTCAACTTTAGTGTTTTTAAATTGCATACTACTGATACATAAAATGAGCTCATTATGCTGAAAGTCTCCATTAATGTTGAAATCATAATTTTACTATCAACTAGATAGTTAATATGCTTATCATATATTTGGTATAAATTATAATCAGATAAAGTTCTAAATATGCAATGGACTATTAGCCTACTTTTTTTATTAATAGATATGCAACTTGAGATAAAGTCTTCCATGATTTAGATTATTTTAATCTCTGTAATGTCACTAATCATTAGATTAGGCTCCAAATTAAACTTTTAATATAGGTTACAGCCTTAAAGGGCTTCCCTTGTGACTCAGCTGGCAAAGAATCCGCCTGGGTTCGATCCCCGAGTTGAGACGATCCCCTAGAGAAGGAAAAGGCTACCCACTCCAGTATTCTGGCCTGGACAATTCCATGGGCTGTATAGTCCATGGGGTCACAAAGAGTCAGACCCGACTGAGCGATTTTCACTCACAGCTTTAAATGGTTTTCCCTTTCATTTTTTTCTTCATTTTTTTATTTTTTAAGAGGATACACCTTGATGATAATTCTGAAGTTAGGTACAAAAGTAGCTGGAAAAACTAAGGAAACTCTTTGGGATCATTTCTATATTCTATAGCCAAGCAAGCACAAAGGGATACTTTTGAACTGAAACCAAATGCAAATGACTCCCAAATGCCTCCACCTGCAGCTCTGAACTCTTCTTTAGACTTAGGTCTGTATCTAGTACCCTACTTGAACGCGAGCCTGGAACATCTATGTTGTCGGTGTTTAGCTGCTAAATCATGTCCAACTCTTTGTGACCCCATGAACTGTTGCCTGCCAGTCTCCTCTATCCCTGGGATTCTCCAGGCAAGAATACTGGAGTGGCTTGCTATTTTCTTCTCCAAGGGAACTTCCCCACCCAGGGACCAAACCCCAGTCTCTTCATCTCCTGTACTGGCAGGTGATTCTTTACCACTGTGCCACCTGGGAAAGTAAGCCTGAGGCATCTCCAAATTAACACATCCCAGCAGTTAATTCCTGTTTCAGCCTGCTCCTCCCTGAACTTTCCCATCCAGCAAAAGCACAACCATCCTCACAGCTGCTCAAGCCAAGACTGTGGCTTGAGTCTTTGGGCTTGAGTTCTCTTTTTCTTTCCTTCAGTCTTGATGCCCTTCTCCTGGACAGGTCTCAGGGATTTTACCTCCCAAACACATCCCGCACCTGTTTAACTCTCTTCACCTCCACTACCCCGTGACACAAGTCACCATCGTTGCACGTGTGAACACATTCACAGCCTTCTAGTCTGTCTCCCTGCTTCCTCCACGTTTGCCCAACCTCTTTGCCACAGAACAGCTAGCTATATTTTATAAAATATAAACCAGAATATGCCATTGCCCTACTCGAAACCCTCCACGGATTGGTCCTGCTACACAGAGATAAGCTGCAAACTGTCTGCCAAGCCCCCAAAGCCCGTGGGGGTGGGCAGGGTCCCTGTGGCCTCTCCGGGACACGACTTAAAACTTCTCTCATTCCCTCCAATCCTGGAAGCCAAGGTCTCTCTTCTTGAACATGCCAACCTCATCGTTTGCCTGAGAGCCTTTGTACCGGCCGTTCCCAGTCACTAGAAAGATCTCCCTGGATCTCCTCCAGGGGGCTTCTTGAGGCCATTCAGTCTCAAAGCTGATCACATGTCATCCCAAAGAGGCCCTCCGTAAGCACCCAGTCACTCCACCAGATCACATGGTGGTGTTCCTGTTACAGACCTAACCGCATACGATTCATCTACTTCTTTACTGTCGACGCCGAACACCCCCGACCCCGAGGTCTGACCCAGACCGCCCCTCCCTCCAGCAGCCTCCCTGTCTCTTGCCAGAAACACTGAGTCCTCCCCTGCCTTCCCCTCACCCCGATCACTCACCAAACCCCAAGGAAGCAGCACTTCCACCGGCCAGCGCTCCAAGGGCACCCTCTTCTAGTCCCTGGAACTGCCCCCAAAGCCTCCCCACTGACTCCCTTACCCACCCCTGCTTCAACCCAATCCGTTTGCAAACTGTAGCTTAAATTGATATTTTTAAAGCACAAAGA
>SJXQ01001059.1:302845-321718 GCA_006408695.1 Aepyceros melampus
AAAGACAGCCAGCGGCTTCCCGCTGCACTGAAAGTGTGTGTGATACGGACATGATTCACCCGCAAAGGATCAGGCCCCTCCGGCCTCCCCGACTTCAGCCCTGACAACCCCCGCTTTGTTCTTCATGCTCCAACCTCACCGGCCATTCTGTTCCTCAAATGTGTGATAACAGGTGATACTGTTCCCCGCCCCGAGTGCTCACGCGGATTCTCTGCAGCTCCCTCTCCGCGTTGCCTGGCGCACGCCTGCTGCTCCTTCAGGCCTGCAGTTAGAAACCTCTACCGCGAGGAAGTGCTCCCTGACCACCCCTCCTCATTCCTAGTCTCCCTTCGTGATGAGCACGGGTAAGTGGGCCCCGACTGGGGACACGCTGGGATCTCAAAAGGATGAATGAATGAGCGTATGCGTGAGCACATGAAATAAACAGCCTGAACTTCACACTAAGAACAGCATGAAATTCCAGTCAAAGCTTCAGCCTCGTCAAGAAGGAAAACCTAAGACGGCCCTTGCTCTGCAAGTCAGGACTCAGCCGCTGGCGGGCTGCAGGATCTGAGGGCCCTTTCCAGGAGGCCACTTGCCAGCTCCCAGTCGGCCTCTCTCAGCGTGCCTTCAAGTGTAGGAGGCTAGAAGGCGCAACCATGAAGCAACGGGACCGACTTGCCTAAGGGACTTAGGAAAATTACAGGACAGTGACCCAAAGCCAGCTCTCAATCCCCACAAAGCTTCTGCGATTTAGAACAAGATGTCAAATTTAGAACAAAACTCTAGGAAGCAAACACGAAAACTACTCAGTAGGTGATATAAACTGAGATGCCATACAGATTCAGGAGTCCCACTTTCCACATTCCTGGCATTTTTTTTTGTCCGTTTTAGACGTAGATCTTATTCCTCCAGCCCAGGGACAGGGCAGGTCACATACCCTAAGCACTCGGCCTCAAATAAAAGTGCTTTAGTAGGTAAAAAGGACGCTTTGATTGAAGGCTTCAGAGAGCAGCTGTACACGCCAATGGAAAAAGAAAACTGAAAGAAGTCTGAATCTGAATCTCTCTCATCAGCTATGAAAGCATATCTCAACTCCACAGCTCAGTAATTAAGACAAAAATGAAGAAGAATTGAACCTGCCTGGTAACATTGCTCTGTCTTGCTGAGACGACTCACAAGACACATTATATATTTTCACTTAAGTAGCTTTGGTTGAATCCTACAATGATTCACTTGCATCTCATGGTAAAACTAGGTGTTAGCAATATTTAACTATATTAAAACTTGAAGAATATTATGCTTTATCCTTTAACCAGAGGATTAGAAAAAGCAGAATATAATTAATGAATATCAGGTATAAGGAAAAGTAGTAACTCCCCAATGGAAAAAAACAATGAACACTTCATCCTGTTCCACTTTACCAAGGACTTGAAGAATTAACAGAGACTACATTTTAATACTTGGGGTTGTAGAGGTAAGGTAGAGTTCAGGAGAGTTTGTGACTTTCCTTTTTGTCCCTAGAGGAATTTTGCCATTTACAATTAGCTCTATAATGTGGACTTTCCTAGAGGAATTTTGCCATTTACAATTAGCTCTATAATATAGACTTTACATGTGTGTGGGCTTCCCTGGTGGCTCAGAGGTTAAAGCATCTGCTGCAATGTGGGAGACCTGGGTTCAATCCCTGAGTCGGGAAGATCCCCTGGAGAAGGAAATGGCAACCCACTCCAGTACTCTTGCCTGGAGAATCCCATGGACAGGGGAGCTTGGTGGGCTGCAGTCCACAGGGTCGCAAAGAGTCAGACACGACTGAGCAACTTCACTTTCACTACATGTGTGTACACAGTTGGGCCTGAAACAAATGTTTGTTTCCCTTCCTTCCACTTAATCTGTCTGCAGTTTATTCATTTCTAAAACGGGCACAATAACCCTAAGCTTTAAGGCTCAGAAGGGGCGAATTTGTGGCTCTCATGTTGATAAACTCTCATATTGACACAATAAAGCAATTTCAGCCACTGAGATAAACGAATCTGGTGTAAAGAGAATTGTCTCACGCGTCCCTAAATCCCATCACAAAGACAAGCTCCGCGAATATGTATAACTGAACCACCTGAAACTAACAGCATCCTAAAACAACTGTACTCCTGAACTCCAATAAAATTTTTAAAGGATAAGGACCTACTGTATAAGCACAAGGAACGCTACTCAATGCTGTGCAATAACCTACATGGAAAAGAATCTGGAAAAGAACAGGTATACGCACATGCGCAACTGAATCACTTTGCTGTGTCCTGAACGTAACATGACTTTGTAAATTAACTATATTCCAATAGGAAATAAAAATCAAATTGCAACAGAAGGGAAAAACTCTGAGCCACGAATACATGGCTGCTGACTCACCTCTGCAGCGTATCTCACGCCGTCCACCACGTGTTCAGAGCCGTGATCATCAGCGGACCCCCAGTGAAGGTGAAACTGCCGTAACCTGTAGCTTCCAGTGAGGGGGCCCCCACGCAGAACTACACATCAATACAGTTTAAATTGTTAGCAAGAAAAAAAAAATGTGAATATCCTGTCCACAAGCCACAGCATCACCCTGGATCATTCAACATCTCCATGTCCTCCAAGGGATTTTTTTTATAAATGTGTCATTCAGTTTGCTGACAAGAATACAACTTTTAGGTATGCAAGGAGTAAAACCAAGTGTTTTAAAAGGTTAGAGAATCCACAATAGATTTTTACAGAATATCTGGGAAATCAGATGTCTGGGAAACAGGCTGGTTAAAAAGTAGAAAAACTGGGAGTTCACAGAGGTAAAGAATTGCTCTTGAATTGAAATGGAGGCAGTCAGCCTCTCTAAATAAGAATGTGAACTGCAAAGAGGCCCACCTTGAACTCGGGAGACCAGCCCAGCATTCCAGTCCAAGAACAGGCCTCAGTGTTAGAAGACCTGGGCTCACACTCTATTTACTGGGTGGTCTTGCACCCACCCTCTAGTTTTGAAACCTCAGCTTTTATGTCTATAACTTCAAGAAGAGTATATCTCCTAATGCTGCTGTGAAAACAGAACAAAAACTGGAGGCAAGCACTTATCACTGCCTGGCAGAGAGGCAGCCAGCCAGACACAGCTGTGACTGCTCTTTCACTGTGGTTACGATCACTACAGAAACTGGCAAAGCAAGCACATCTTCTATACTTGAATCCCATCCTCTTGGACAAACATGAAATACAAAACAAAATTAACTCTTTTACATTAATCCATCACATCTTTGTCACTTTGGCAGAGTATATTTTAGTCCTTTGCCTCAACACATATGATCTCTAAAACCGTGTCAACAGAATCATATTTTAAGTGTAAGTTCTTAGTAGAAAACAGTCCTAAACTGTCTCCTCCCAATTAATCTTTATTGGGCAAATCTTCAAAGGATATGTGAGGATAAGAAAGCAGGGTAAGCTGATTACATCAAAAGCACGACTAATCTCTCATCAACACCGATAGGCTTGACTGGATCGGTGAGGCGCAGCCTTAAACAGTAGTTTAATTTAAATGACCCTCCTCTTCAGAAAAACATATATACATATATATCTCAAAACCCATCAAGAATGAGCCACCTCATATAAGCAGCAAAAGATGTTAAGCAGCATCATACAGTTTTCTAAAAACAAGAAATAAAAGACAAAACAATTATACAGAGTGAAGTAAGTCAGAAAGAGAAAGACAAATACTGTATACTAACACATATATCGGAGAAAGCCATGGCACCCCACTCCAGTCCTCTTGCCTGGAAAATCCCATGGACAGAGGAGCCTGGTGGGCTGCAGTCCATGTGGTAGCTAGGAGTTGGACACGACTGAACGACTTCACTTTCACTTTTCACTTTCATGCACTGGAGAAGGAAATGGCAACCCACTCCAGTGTTCTTGCCTGGAGAATCCCAGGGAAGGGGGAGCCCAGTGGGCTGCCGTCTATGGGGTCGCACAGAGTTGGACATGACTGAAGTGACTTAGCAGCAGCAGCAGCAACACACATATATGGAATCTAGAAAGATGGTATCGACGATCTCCATGCAGGGCAGCAAAAGAAAAGACACAGAGGTAAAGAACAGCTTTTGGACCCAGTGGGAGGAGAGGGTGGGATGATTTGAGAGTGGAGCATTGAAACATACATTACCGTATGTAAAACAGATAACAGCGTGAGTTCAGAGCATGAAGCAGGGCACCCAAAGCCGGTGCTCTGGCACAACCAGGAGGGAAGGGACACGTGTACACCTACAGCCGATTCATTCTGATGTGTGGCAAGAAAACATCATAATATTGTGATTATCCTCCAATTAGAATAAATAAATATAAACACTAAAACAAGAAAGACAAGATAATACATTTGCCTAAGGCACACTCCTCTCCCAGCTACTCTGTAGGTGAAAGAATGATCCAGACTCCATCCGTATTGACTAGTACAACTGAACTCATTTCTCCCTTGCTTGGTTTGACTCAGCTGAAGTTGAACACCAGTGATTAAGAGTTGGTGATTAAGATCAAGGAATAGTCTCAGCTCAGCAACTAAACTGTGCCATCTTTCGAAACTCACTTAAGCGTCTATGGGCTTCAGCTCTTGTCTATGTCTGTAATTGTTTGACTATTTTTAATTAGGAGATTGGACTGAAAGTTCTTTAACTTCTACGATCCCCAAAACTGCCTAAGGAAAAACAAATGGGGGGCATATGTAATAAAATCTTTTGTGAGACTGAATGGTTGGGATTCCCTTTAGATTCATTTATGTCCAGATTTCTTTAAGATGGATAAAGAGCGTTGTGTTTCAAGCCCTCTGAGAAACAGAAGGGAAGAGAGAACCACTTATACCAAACTCTAGAGCTCACTCTTCTGTTACTCTGACACAAAGAGAAAATTGTAGTTTCTCCTCCCACTGGACAAGAAGACAGACTGTCTGCTGGGGTCCCTGCCGCACTCCCACCTAGTAAATATTCAATGAAGGAATGAATAAAATATTTTATTTGTATGTAGACAAACAGTTTCAAGGATGATTCACAGATAAATTAGTTTAAAAGGCACATTTCCCTAAGTGACTCCAGACAGCATGGATGTAGCGGTGTTTCAAACAGAAAGAAATAACACTCCTATTGTCTCTTTTCCCCCTGCTGTTGCCTAAGAAGATCTGAGCTGAACCATGAAGTCATTCCTTCACATATAAAAAGCAGATTAGAGAGCCTGAGGGATCAATGCAGAATTAACTTTGGAAGAAGATGCAAACAAGCTGGCTCAGGAAAAGACAGTGATATAAAAATCACACACATGGTATTAGGGAATGTCCAAGAGCACTGGGTCATCTCCTGAAAGCTTGCTCTGAATCCAGGGTTTAAAACAGATTAGCACAACTCTGCTTAGTTAAGCAATGGAGACTGCCTTACTTTTTACGTATCTGGACTTTGTTTCAATTAAAATGTCCAACCTAGGACTATGATCAGCAAATGTCTAATCACAAAGACCATTCTCGAGGAACAGTGCTCTACCGAAGAAACACAGAGTGGGAAAAAATGAGTCCAAATACCAAGGTTCATCACAAGTGTTGAGATGGTCTATAAGAAAACAGCTAAACAGTGCTATAAAATGAATAATGGTGACAAAAATTGTTTTTAATGAGGATGATTTAGTCTTTGCAAAAGTCAAATTATTCATCTTACTTTTCAACCTAGATTAATGAATATATATTGTTGCCATCTTAAATTTGAAAATTAGCAATTATTTCACCCAAATCATATATATATATATATGATCTCCAGGGGATCTTCCAGACCCAGGGATCAAACCCAGGTCTCCCACATTACAGATTCTTTACCATCTGAGCTACCAGGGAAGCCTCATATATGTAAATATGCCTCCAATAAGATTTTAATAAACTATTTCAAGTAAAACTCATATAAGAAGTCTACACAATTAAGACAGCAGGGTTAATTTTAAAGTTTTGGAAATTGTAATGACTTGGGTCTCCCACATTGCAGGCAGACGGTTTAACCTCTGAGCCACCAGGGAAGCCCAGTAAATAGGTATCAGCCATTTGCTCTATGCTGCACAGACCAACCAGAAACGTACGCATTACTCAGTTGAACTTAACTTTTTTAAATTGTTAGCACAGGTAGTCAGTTGCCCAAAATGATAAGCAAGGCTGGCAAAACAAAATTTTTTTAAAATTAATTTAAAAATCGAAACACTTGTCTGTTCAGGCATTTACCGTCTATCTCGCCAGGATACAAGCACCCTGAGGGCAGCACTGGCCTCATTCTCCTGGATAACCAGTGTAGATGACAGTGCCCAGGTCAGTGAGCGTCATATAGTAAGCAAGAGAAGCACTCCTTCACAACCTTCAGTTTGTACGGATGCTACTGAAGCAGCCTGGGCGCCGCTAAAGAGCACAGTCTTGGGACTCGGTGAGTCTAAGAGCTCCGTGGCCTGATCGTGGTGGGGTGAACAGCTCTCTGAAATAAGAGGAAATGAACAGTACACCTATGTTTTGGTTGGAATCTAGGAAAAGAGGAAACAGAGAGCACAAATCTGCCGGGATTATAGGAAGAAAGAGAGAGAGGAGACAGGAACGGTCCCAGCTGCTGAGGCTTGAGTTCTTTCTGGATCCGGGAAGTCTTCACTAGTCTGGCTTCCTCTCCTCTGAGCACACACACATCAACTTACTCTCCGCTCACTCATTCGTACAGCTACCCTTAAGAGCTTACAGTGGGCCAGCAACTGTGTTTGGGGTAAGGACACGTGAGCAGCGCCATCTCTGTATCTTGGCTGGGAAGCGGGTGGGAGAGCATGACTAAGGTGTGCTCACACGCCCCATAACTGCTCCTGCTTCTTCTTTTTTAATGTGTAATTGGACATCCTGTACACTTGGTTAACTTCAGGCAGTTACCTAGAACTAGATAACAGGATTATAACTGAGAAACTGACAATTTTTAGAGCTAAAAAATAAACTACAACCACTGAATCCATCAAGTGACTGGTATTCCTTTGTTGTTCAGTCGCTCAATCATGTCCGAATCTTTGCGACCCCATGGACTGCAGCACACCAGGCCTCCCTGTCCATCACCAACTGCCAGAATTCACTCAGACTCACGTCCATCGAGTCAGTGATGCCATCCAGCCATCTCATCCTCGGTGTCCCCTTCTCCTCCTGCCCCCAGTCCCTCCCAGCATCAGAGTCTTTTCCAATGAGTCAACTCTTCGCATGAGGTGGCCAAAGTACTGGAGCTTCAGCTTCAGCATCAGTCCCTCCAATGAACACCCAGGACTGATCTCCTTCAGAATGGACTGGTTGGATCTCCTTGCAGTCCAAGGGACTCTCAAGAGTCTTCTCCAGCACCACAGTTCAAATGCATCAATTCTTCAAGGCCCAGCTCTCTTCGTGGTACAACTCTCATATCCATACATGACCAGTGGAAAAGCCGTAGCTTTGACTGGACAGACTTTTGTCAGCAAAGTGATGTCTCTGCTTTTTAATACACTGTCTATGCTGGTCATAGCTTTCCTTCCAGGGAACAAAGTGAAAGTGAAGTGAAGTCGCTCAGTCGTGTCCAACTCTTTGCGACCCCATGGACTGTAGCCCACCAGGCTCCTCTGTCCATGGGATTTTCCAGGCAGGAGTACTGGAGTGGGGTGCCATTTCCTTCTCCAGGGGCTCTTCCTGACCCAGGGAACGAACCTGGGTCTCCCGCATTGTACAAAGACTCTTTACCATCTGAGCCGCCAGGGAACAGCTGTCTCTTAATTTCATGGTTGCAGTCACCGACTGCAGTGATTTTGGAGCCCAAAAAAACAAAATCTGTCACTGCTTCCACATTTTCCCCTTCTATTTTCCATGAGCTGATGGGACTGGATGCCATGATCTTAGCTTTCTTTTGAGTTTCAAGCCTCCTTTTTCACTCTTCTCCTTCACCCTCCTCAAGAGGCCCTTTAGTTCCTCTTCCCTTCCTGCTAATAGAGTGGTGTCATCTGCATATCTGAGGTTGTTGATATTTCTCCCATCAACCGTCAGTCATAACACCAGCTTGTGATTCATCCAGCCTGGCATTTTGCATGATGTTCTTTTCATATAGGGCTTCACAGGTGGTGCTAGTGATAAAGAACCCACCTGCCAACGCAGGAGATGTGGGTTCGATCCCTGGTTCAGGAAGATCCCCAGAGGAGGGCATGGCAACCCACTCCAGTATTCCTGCCTGGAGAATCCCATGGACAGAGGAGCTTCACAGGCTACAGTCCATAGCAAAGAGTTGGACACGACTGAAGCGACTTAGCACAGCACTGCAGCACTTTGCATATAAGTTAAATAAGCAGAGCAACAATATACAGCCTTGACGCACTCCTTTCCCAACTTGGAACCAGCCTGTTGTTCCATGTCTGGTTCTAACTGCTGCTTCTTGACCCGCACACAGGGTTCTTAGGAGGTAAGTAAGATGGTCTGGTGTTCCCATCTCTTTAAGAATTTTCCACAGTTTGCTGTGATCCACATAGTCAAAGTCTTCCACATAGTCAAAGTCTTTAGCGTAGTTAATGAAGCAAAAGTAGCTGTTTTTCTGGAACTCCCTTGCTTTCTTGATGGTCCAATGAATGCTGATAATTTGACCTCTGGTTCCTCCACCTTTTCTAAATCCAGTTTGTACATCTGGAAGTTCACAGTTCACATACTGCTGAAGCCTAACTTGAAAGATTTTTAGCATAACTTTGCTAACATGTGAAGTGAGTGCAACTGTATGGTAGTTTGAACATTCTTTGGCATTGCTATTCTTGGGGATTGGAATGAAAACTGACCTTTTCCAGTCCTGTGGCCACTGCTGAGTTTTCCAAATTTGCTGACATATTGAGTGCAGCACTCTAACAGCATCATCTTTAGGATCTGAAATAGCTCAGTTGGAATTCCATCACCTCCACTAGCTTTGTTCATAGTGATGCTTCCTAAGGCCCACTTGACTTCACACTTCAAGATGTCCTGCTCTAGGTGAGTGAGCACACCATCATGGTTGTCTGGGTCATTAAGATCTTTTTTGTACAGTTCTTCTGTTTATTTTTCCACCTCTGTTTAATCTCTTCTGTTTCTGTTAGGTTCTTACCATTTCTATTCTTTATCATGTCCATCTTTGCATAAAATGTTCCCTTGATAGTTTCAATTTTTTAAAGAGATCACTAATCTTTCCCATTCTGTTGTTTCCCCTATTTCTTTGCATTGTTCATCTAAGAAGGCCTTCTTATTTCTCTTTCCTGTTCTCTGGAACTATGCCTTCAGTTGGGTAGGTCTTTTCCTTTCTCCCTTGCTTTTTGATTCTCTTCTTTTCTCAGCTATTTGTAAAGCTTTCTCAGACAACCTCTTTGCCTTCTTGTATTTCTCTTTCTCGGGGATGGTTTTGGTCACTGCCTTCTGTACAATGTCACAGACCTCTGTCCATAGTTCTTCAGGCAGTCTGTCTGCCAGATCTAATCCCTTGAAATGATCCATCACCTCCATTGTATAATCATAAGGGATTTGATTTAGGTCATACCTCAATGACCTAGTCATTTTCCCTAGGTCTTTCTTCAGCTTAAGTCTCTGTTTGGCAATAAGCTCATGACTGAGCCATGGTCAGCTCAAAGTCTCTCTCTCTCTCTTTTTTTTAACTGACTACATAGAGCTTCTCCATCTTCAGCTGCAAAGAACACAATCAATCTGATTTCAGTATTGACCATCTTGGTGATGTGTACAGTCATCTCTTGTGTTGTTGGAAAAGGGCATTTGCTATGACCAGCATGTTCTCTTGACAAAACTCTTAGCCTTTGCCCTGCTTCAAGGGCAAACTTGCCTGTTACGCTGGGTGTCTCTTGACTTCCTACTTTTACATTCCAATCCCCTATGATGAAAAGGACATCTTTTTGGGTGTTAGATCTAGAAGGTCTTGTAAGTCTTCATAAAACTGGCCAGCTTCAGTTTCTTCAGCACCAGTGGCTGAGGCATAGACTTGGATACTGTGATTCTGAATGGTTTGCCATGGAAGTTAACCGAGATCACTCTGTTGTTCTTGAGACTTCACCCAAGTACTGCTTCTCAGATTAATCTGTTGACCATGATGGCTACTCCATTTCTTCTAAGGGACTCTTGCCCACAGTAGTAGATATAATGGTCATTTGAATTAAATTTGCCATTTCCCATTCATTTTAGTTCAATGATTCCTAACATGTCGATGTTCACTCTTGCCATCTCTACCTGACCACTCCCAGTTTACCTTGATTCATGGATCTAACATTACAGATTCCAATGCAGTACTGTTCTTTACAGCATCAGACTTTACTTTTACCCCGGACACATCCATGAGTGAGCATCATTTCCCCTTGGCCCAGCCACCTCATTCTTTCTGGAGCAGTTAGTAATTGCCCTCCGCTCTTCCCAGTAGCATACTGAACACTTTCCAACCTGGGCAGCTCATCTTCGGTGTCCTATCTTTTTGCCTTTTCATACTGTCCATGAGGTTCTCGTGGCAAGAATACCGGAATGAGTTGCCCTTCCCTTCTCCAGTGGACCACGTTTTGTCAGAACTCTTCACTACGAACCATCCGTCTTGCATGGCCCTGCATGGCATGGCTCATAGCTTCACTGAGTTACGTGAGCCCCTTTGCCAAGACAGGGCTGTTATTTACTATATTCCAGGAGCTATTTCACTTTTTAAAATTTCAAAATTAGTACTACAGCCTATAAAAAATTCAATGTTTGAACAATGAATAATCCACCAATGTTTAAGCTATTTACGTATCAAATGGTAAATATTAATTGATTGTTGGTGGCTTATTTTATTGAGATTTTGCCTATATAGGGCTTCTCTGGCAGCTCAGACAGTAAAGAATCCGCTTGCAATGAGGAAGACGTGGGTTCAATCCCTAGTTTGGGAAGTTTCCCTGGAGAAGAAAAAGGCAACCCACTCCAGTTTTCTTGCCTGGAGAATCCCACGGACAGGAGAGTTGGCAGGCCACAGTCCATGGGGTCACAAAGAGTCAGACACAACTGAGCAGCTAAGCACAGCACCTTTGCCTACATATGCCATAATGCCGTATCATAGTATTTTCCATATCCTCCAAAAAAATTCACCCCCCAAAAATATGCTTTTAACTGAAACATACCTTTATTGATTACTGTCTGCGTGCTAGGTGCCAGGCTAGGTAGAGGAGTAAGACACAGCTGTTGCTCACTTTAGCTGAGTGGAAAGAAACAGCTGGCAGTCACAATGCATGTGGGAAGTTCTGTAGGAAGGAGTCTGGGATGCTACAGACCACGTGGAGGAGCCAGTCAGGTGAGATTCCCAGAGAGACGGGATCCTGTCTGGTTTCAGAAAAACCAGAAGCTCGGGTGAGAGCACTCTTGTCTTTCCTCATCAGATTACTATTTCCCTTACTATGGCCAATAGGAGTTCTTCCTATGAAATTTCTTCCTGGGTGAATTTCATACCCACCTGTCTCCCTTTTACAGAACCATTAAAATCCTGAAAGGCAGCTTCCCCAGGTTAACCACTGGTTGTGCAGCAGCCCAGCCAAAGAAGCCCCGCCAGGACCGTGCAGAAAGCTTCCTGCCTGTGATTCTGTGACTGGTGGGATTCAGAGTTAGCTTGGGGAAGAACTGCTTCTTTACAAATTGGAAACCGCTTTATTCAAATTAAAGTGACCTGCTACAGAAGTATCTGTTTTTTATCGCTTGTATTAGCTACGGTGGTCTCCACCTTTAAATAATTTAACCCCTCAAATCACCATGAAACATCCCCTTCATTTATCATGAGAAAAAAGAATGAGGATCATGACCTCTATTTATGCAGCTTCTGGATCAGAGGAATACAAAGGCTCTTATGGTGATTGCCAATTAACCCTGGTAATTTCATTGTGATCTAGATAGGAATGAGACCCTCGCTTATGGGTGAAGGCACACACTACCCATCACAGACCCAGCATCACAGGTGGAAACAGACAAACTGATTCCACTGATTAACATGAGAGAAAGAGAGAGGGAAAGAAAGGGAGTGAGAAGACCCAGATCATCACTGGGCAAATTAGAGCAGGAATTTTTCGTAACTAAGGTTTTTTATGATGAAGTACAAGCTAATCAGTTCTTACTCTAAAAGTTGGAATGGATAGCCTCAGTTTTTTGCTTGAGATATCATAAACAGTATCAAACTACTATAGGGGGTATAAACTTTGTACTTAGAAACCTGGGACTACTATAGTGTACCTACCACATCAATCATGTCTATTAACACAGGTTCAAAAGTTGAGGGCTTGAAATACAATTTAATACATGGAAAAAGTGAGGTTGCTTCTCCCCTCCTTTATGCATTTACTAAAATGTTCTGATGAAAATGAATCACTTTTATGAAGTTAAGAAAGAGGAGGAGGAAATGGAATAGGCGTATCATTTTTGCTAACAACATAACATTATATAAGCACAAGAAGACATTATTACTTATCTAAATCTAAGCTTAATGAATAAATGGGGGATTCCCCGGTAGTCAAGTGGTTAGGACTCCATGCTTCCACTGCAGAGGGCCTGGGTGTGATCCCTGGTTGGGGAACTAAGATTCCTCAAGTCAAGTGGCAAGGCCAAAATAACAAATGCATGAAGACTCCTGAATAAGGGTTTTTATAATCTGACTGTATTTTTCATTAATAAATGCAGCATCATCCTAACGTTAGATTAAAATTAAAAAGAAAGTTGTCAGATACCTTTAAAGGTATTCCAAAATATGATTCTAATTTTCTCTTTCATCTACTTTTAAACTTGGTACCATCTATTCTTTGCCAAGAAGTATACTTGAAGGAGGATTAAATGTTCATTTTCAGGACACACTCTTTTCTACTTCATTCAGTTAACAAATACACTAGTTTTTTGTTTTTTTTTTTTGTTTTTTTTTTCCGGTTGGCCCATTATTTATTCACAGTGTGAAAGACTTTATCCTGTGAACTAATCAAACACAACTTTATTACAAGTTCTAGCAGAGTACTCGGAGAAGGCAATGGCACCCCACTCCAGTACTCTTGCCTGGAAAATCCCATCGATGGAAGAGCCTGGTGGGCTGCAGTCCATGGGGTCGCTAGGAGGGGGACACGACTGAGTGACTTCACTTTCACTTTTCACTTTCAGGCACTGGAGAAGGAAATGGCAACCCACTCCAGTGTTCTTGCCTGGAGAATGCCAGGGACGGGGGAGCCTGGTGGGCTGCCATCTATGGGGTTGCACGGAGTCGGACACGACTGAAGTGACTTAGCAGCAGCAGCAGAGTACAAACAAGAACACACAAGTGTTTCATTGTGGAAGATAAGCAGGAGCCATCCACTGATTCATGCTGATGTTTGGCAAAAACAAACACAATCCTGTAAAGCAATTATCCTTCAATTAAAAATAAAGAAATTTTTTAAAAGAGAAGAAGAATGCGTCATCCAATCATTCAAGCTCCGCACTTCCAACCAAAAAAAAAAAAAAAAGAGCCAACCTGATTTGTCGTCCGTGTCATCAAAATCAACGTTGAAGGAGTGGCCACTGTTACTGATGATTTTAGCTGAGCTGGCGTCGTACTTGATACCAAGAGGTCGGAGGGAAGAATCATATCTCACTTCTTTGGTTTTAATCTCAATCGGAGATTGTTGATCCCCATCAGCAATAGGGAAAAATTCATTCCAATGAACAGGCCCTTCAACACACAGGACCAAGCACAAAAGAAACAGTAAGTTATTTTGTTCAACCAAAGGCTTGTTAAGTACCATGTGCTGTACCTGACTTTGATGAAAACACACAGATGAGTAAAAAACGACCTTTACCTTCAGGACTTTAACATCTGTTTTGCTTCGTTTTACAAGACCAAGTGGTATTATTATAAGTATGCAAACCTCTTGGTTTGCCTGAATTCATCTTCAGAGTTAAACTCACCCTTGTTGACAAAGGAATATGTAAGTTTCATAAAGTACTATGCAAATGCCTTCTACCAAACTAAAAACAACAGCACAGTTCATCACTGAAAACAATGAGGCTCAGTCTCAGCTCCAAGAATGAACTGTGACCGTGGCACAGGACAGGCTCACGAGCTAAAGGAGCGAACGTCGCAAGAAAGCGGTCTAGCGAAGAAAGGGTGTCGTTCTTTCAAAGGCTCTTCCCGCTTTTCTTCATTCACTGTATCCCTGGGTATCACCCAGGCCTCAATTTAATTTCCTGTAAATAATGTGCAACAGACAAACTAAAGAGATATATAAATTTTTCATACAACGTAATCCATATAAAATGACTCCACCATATCAGGAAATGTAATATGGTTGGTTTCTGCAATAGAGTCAAGTAACAATTTATTTCTCCTTCTATATTCCAGAAGGTCCTTCCACGGTTGTTTTGCCAATACTACATTTGAGTTCCCACCCAAGGAACAACTGTCATCCCAGTCCTGCATTTATAGCAAAAATTGCATTAAATTCCCAAATTAAGCATGTTTGGTAAATTGAGGTGAACCAATAAACTGGCAGTTCCCTTGTCCAGACTCATCATGTCTCTGAGAGATTCATTCAAGCTCTGCCTCTCAAAATCAACAGCAAGACGCAACTTCAAATAAGCTCCAAGCTGGCCTCCAGACTTCACAGGTTAGAGGTTCTTCTCACCTTCTCTTCTCTGCCTGCAATTCACACAACCTCTTCCAGGCCAGTAGAGAAGGCTGCTGACTAAGCTTTTCCCTGCTCACTAAGCAACTAACTTGATTTTTCTAAAACTCGAGTACTTACTAAAATGACACAGCATGACAATGAATTAAGCATTTGCTACTGACAACAATAAATATTTTTTTCAAAGATAAGATTTAGAATGAAATTTCAAGAAGTACAAATATATCAAGAGTTATCAATAGCTTCAGTCTCTAAATCAATGTTCCTTCTTATTCATCTTCTTTGCAAAGGAGATAGTATAAATTCTTTACTTCAGACATGCATCAGGTACAAAAAGTCAGAACATGAATACAGATGACACACATAACTTAAACATTGTTCTCTTATGAATCATACACTTTGGACTTGGAAGCAACTTGAAAACCAAAATTCTTTGGTTACATCTTAGTACAGGAAGTTACTGCTGCTGCTGCTATTGCTGCTAAGTCACTTCAGTCGTGTCCGACTCTTAGTGACCTCATGGACTATAGCCCACCAGGCTCCTCCACCCATGGGATTTTCCAGGCAAGAGTACTGGAGTGGGGTGCCATCGCCTTCTCCGAGGAAAGGTACTACATTTCCTTATTTACTAAGTACTGTCATTCACCTTTCTAGCACTCTTTTTGTATACAAGTCAGTCCTTTTCCCGTGTGAAAAAAAATGTTCTATTTCACTGCCCACAAATATGCATTAACCTATTGAGAATCCGACTTCAAATATACATGTATGTCATAGTATGTTGTTAACTATTTTTCTAATTAGGAAAGAGTTTCTTTCTACTCTTAATCCCTTTATGCTTCTATTTCCAGTTCTTTATAGCGAGAACTACTTTTTAAAACAGAGGCAAACCAAAATAAAACAAAAATAATATCACTTTGCATCAGTCAATATTATCTATTAAACACGATGGTATGTTTATTTCCCTGCCTCTTAAAAATGCCCCTTCCTCTTTTATAAATTCTCCATAACATGCAACTTTAAAACTCATCTAAACATAGGTGTAGAGATATATGGTAGCTCTTTTATTGATTCAGGAACTTTTGAAGACCTGTGGAGATATGTAGTTTTCAATGACTGTCACATTTCCTAAACCAGGAGATCCAACCAGTCCATTCTGAGGGAGATCAACCCTGGGATTTCTTTGGAAGGAACGATGCTAAAACTGAAGCTCCAGTACTTTGGCCACCTCATGCGAAGAGTTGACTCATTGGAAAAGACCCTGATGCTGGGAGGGATTGGGGGCAGGAGGAGAAGGGGACGACCGAGGATGAGATGGCTGGAGGGCATCATGGACTCAATGGACGTGAGTCTGAGTGAACTCTGGGAGTTGGTGACGGACAGGGAGGCCTGGCGTGCTGCGATTCATGGGGTCGCAAAGAGTCGGACACGACTGCGCGACTGGACTGAACTGAACTGAAACTAGTAAAATTGTCAAAGGTTCATGGGAGAAGTTATAAGTCGTCTGTGAAGGTGGTGGCATCTTCCAATGCCTCCCCTTTTGATGTTCCATTTTATCATTGCTACTACTCCCAGTTTGTTTCCTTTAATCTCCTATTCACTGCTCTTGCCAGTCTAAACTGAAAACAAGCAACAGAACTTGCCCAGTCAGGAAACAACACATTAATAGGATTTTGCCAAAGTTGATCTACTTAAAAGCGTGGTCCTCAGAAAGCTATGAATCTAAAATCAGGGAGTATTACTCAGTAGTATCCAACTCTGCAAATCCATGGACTGTGGCCCGACAGGCATCTTCGTCTATGGGATCTCCCAGGCAAGAATCCTAGAGTTTCATTTTCTTCTCCAGAGGATCTTCCTGACCCAGGGATCGAACCTGGGTCTCCTACATTGCAGGTGGATTCTTTACTGTCTGAGCCACTGGGAAGTCAAAAGCAGGGAACAGCCCTACAATTCTTAACAGAAATATAAAATAATTCCTTGTTAATGGCTTTTCTAAGAAGGATCTTTCTTTTATGCTTTCAATTTTTAATTTTTTCCTCCAGTTTTATTGAGATGTAAGTTTAAGGTGCACAGTGTAACAGTTTGACTTACAATACATAACCCATGATATGATTGCCACGTGTTTAGTGAACATCAATCACCTCATATCAATACAGAATTAAAGAACAGACAAAATATTTCTTCACTGTGATGAGACCTAAGACTCACTCTCTTAACTTTTCTACGTAGCATACAGCAGTGTTACCTATATGCATCATGCTGTGCGGTAAATCCTCAGCACTCAGCTATTTTATAACTGGAGTGACCACCTTCATCCCATCCCCCCCCCCCCACTCACTCTGGTAACAACCGTAAATCTGGTCTCTTTCTCTATATGCTTGTTTGTTTCTGAAGCATAATTTATCTACAACACAATGTTAGTACCTCGTGCACAGCACAGTGATTTGATGTTTTTATACACCTCAAAAGGACCGTCATAAGTCTAATTACCATCTCTCTGCACACAAAAACATGGCATAATGTTCCACCACATTCCCCACTCTGTACATTTCATCCTCATGAGTCATTTATTTCGTAATTGGAAGTTTGTACCTCTTAATCTCCCTCACATATTTCTAAGATGGATTTTTTAATGCAAAGCTCAGGGTGACCCCACTCACTCTGGTAACAACCGTAAATCTGGTCTCTTTCTCTATATGCTTGTTTGTTTCTGAAGCATAATTTATCTACAACACAATGTTAGTACCTCGTGCACAGCACAGTGATTTGATGTTTTTATACACCTCAAAAGGACCGTCATAAGTCTAATTACCATCTCTCTGCACACAAAAACATGGCATAATGTTCCACCACATTCCCCACTCTGTACATTTCATCCTCATGAGTCATTTATTTCGTAATTGGAAGTTTGTACCTCTTAATCTCCCTCACATATTTCTAAGATGGATTTTTTAAAACTTCAGATGCACTTCACTGGAACGAATATTTTCTAATCTAAATTACTAAAGAGTAATCAATATTCATTGATTGAAAATACCCTTTTCCTTCCTAATCATAATCAGGGCACTATTAGTACCTAGAAACTATTAAATAGGGAAGATCCCCTGAAGTAGGAAATGGCAACCCACTCCAGTATTGTTGCCTGGAAAATCCCACGGACAGAGGAGCCTGGTGGGCCACAGTCCCTGGAGTTGCAAAGAGCTGGACAGGACTGAGCATGCAGCCACACAAGTATTAAATAACAACAAAAACTATTCCAGCAGAGGGAAATTAAAAGAAATTTCAATTCTCCCAAATATAAATTGAAGATTAGCAAAAGGTAAGATTATAACTGTAGTCTCAATCAAAGAGAAATCCACCTAAGTAATACTTTTCATTATTAAAACTCTTTCACTTGGTGCCATTTTCCAACTGGCAAGTTTATCATAGTCTCAAAAATGCTACAATCAGAAATGAAACTCTTCTGTTCCTTTGTGAAATTAAGCTTTCTATAAAACTAAGTGTACAATACTGCTCAATAATATGCATGTTGATCCAAGGAAAATATTGTTACTATTATTATTCACAGATCTAATATTGAGAGTAAGACTTTCTTGGTGTCACTTTGCACATAATGGCTATTTGAAATAATCAGTTTAATGTAAAAATAAGAAAAAACAGTTTACTTTTGATAACTTAGACTATACAAGAAGACAAATATACATATTATTACTGTTGCTCCCATCAGTAAACATGTTTTGACCATGCCTTAAAATATCAATGATCCATCGCTAGCCGCCAGTCTTGGCAAGAATGAGTGCGGAAGGAGAAAGAAAAAGCGTGGAGAAGTAGTTTAAAATATAACTTCACTTCTCAAGAAGAACCTAAAATCTTGCTAAAATCAGCAGTTCCAGGCAACCAACTGCAGGCTGCTGGGGAAACATTTAGTAGTAACAGCTATTAAGAAACTTGCGGGCATTGGTGGCCAGGAAGACAACTTAAATCTCAGTGTTGCGATTCAAGTCATTAAAATTTCTTAAGCATATTGTCACAGATTGTCCCTGATTTGCCTCCCCTAAGTGAATAACGAGCTTTAGAGACTAAAAAAGCAAGCTTGCCCTCGGCTCGTAGAAGTCTGCCGTCAGATCTCTGACCTGATCGAGCCTTTGACGGGTCGCTGGTGACTGCTGGCGGCAGCTCTCGGCTGGTCGAACGCCAGGGCGCAGACGCGTCTGGGGTGGGGGGCCGGGCTGTGTGGAC
>SJXQ01001059.1:322987-434338 GCA_006408695.1 Aepyceros melampus
TTGCGGGAGTCGGGGTCGGGGGGTGGGGGTGGGTGCTGCTTCTGAGCAGGGGTCCTGCTGGAGGGGAAGGGCTGCCCCAGGGCCGTCGAGGACCCGGGAACCCCCCAGGCTGTTTAAATAGAGTTTCGTTTAATGTTTAAATGCAGTGTAGTTTATGAACAGATTTATGCAAGAGTTTCTTAATTGGCATGAACCAATGAAGTTTCTCAGTCGTGTCCGACTCTTTGTGACCCCATGGACTGTAGCCCGCCAGGCTCCTCCGTCCATGGAATTCTCCAGGCCAGAATACTGGAGTGGGTAGCCTTCCCTTCTCCAGTGGATCTTCCCAAACCAGGGATCGAACCCAGTCTCCCGCACTGCAAGCTGACGCTTTACCATCTAGCCACCAGGGAATCCCCTAATTGGCATGACCCTTGCATAAACCCTGATAGCTCAGTTGGTAAAGAATCCACCTGCAATGCAGGAAACGCTGGTTCGATTCCTGGGTCAGGAAGAACCCCTGGAGCAGGGATAGGCTACCCACTCCAGTGTTCTTGGAATTTCCTTGTGGCTCAGCCTGTAAGGGAGATCTGGGTTCCATCCCCGAGTTGGGAAGATCCCCTGGAGCAGGAATAGGCTACCCACTCCAGTATTCTGGCCTGGAGAATTCTATGGACTGTGTAGTCCATGGGGTCACAAAGAGTGGGACACGACTGAGCAACTGTCACTCATTCACTTGCATAAAAGACTAAAAGAATGTTTGAAAATATTTCATTTTCTCTTGCCGTCCACGTGGCTGCTGCATAATGTGGTGATTACAAGTCCCGGAGGTCCAGCTTTAGGCAACCACTCATTGTTCTGGGACCACTGACTAAGGATCAATTTGAACTGTTCTTCTCTGGACTTGATGTAAATGCTCTGTAGTCAGCCAGTAGCTCCTTCTGCTTGTATAGATCTTAATGAGGTTAGAATGCAACAGAATAGAAGAGAATGCAATTAAATACAATAAACAATGCTTCTTTTGCACCTAGGAGAAGGCCAAGGCTTTCATTTTCCATATTCTATGGCATAACTGCATTCATTTATGCCAATAATATCATAGGAACCAAACTTTTAAGAATAAGGTCTAATTGATATTCATTTTTCACCACAGAAGACAATACTCACATATATATTTATTTACACATATATGGGTACATATAGAGACTTCCCTGGTGGTTCAGATGGTAAAGTGTCTGCTTACAATGCAGAAGACCCAGGTTTAATCCCTGGGTCAGGAAGATCTGGAGAAGGAAATGGCAACCCACTCCAGTGTTCTTGCCTGGAGAATCCCCTGGACGGAGGAGTCTGGTAGGTTACAGTCCATGGGGTTACAAGAAGTGGGACATGACTGAGCGACTTCACTTCTACTTTTCACTTTCATGGGCTTCCCAGGTGGTGCTTGTGGTAAAGAACCCGCCTGCCAGTGCAGGAGATATAAGAGCTGTGGATTCAGTCCCTGGGTCGGGAAGATCCCCTGGAGGAGAGGATGACAACCTACTCCAGTCTTCTTGCCTGGAGAATCCCTTGGACAGAGGAGCCTGGTGGGCTACACAGGGTTACACAGAGACCCAACCGAAGCAACTTAGCACACATACACGGGTGTATATAAGATATAAAAGTACTTATAACATATACATGTGTAAGATACATATAAGTATCTTAAACTTATTTAAGAATGTTGTCTTGCAAAGTTAAGTCTGGGTCACTTAGCTAAGTCCCCTAAGTCTGCACTGAGTCCATAGATGTAGTTGGGGATATATTATGAATGCTGTGAAGGAGACTGTGAAAGCTCAAAACTCCATAAGCCACCTTCTCATGGCATCCTTGTCTCAGATCAACTGTCTCACAGTTTATAAACTCAAGGAGCCTCTCTGTAAAGAACTTGGTGTCCCCATTTCCAGCAACTCAGATGACTTAGCATTTCAAGGTTAATGATGGTCTGGTCAGTTCCTAGTGCTCAAGGATAATCCTTGGACGAATGAATAAATGAATGAATGGACCAAAATTGTTAAAGAAGTTCCAATTAGTGGGCTTCGAATCCTTCCCAAATTTTTCATTTCACTGCTTAGGTTCACAGTGTCCTCTGGCTTGAATTTATTGTGTACTCTATCCAGTTTTCCAAAACAGCAAGCTAACTATTGGAATCAGACTACCGTTTACAGAAACTGTTTAGATAATCTGTAGAGCATCCGCGCAATCAGCTACTGCCAATAGTTGAAAAGAATGAAGAGGATCTCCATGAACAGAGACAGGATGAGTCCTGGGACAGATCCAGGGGGGAAAAAAAAGAGGAAAAAAAAAAGCAAAGGTGTAAAAGAATGTACGTAGTATGCTACATTTTCTTAGTTTTTAAAAAAAGAAAAGCAAGAATTTCAGACTATCTGGTTTAGGTTGGGAGTCATATGAAAGGAAGTGATGGGAAAGAGCATGTCACGGAGCATGTTGATTTTTCTGTCGACCATTCGCAGGTCTTGGTCGTGCGTGGGACTGGCTGTGTCTTGCCACGCTGTCAACCTTAGATTTGTATGGGGTGACACCGCTGTTTATGGATCAGTCTAAAAGCCCTGTCAAGACCAGGGAAATACTATCAGCAGAACTTCTGGGTGAGGACACGTTATGTGGAAATGACAGCTGGCCTGCCTTTTGTCATTAAAAAGTATCAGTGGTTGATGCATCTTCAAGCCTTCCCTTTCATTCTGGATCACTATCAAGTGGGAAAATAAGGGGCTTATGACACTCATAAGTTCATACCTTGGTTATCTGTAGCTTCAGTTCAGTTCATTACAGTTCAGTCACTCAGTTGTGTCCGACTCTTTGCGATCCCGTGGACTGCAGCACGCCAGACCTCCCTGCCCATCACCAACTCCCGGAGTTCACTCAGACTCACGTCCATCGAGTTGGTAATACTATACAACCATTTCATCTGTAGCTTAGGGAATAGTAGTCTCACAACCATCTCCTGGATGATAGTTTTTAGCACTAACTACTTTACCAACTCAGCTATCAGGGCTTCCATGGGTCAGGAAGATCCCCTGGAGAAGGGATTAGGCTACCCACTCCAGTATTCTTGGGCTTTCCTAGTGGCTCAGCTGGTAAAAAATATGCCTGCAATGCAGGAGGCCAGGATTTGATCCCTGGGTTGGGGAGATCCTCTGAAGAAGGGAAAGGCTATCCACTCCAGTATTCCGACCTGGAGAATTCCATGGACTAGTCCATGGGGTCGCAAAGAGGTAGACATGACTGAGTGACTTTCACTTTAACACAAACACATATAAAACTATTGTATTTTCCTTCTTTAGGAAATGATGCTCAAAATAATCATGGGCTTCCCAGGTGGCTCAATGTTATAGAATCCACCTGCCAGTGCAGGAGACTCAGGAGACATGGGTTTAGTCCCTGGGTCAGGAAGATTCCCTGGAGAAGGAATGGCAACTTGCTTCAGTATTCTTGCCTGGGAAATTCCAGGGACAGAGGAACCTAGTGAGCTACAGTCTATGGGGCTGCAAAGAGTCCTATAGGACTGAGAGACTGAGCATGCACCCACACATACATATTTGCAGATTTTCTTAAAAAAAAAAAAAAAAGGATAAACCACAAATTACCAAAAATGGTTCCATATAGTGATGGCTGAGGATGGAGTGTAGGTATAGGGATGAGAGTGAGATTTCTCAGTACATCTTTTTAACTTTCTAGTCATAAGTGTTTTATATTTTCAGAAAAATTAACATAAAAAACAAAACCTAAAATTGAATTTTGGCAGAAACTAATGAACTGTATATTAATATGATAATGTAATGACACAGAAATAAATGTATATTTTTAACAGAGTACTCTGGTTGTATATCTTTAGTAGAATATATTAAATATTAAGAAGAACAACAAAACAGTCTTGAACTTAACTGCCAGATTTAATTTTGATAATATTGTTAGTGTTGTGACTGAGAAATCATTTTTGTGTATACTTCTTTTTTTTTTTTTGTACTTTATTTTACTTTACAATACTGTATTGGTTTTGCCATACATTGACATGAATCCGCCACGGGTGTACATGAGTTCCCAATCCTGAACCCTCCTCCCACCTCCCACCCCATGTCATCTTTCTGGATCATCCCCGTGCACCAGCCCCAAGCATCCTGTATCCTGTATCGAACATAGACTGCCGATTCATTTCTTACATGATAGTATAAATGTTTCAGTGCCATTCTTCCAAATCATCCTACCCTCTCCCTCTCCCTCTCCCTCAGAGTCCAAAAGTCTGTTCTATACATCTGTGTCTCTTTTGCTATCTCGCATACAGGTTTATCATTACCATGTTTTTAAATTCCGTATGTATGTGTTAGTATACTGTATTGGTGTTTTTCTTTCTCATTTACTTCACTCTGTATAATCGGCTCCAGCTTCATCCACCTCATTAGAACTGATTCAAATGTATTCTTTTTAATGGCTGANGTTCAGGATTGGGAACTCATGTACACCCGAGATGGATTCATGTCAATGTATGGCAAAACCAATACAGTATTGTAAAGTAAAATAAAGCAAAAATAAAAATTAAAAAATAAATAAATAAAAATTAAAAAAAAAAACAAAGTGAACAGCTTTCTATAATACATTTTATTCTGCAGATAATTTTCTTGGGAGTAGAAAATAGAATACAGAACAAGAGAGGGACAAATGAAATCATTCACTAATTCCATATATATATATAATGTACTAGGTGCTAACATTACATGTATGCAGGGGAGATACAATTAATAAGACACAGTTCTTGCCTTCGTGGTATTTACAATCTAATGAAGAAAAAATACAAATAAATGGGCATTTTTAATGTAATATAAATCTCTGACAGAGATAAGTAGAGGGTACTGCTGTAGGAAGAGGAAAGGAAAAGAACCTATTTTTAATCTGGTTCACTTATTCGTCTGAAATTTATTGATTTTTTGTACAAGGCGTGAAGAGTATTTTCTCATATGCAGAGAGTCAATTACCTAAAACAAGTAGTTAAATACTCCATTTTTTCCTCCAATTTAATTGAAATGCCCCTTCATCATATTTTAAGATGCTAAATACACTTGGGTCTGCTCTTGGGCACTCTATTCTGCTATAGTTGTCTATTTCTGTATCAGTATCATACTGTTCTCAGTGACTAATCAGTAAAATTTTTTTTAATTTTTATTTTTACTTTATTTTACTTTACATTACTGTATTGGTTTTGCCATACATTGACATGAATCCATCTCGGGTGTACATGAGTTCCCAATCCTGAACCCCCTCCCACCCCATATCATCTCTCTGGATCATCCCCGTGCACCAGCCCCAAGCATTCTGTATCCTGTATCGAACATAGACTGGCGATTCGTTTCTTACATGATAGTATACATGTTTCAGTGCCATTCTCCCAAATCATCCCACCCTCTCCCTCTCCCACAGAGTCCAAAAGTCCATTCTATACATCTGTGTCTCTTTTGCTGTCCCACATACAGGGTTATCATTACCATCTTTCTAAATTCCATATATATGTGTTAGTATACTGTATTGGTGTTTTTCTTTCTGGCTTACTTCACTCTGTATAATCGGCTCCAGTTTCATCCATCTCATTAGAACTGATTCAAATGTATTCTTCTTAATGGCTGAGTAATACTCCATTATGTAAATGTACCACAACTTTCTTATCCATTCATCTGCTAATGAACATTTAGGTTGCTTCCATGTCCTGGCTATTATAAATACATGATAGTATACATGTTTCAGTGCCATTCTCCCAAATCATCCCACCCTCTCCCTCTCCCACAGAGTCCAAAAGTCCATTCTATACATCTGTGTCTCTTTTGCTGTCCCACATACAGGGTTATCATTACCATCTTTCTAAATTCCATATATATGTGTTAGTATACTGTATTGGTGTTTTTCTTTCTGGCTTACTTCACTCTGTATAATCGGCTCCAGTTTCATCCATCTCATTAGAACTGATTCAAATGTATTCTTCTTAATGGCTGAGTAATACTCCATTATGTAAATGTACCACAACTTTCTTATCCATTCATCTGCTAATGAACATTTAGGTTGCTTCCATGTCCTGGCTATTATAAACAGTGCTGTAATGAACAATGGGGTACATGTGTCTCTTTCAATTCTGGTTTCCTCGGTGTGTATGCCCAGCAGTGGGATTGCTGGGTCATATGGCAGTTCTATTTGCAATTTTTTAAGGAATCTCCACACTGTTCTCCATAGTGGCTGTACTAGTTTGCATTCCCACCAACAGTGTAAGAGGGTTCCCTTTTCTCCACCAAACTCATTCTATGAGGCCATCATCACCCTAATACCAAAACCTGACAAAGATGCCACAAAAAAGAAAACTACAGGCCAATATCACTGATGAATATAGATGCAAAAATCCTCAACAAAATTCTAGCAATCAGAATCCAACAACACATTAAAAAGACTATACACCATAACCAAGTGGGCTTTATACCAGGGATGCAAGGATTCTTCAATATCTGCAAATCAATCAATGTAATTTACCACATTAACAAATTGAAAAATAAAAGCCATATGATTATCTCAATAGATGCAGAGAAGGCCTTTGACAAAATTCAACATCCATTTATGATAAAAACTCTCCAGAAAGCAGGAATAGAAGGAACATACCTCAACATAATAAAAGCTATATTGACAAACCCACAGCAAACATTATCCTCAATGGTGAAAAATTGAAAGCATTTCCCCTAAAATCAGGAACAAGACAAGGGTGCCCACTTTCACCACTATTATTCAACATAGTTCTGGAAGTTTTGGCCACAGCAATCAGAGCAGAAAAAGAAATAAAAGGAATCCAAACTGGAAAAGAAGAAGTAAAACTCTCACTGTTTGCAGATGACATGATCCTCTACATAGAAAACCCTAGAAAACCCTAAAGACTCCACCAGAAAATTACTAGAGCTAATCAATGAATATAGTAAAGTTGCAGGATATAATCAGTAAAATTTAATATCCAGTAGGACAAGTATCTGGCACCCCACTCCAGTACTCTTGCCTGGAAAATCTCATGGATGGAGGAGTCTGGTAGGCTGCAGTCCATGGGGTCGCTGAGTCGGACATGACTGAGAGACTTCACTTTCACTTTTCACTTTCATGCACTGGAGAAGGAAATGGCAACCCACTTCAGTGTTCTTGCCTGGAGAATCCCAGGGATAGGGGAGCCTGTTGGGCTGCCATCA
Source organism: Aepyceros melampus (assembly GCA_006408695.1). Classification (NCBI taxonomy): domain Eukaryota; kingdom Metazoa; phylum Chordata; class Mammalia; order Artiodactyla; family Bovidae; genus Aepyceros; species Aepyceros melampus. The sequence continues at coordinate 330,223 of SJXQ01001059.1, forward strand.
ATGGGGTCACACAGAGTCGGACATGACTGAAGTGACTTAGCAGCAGCAGCAGGACAAGTATCTACTTCTTACAGGCTGACCACCTTTAAAATACTCAATATGGCAACAACGTCTTTAAACAAATTTAAGAAAATCAGAGACTGAGAGACAACATCCAGATGACATGTTGAGGAGATGATAATCCTAACATGGAGAGGTCCTACCAATTGTCAAGAAGAGGGGAAGGAATCCAGCAAAACTAGGCTGAGTCTATTAACAGGTAACTCACTTAAGAGGAAACACAATTAGCCAATTAATACGTAATCAAAACCAAAGCAACAGTGAGATATCTTTCATCAATCCGACTAGCAAAAAGATCACTCCTGTTTCAGAGAAAGTGAGTCAAAAAACAAACACTGATTTTTTGAAAGATAAGTGACTACAATTATTTGGGAAAGTAATTTCACAGTGTTTATTGAATTTTAAAAGATGCATACCCTCGATCTAGCATTCCTACTCTTAGGAAAATCAGTTCACTTCAGTCGCTCAGTCGTGTCTGACTCTTTGTGACCGCATGGACTGCAGCACACCAGGCCTCCCTGTCCATCACCAACTCCCAGAGTTTACTCAAATTCATGTCCACTGATGCCATCCAACCATCTCACCCTCTGTTGTCCCCTTCTCCCGCCTTCAAATATAGTCAATTAAAATAAAAGCTCCAATGTGTAAGGCTTACAGGCAAGTATGCTTACTGCATAGCACTGTTGATAACTGGAGCAAATATGAAAGTATGAATAGAGATCAACATCAAAACTTGTAACTGGATCCATTAAATATTTCATTCTGTGAAATATTATACTGTTGCCCAAGAGAAAATTAAACATATGTGCCCATGAGATATTTTAAGTGACAACAGCAAGCTGCAGTATAATACATACTTTGTAATTCCATTTTTATAAAAAGGAAGAAAATATCATACACACACAAACATACAATTCTACAAAGCATAAAAAATGAAAGGATACAACAAAGTTAACATCCGTTACCTTAAGAGGGTGAGACTATTAACTTTTTAATGTATAAAGATCACTGTACAGAGATCACCGTATAGAAGGGAAAAAAAATCTAGTCAAACTCAAGTTATCATTGGAGTCAAGTTCTGCTAAAGGTCAAAGGTGATGGAGTCAAAGGCAAAGGACAATAAAAATAATCCTAAATATAAAGATATACCTCATTCACATTGAGAGAAAAGAAGAGGTCCAAATATGGATAAATTTCTATACAGGGGAGAGATAAAAGGAAGATGCTGAGGTCAGAGCATAGAAAGTTAAAGTTCATGCTGGAGTAGCCAATCGCTTTCACTTTCCCCAGAAGTAGGAGATATAGAACGAAAGTACAGTAATTATAATTTATATAGTGTCCTATACTGGAGATAGGTATATGACTGTTTATTCCTATTTTATGACTATGTAATAAAAGATAATGAAGATAAATTATTTGCCCAAACATACATTCGAGGTGGGAAAGTCAGAATTCAGGATTCTTGATCCTCTGATCAGTTTCCATCCTACTCAAATTAAAGACTCGGCGTTCAATAAAAAAGCTGCCAATATCCATGACATAAAGAGCATGTACTAAGCACCAGGATAACAAAAAAAGAAATTAAGGATCAGGCCGTGTCTTCAGAAATCTTGTATCCCTCCAAAATAAACAGGTCTTTAGATGTGAATATACGCATCAGAAAATTTCCATTTCTAAAAAAATCCTTAATTAAAAGTTTTGCTTTTTAAGGAACATTCCAAGGAAAAAATGCTAAAGTATGTGAAAACATACAATAAAAGAATGCTATGAAGGCATACAATAAGCCATGTGAAAACATACAATAAATAAATAGTGCAAAGGAAAAAACATTTCACAGAACAGATATGTTTTAGAAGTCTTCTTAGGGAGAACATCAAACTCCTTTAGTCATCTTGTTGTAACATGAAGAGATTAATAGTCAGTCCTTATAGCCCCACTTTTATTTATCCCTTCTAGCTTTTTGTTTTTTCACTCTTTACAAAAATACCTTTCTAACTATTCCTATCTTCAGTACAAACTGGATTCTTGTAAGAATTTGAAGTTCATATGACTAAATACAATTCAATAAATATCTTTCACCCACTAATCAGTTTACAAATGTTAATTCAAAAAGTAAAACTTTTGCTTTAAATATCTTCTTGTTTTTTTCCTCAAACCAAAAAAGAAATAAAATAAAATAACTAAATAGGAAAGAGTGGATAAAATTTTGTTGATTTGTAATATTCTAAATGATGTCTAAGTGAGTAAGTTTATGTGTCCATATACATGCAACCAAGTAGGCTTGTCTTTAGTGAGTTTTTAAGGAAAAAAATGTTCTAATCATATCTTAATATCATTTATTAAAGTATTCAACTTCTTAGTAAATAAAATGCACAATGCTATGATTATTATTTCATAAACTGACTATAGTGAATCTGAATTTATTACAAATGAAAGTCAAATTACTAAATATTTATCACGCTTTCTTGAACTGTATAGCTCTGAAAATTCTATTACTTGTTTGACTGGTTTAGGGCTACTAGGGTTAAAAGTTATTCTAGAAAATAACTATGTATAATAAAATTTCCTTTTGGGTATCTACAGTTAGGCTTGTCAATATTTTTAAACGATTTTATTTTCTTATATTTGATAAATCTTCAAAAAAAAATCTTTGATGATAACTAAGATAATTTAGGACTTCTGACTCATAGCAGGAAGGTTTCCGTAAGGAAAAATTGACACTTTACAGGAGATCTGAGTTCTAGAGCATTTCTGTCCTCCTCAGTTATTATGAAACTTTAATTCTAATATAATTAATGACTGGCTACACACATAATTTTTTAGAAATGTCTCTGAAAAAGAAGTATTAATCCTAAGTCAAATACAAAAAGCAAAGACTCAATAACTCAGAGGAGAGAGAACCTCTGAGCTATAAATCAGGCTTTTTAAATTGAAAATTAGGTAAAATTTTGCTATATAAAATTTGGTATTTGAACACTTTACTTCCATTCTATATATTTCTATATATAGCAAAATATAGATTTTAAGCAAACCATAAATATATAGTGTTTTATCTATCCACAGTAGAATATATTGTCATAGAGGTCTACCTCTATAGTTCTTATCTTAAAATTTTTGCAAAGCTATGATTAACTGTTATAATTTTGCTAAGCAAATACTTGGCACATATTTGACTTTTAAACTTGCTTATCTATGCAGATTATATTTGAAATGATACATTTATCCCTAAAATTTCATGTAAGTATGGTAAATTCAAGTCAAATATTCCATTCAATTTAACAGCTGAGCAACTAAAATGTGCAAAGCTCTATATCATGACTTTTAGGCAATTCTGACTATAACTCACAATAAAAAATATGGTTTATATGAATATTCAGTAATCAATATAAAAGAAATAAATGTTATGAAATAATATTTATTCCTATTAGTTGAACTCTATCATTTGATATTCTATGTAATTTTTTAAGTGCTGATTGTAACCACTAAATTGATTTTATAACTCACTGCTAAGTCACTTCAGTCACGTCCAACTCTGTGCGACCCCATGGATGGCAGCCCACCAGGCTCCCCTGTCCCTGGGATTCTCCAGGCAAGAACACTGGAGTGGGTTGCCATTTCCTTCTCCAATGCATGAAAGGAAAAGTGAAAGTGAAGTCGCTCAGTCATGTCCAACTCTTCGTGACCCCATGGACTACAACCTACCAGGCTCCTCCACCCATGGGATTTGCTAGGCAAGAGTACTGGAGTGGGGTGCTATTGAAGTGCCATTGGAATAGGGCACAGTATTTCCAGTCATCTCTTTTTTATTTAGCACCTTGGACTGCAAGGAGATCAAATCAGTCAATCCTAAAGGAAATCAATCCTGAATATTCATTGGAAGGACTGATGCTGAAGCTGAGATATTTTGGCCACCTGATGCAAAGGGCCAACTCATTAGAAAAGACTCTGATGCTGGGAAAGATTGAAGGAAGGAGTAGAAGGGGACAGCAGAGGATAAGATGGTCATATGGCATCACCAACTCAATGGACATGAGTTTGAGCAAGCTCTGGGAGATGGTGAAGGACAGGGAAGCCTGGTGTGCTGCAGTCCACGGTGTTGCAAAGAGTTGGACATGAATGAAGAATAACAATGCTGCACTGTTAATGGTTTCCTCTACCAACTCTCCTTGCTTTAGCTTTCATGGTGTAGTATTCTGATTCTCTTTCTTGCTCAGATCATGTCCACAAGTTTTCTACTTCAGGTGTCCTATCTCTGTCTTCTCTAGGTACATCTGTTTTCTCATTTCACAAGCACTATTTATTGATTCTCATTCGCTCCTTATATTCACTGTTATCTGCAAAAGGTGTTGCCCAAGTTTTCTTGTAAAGGACTACATAGTAAATAGGATTTAGGCTTGGCAGGCAAGAGGCAAAATCAAAATAACATATAGGTACATATATAATAACAGAAAAAATTTCCACATCTTTCATTAGCAAAATTCAAAATATAATGATAATTAGCATATTTTGGTAATACAGACTACTAATGAGAAAATGTAATCCTTTTGTAAGCAGAGGGGAATATAAAAGTTTGCTTAACTGGGGCTCAAAGTTAGTGATCCGTATCATCAAAAGAAAGTTGAAGTGAAAAGTCGCTCAGTCACGTTCAACTCTTGGAATTCTCCAGGCCAGATTACAGGAGTGGGTAGCTGTTCCCTTCTCTAGGGGATCTTCCCGACCCAGGAATTGCACCAGGGTCTCCTGGATTGCAGGCAGCTTCTTCACCAGCTGAACTAATAGGGAAGCCTCAAGTCATCAAAAATCTACTGCAAATGTAAATCTGTAAATGCTGATCTACAATGAGATTCTACACATCCCATCTGTGAAACTATCTATTCATAAGAAAAGGTACTGGTGTCAGTTCATGAGTATATAATTTTGATTGAGCATATTCCTCAGCTGTAAGGCATTTATAGAATGCTATTAAATTTGTCTCCTGATACTTGGGTTTAAGCACGTCATTACTGCAGATTAACCACTTCTAAGTGGAAGTTAGATGAAAGTTCTTCACTGCCCAGTTAAACAGATTTTGAACTATGAACATTTCCTTTGCACTTGCATTAAGTGTCAAGAACTGACGTTAGAACTGTAGTTTGACCTCAAAAGATCTATCTGCTGCAAATCTATATGGAAATGGGAGATCTCTCTCCTTTTCACTTTTGACAATATGGGAAGTAGATACAGCAACTTGACATTTCTTGTAATTCAAACATTAGCTGTCAAAATGACTTCACCACAGCATAGTTTTTCATATGTGTTGTTTTGCCTTGTAATCTTATATTAAATTTAATTTGAAAACATATCAAGTCTACAGGAAAAGCTAATTTCCAAGCCTATTCAATACTTTACAATAATGGTTAAAGGTGGGGTTTTGGATTCAGAAATATTTCAGCCAGCCCTTTGTTCAAAATACTGTAATAAAACATTACCACTGTAAAATCAGTGAATGGGTGTATGGCATAGCAAGAATGTTTGGCTTTTGATTTACCAAAAAAAAAAAAATCCATAGAAATGATTATAGTTGTTTCCAAAAAAATTAATGAAACACAACTTTGATACTACTGGTTCAATACATGATAGATTCAAATATTTGCAGCAAGCTGCCTACTGATTAACACAAAAATGAACATCCACAGGCTTCAAGCACCTATTATTTTCACATAATTTATAAATCTGTCCAAATAAGCCTTTTCCTATTTTACCACACTCCATTGTAACACATTTTAGCAGATTACAATTCAGGTTGTATCAAAACAATATTTTCTCAACTTCTTTGAAAATACTAGGTTGGTGCAAAAGTAACTGCAGTTTTTGCATTATTGAAATTTGACTTTGATACTGGAATATATTCTTAAATAAATGTGGTTATGTTATGTATCATTTTAATGCACATTTCTTGCTTTATGGTTTATTTCTTTGTTTTTTGCTACTGACTTATTACTTGCTGTTTATTTTATATTTATTTTAGACTAGGGAAATGATGTTAGACCAAAAAGTAAATTCAAGCAATTTTCTTCAGTTCAAAATGGCTCATAAAGCAGCAGAGAAAACTCACAACATCAACAATGCATCTGGTCCAGGAACTGCTAAAGAATGTACAGTGGTGGTTCAAGAAGTTTTGCAAAGGAGACAAGAGCCTTGAAGTTGAGAAGCACAGAGGCCATACATTGAAAGTTTACAACGTCCATTACAGAAGCCATTACAGAGCCATTACAGAAGCTGATCCTCTTACAACTACACGAGAAGCTGTCCAAGAATTCAATATTGGCATTCAATGTTCAATGCCATTCTACAGTCATTTGGCATTTGAAGCAAATTGGAAAGGTGAAAAGGCTCAATAAGTGGGTGCCTTACGAGCTGACAGAAAAATGAAAAAAATCATTGAAGTGTCATCATCTTTTGTTTTATTCAACAGTGAACTATTTCTCGATCGAATTGTGATGTGTGACAAAAAATGGATTTTATACGACAGTTGGTGATGACCAGCTCAATGGCTGGACCGAGAAGTCCTCCAAAGCCCTTCCCAGAGCCAAACTTGTACCAAATAAAAGGACACGGTCACTGTTTCGTGGTCTGTTGCAAGTCTGATCTACTATACCTTTCCAAATCCCAGCAAAATCATTACATCTGAGAAGCAGGCTCAGCAAACTGATGACATACATCGAAAACCACAATGCCTATGGCTAGCACTGGTCAACAGAAAGGGCCCAATTCTCCATGATAATGCCCAATTGCACAACCAATGCTTCCAAAGTTGAAGGAATTAGGCTACAAAGTTTTGCCTCATATGCCATATTCACCTGCCCTCTTGCCAACCAACTAACCACTTTTTCAAGTATCTAGACAACTTACTGCAGGGAAAATGCTTCCACAACCAGCAGGATGTAGAAAATACTTTTCAGAGTTCATCAAATCCCAAAGCATGGATTTTTACACTACAGGAATAAACTTATTTCTCGTTGGCAAAAATGTGTTGATTATAATGGTTCCTATTTTGATTAATAAAGATGTATTTGAGCCTAGTTATAATGATTTAAAATTCATGGTCAGAAACTGCAATTACGTTTGCGCCAAACTAATAATAATGACAATAATGATTCCACAAAATGTTCAGAGAGGCTAATTCCTCAGATACTTCAAACTCAAACACTGATTCCTCAAATAACAAGGACTGAGCAGAATCAGCAACATCTTTCTACTCAAGAGTCAAGGAAAACCTCTAAATGTGATAGGAAATGATTATATCTCTCTGCTTTTATAATCCACCATTGATGCTCCTTCCAGTGTCCTCAATTCTTTGAGTAACTGTTCTCCTTAAGTCTTAGACAAGTTTATTTTCTGTGGACACATTTCTTTGGCTGCTGCAATCCTATAAGATTTCATTAACTCAATATTGGTCAATGGCTTTCCTTGCTTCATTAATAAATGAGACACTCAGATACTATAGTTGCAGCCTCACTTTCATTTTTTATTTTGTGAAGAGATTCTGCTATGGTAAGATATTGGGTTACATTTTCTAACTTTTCTGACGCTGCTTTCCTGTGAGTTGGGAATGTTGTGATGAGTGCTCAGTTTAGCCGTGTAGACATTTACTGTATTCTATTAGTACAAGTGAAGCACAGTGGTGTAATGAACACAATGCTATAGTTTATTAATAATCCACAATCTTCTGTGCCTTAAGAGCATGATATTTGAAAAATCTACCTTTCTTATTTTGACATGAGGCATATGTGCTATTAATTTAAATTAAAAATGCCATGGTATAGCGATATATATATATATGTGTATATATATATATACACATATATACAGCACTTGAAATGTCACTGCAACTTACAGTCTGCTGAGCATAGCAGTGCAAAGCAATGAGTAACACATATAGTGTTACCCTCTGTCACAGCACCAGTCTCCATCACAACTAGTCAATTTTGCCACTGAGGCACAAAAGCAGCCATAGTGAAAGTGAGGTTGCTCAGTCGTGTCCGACTCTTTGCGACCCCATGGACTGTAGCCTATCAGGCTCCTCCGTCCATGGGATTTTCCAGGCAAGAGTGCTGGAATGGATTGCCATTTCCTTCTCCAGGAGATCTTCCCGGCCCAGGAATCGAACCCAGGTCTCCTGCATTGTAGGCAGACGCTTTACCGTCTGAGCCACCACAGCCATAGGTAGTGTGCAAATCAATGGCATGGCTATGTCAATAAAACTACAGACAGTGAAATCTGAACTTTAAAAGATTCACAAGTCACAAATACTCTTTTGATTTTCTTTCAACTATTTAAAAATGTGAAAATAATTCTTAGCTTGCAGGCTGTGTGAAGATAGGTGGTGGTCCAGATTTAAACCACAGGTCAGAGCTTACCAAAGTCTGGTCTGTAAGATAGTAACTCCAAAGTAAACAGTGCTGTTTACCCTCAGAAACACCAGACTAACATCTATAACCCATTAAATAGATCACACTATAGTTCAAACCCAACAAATACCAAACTAAACTAACCATTTCCCCATCTACTCTAAATTTTCTCTTCCTTCCAATATTTCCCAACTCCAGAATAACTACCAAGTACAGAACCCTGTAAGTCAGACACCAGAAAACTGGGAAACATTTTGATTCCTCTCTCCACCACTGATATTCACTCTAACACAAGTTCTAATTATTTTACTTCCTAAATAGTACCTAAATCCATCCCCTCCATCAGCTTTATTCAAGTTCTCACTATTTGTCACCTGAATATTGTCTCCTAACTCGTCTCTCTAGTCTGCTGCTGCTAAGTCACTTCAGTTGTGTCCGACTCTGTGCGACCCCATAGACGGCAGCCCATCAGGCTTCCCCGTCCCTGGGATTCTCCAGGCAAGAACACTGGAATAGGTTGCCATTTCCTTCTCCAATGCATGAAAGTGAAAAGTGAAAGGGAAGTTGCTCAGTTGTGTCTGACTCTTAGCGACCCCATGGACTGCAGCCTACCAGGCTCCTCCATCCATGGGATTTTCCAGGCAAGAGTACTGGAATGGGGAGCCATTGCCTTCTCCGCTCTAGTCTAGCCCTTTGAAATCCATCCTTCACACTGCTGCTAAGATGTTCGGTATAAAATACAAAACTGATTATCACACTGTCCTTAAAATCCTCCTTGAGATTATAATAAAATTTGAACTCTTCTGCATGGCCTACACTCAGGAAGCCTCATTTTACATATCTCTCCCCTTCTTATCATAACCCTATTAGCCTTCCTCTCATTCCTCTGACAACCCCATCCTTTCCTGCCACAAACCCTTCTACAGTCCTAAAACAGCAGTTTTGCTCCAAGAAAGAACCCTGAAAAAGCATGACAGAAAGTAGGAGGAGGAAAGCTAAGATATCAATCAGTCCAGCTGCATTTCTATACGCTTCACTGTCTAGGCTTTCAGATATGAAAGTGAAAGTCAAAACCACTCTGTCGTGCTGTGACCCCATGGACTATACAGGCCAGAATACAGGAATGGGTAGCTGTTCCCTTCTCCAGGGGATCTTCCCAACCCAGGGATTGAACCCAGGTCTCCTGCATTGCAGGCAGATTCTTTACCAACCAAGCTGGCTTTAGATATAATGTCATTTTAAAAATCACACACATGAGTTCCATGACTTAAAACAATTTTGCTTTTGAAACTCATGGCTGTTAAAGTGTAATTTACATACCATAATGTATAAAGTGCTACACAGTGTGACTCATCACTCATCTCTCATCACCAAAGCCTCTTTATTCTCCATCAACAGGAACATAACAGGTGGCTTCAGATGTCCATGTTCACCAACTCCTCTCTGCCTCTTCTCCCTTCTTGGTTTAGCCAACTTACGCTTGTCTCAGAAAAGCCCTTATAGACTTTATATCTTTGAATAAATGTTATATTTTTCTTTATAAGAAACAATGTGAAAATATTATTTAATTGGCTGTGAAATTCTTATCTGGCTTCCCTCACAAGAATGTAAGAATAAGATCTTTGTCTGTCTTATTTACTACCAAATTGCTAGAATCAAAAGAACAGTGCCAAGCACACAGGACATGTTCAATAAATATTTATCAAATGAAACATGTCTTATTAATTTTTATATCCCAGTACATAGTGTAGTGGCTGGCACAAAGCAGTCACTAAGTATATGCATGCTAAAAAATAAATCTTGAAATAAAGATTGGGGTCAGAAAATGAAGACCTCTGAGTAATAGCCCAGGAATCTTATGTTCAACTGTGATAGATTCTGTCTTATTTTCCTATTCACTTGTTCATCTCTTCAATCCTCATTTGGCAGTGTTTCTAATAGTTTGATTTTCCTCCAAGCTCTTCCCCAACTTCTTTTGTCTAGTGGTCCATGATGTTAATATAAAATTAAACAAAGCCTACATTTTAAATATGGCTCTACTTAAAGCAGCACATGACCACTTTGAAAAATATGTAAAATTCTAAATAGTAATAGAATACTATTACAATAGAAATAAAATGCATTGACAGAATCATGGGGAAAAAATCCTGACCACCTTCTACAGAATTTAAATGTTTGGATTTGACTGACTTACTAAAAAAATTAAAAATTCCAATTGAAAGGTATTAAATTACCCAGGGAAACAATCATATATCAAACTTATACTCTCTGAAATACAGTGGTTTTCTAAATAACATTTACATTTAAACAATGCTTCACAGAAAATAATACTAAATTTTGCCAATAAAAAGGTAATAAATATATAGAAACATATAACAATGATTCTTACTAAGTTATTGTCATCCTGGAAAGCATAATGCAAAGTTGTAATCCATTTATTGTCTCCATTCACTAACACATCCCTTTCTTCACGAAAACATGCTGTCTGAAAAGGAAAAAAATAAATTTTTAGATAAAGAATACTTTATGTAAAACTATGAAATATATTATGCAAAAAATTACTCAAATATTATATTTTCTGTTCTGAAAAAGGAATACATTATAAGTATTATATATGACTTTCCTACATTATTATATGACTTATAGTAATAATAAAGTCATATAATGTTATTTCCAACAACATTATATGACTTTGCAATAAATCAAGTTTCAAAGAACGCTCAAAAACTGAACTGAATAGTAAATTTTAAAGTATTTTATATTTAAAATTACTGTTACAGTTCAAAAAATCAGAAAAGTACACAGAATTATTTAACAACCATGGTTCAATCTACCACTTAGATAACATAAATGTCAACAATGTCACATTTACTCCTAACCTATTTGCTTTTAAGAAAATAGAAGTTGTAGCCTTCCTATTTCTAGAGAAGTATCAGCAGTTCTTCCTCTAAGAAAAATGAATAATCTGAAGTTAGTATATATTCCGCCCATCACAGGCTTTATTACACATGTATGTGTCCAAAAACAATAGAAATGCTTTGTGTTTTGAAAATTTCCATGAAGAGTATAACTGTATCTATCCCTTGGCAATGTGATTACTTTTTAATCAATAATGGCTGTTTAATTTTTAATTGCTAGAGTATTCCATTCTATGATCATAGCAGAATTGCCTCATGTAACCACCCCATTATGAAAACATAGGTTATTCCCATTTTTGCATCATTTCAATATTGCAATAAATATATTTGTACAAATGTACAAGAGTTTTCTAGGGTATACACTTGGAAGCAGAAATGCTCGACTTAAGCGTTTTCAACTTTATCAGACACAACCTAGTTTCTTTCCTAAGTGCTATACCAATTTCTACCTTTACCTCAGTGTATGAAATCACTTGTTTTCCACAACATCCTGAATTCTACTTGGCACTTTTAAGCATGTTTCAATAAGACTTTTAAGCATGTTTCAATAAGATGGGTATGAAATAATATCTCATCATTCTTTTAATTAGCATATTCTTAATTACAGGTGCAAATAAATAATTTTACCTATGCTTACTGGATATCTGAGTTTTCTCTTTGAAAAACTCCCTTTGCCCATTTTCTCTAAAGGATTATCTTTTTCTGATTTATAAAAGTTTTAATTTATTCTCAGGATATACTTCCATTCTTATAAAGATATAGCCTGGAGAATCTTAGAAATATGTTACTAAAAATAAAAAATAACTTTGTATGATACAATTCTACAATATATTTTTAAAATTTTAATTAAAAAACCACTATGCCGGAAAGTTTCAAAAAGAACTGAAAGGTAAAGTAGAAACCAAAACTCTGCCTCATAGATTCATTGTCCCCTTGTTACATCCAATGATTAACACAAACAACTCAGTTGAATTTCTTTTCAGAAAATTTCTTTGTACATACACACATACAGACACACACATCCTATATTCATGTGGTATCCCATCTGCCCTAACTTTTCTTTCTTTACACAATTTGATCACAGTGCTCTATAAATCATTTTTTCAAGTAACAACATATCTGAACAGCCTTCCATACCTGTACTAGAAGGCTACCTAATTTTTCTCAATGGCTATACCACATTTCATACACATTTAAAAATCATCATGCAGTACCCTACACATAGTAGGTACCTAGTAATTTATTTCCCACAAGATAAATTCACTAGTCATGATATACAAAACTCACATTATCTAACCTAAGTGCCCTAATTTTTTTCATGTATTTCCATAAATTTTATTTGATGCAATAGAATTTCTTTTTAAAATTAATTATTTATTTTAATTGGAGGCTAATTACTTTACAATATTGTGGTGGTTTTTGCCATACAGCAACATGAATCAGCCATGGGTGTACATGTTGTCCCCGCATCCTGAACCCCCCTTCCACTGCCCTCCCTATCCCATCTCTCTGGGTTCACCCAGAGCCCTGGCTTTGAGTGCCCTGCTTCATGCATGGAACTTGCACTGGTTATCTATTTTACATATGGTAATGTACATGTTTCAGTGCTAGTCTCTCAAATCATCCCACTCTCGTCTTCTCCCAGAGTCCAAAAGTCTGTCCTTTACATCTGTGTCTCTTTTGCTGTCTGATGCAATAGAATTTCTAAAGCTACTCATTAAACGGCATTACCAAGGAAAATCTTAAAAACAAATAAAACTTAAACCAAATGAATGGGCAATTTACTCATAAATTCAATTATTAAAATCTACCATAATCATGTTTCTGTTCACTTTAGGGGGGAAATAGTATCATTTCACTTACTCACCACTAAATTCTGTCTTAGACTTTAACTGACCTGAGGTTATGGTTTGCTGCTAACATTTTAAAGAAGTAGTGAAGTTTATCAAGTCTAGGAGATTCCTTTCTCCTGACTTATCTCATCGGAACAGCTGAAAATTTGAAGATATTTCCAGCTAAAATATGGAAATGTGACTTATTGCTAACTCTAAATAAAACTCCAAAGACTACCTGTCAACAGAATTAACTTTAGTAGATTCTGATCCATGCTAAACTATATAGTGAAAAAAAGTTTTTTAACATAAAATGTAAACTATAATATAAAACTTTAAACACATACAAAATAAAGTAATCCCCTGCTCTCAATGTACCCATCAACCAATTTCAACAGTTATTTTATTTTTCAATCTTATTTCATCTACACTCTCATGCACTTAGGCTTCCCCACTGACTCATCAGGTAAAGAATTCACCTGCCATGCAGGAGATGCAGGTTAGATTCCTGGGTCAGAAAGATCCTCTGGAGGAGGAAAAGGCACCCCACTCCAGTATTCTGCTTGGAAAATCCCACGGATGGAAGAGCTCGGTAGGCTACAGTCCATGGGGTTGCAAAGAGTCGGACAAGACTGAGCAACTTCACTTTCACTTTTCAATATAGTAAAATTTTCTATTAAGGATAAATAAGAAACTCTTATTTATAAGATGAAAGTCTGGTTTTCCCACTCCATTGTTTTCCTCACAAGTGAAATTAGTTAAGAAGAAAGCAGTTCATGGGGTTGCAAAGAGTCGGACACGCAAAGAGCGGACAACATGGATGCATAGAAAGAAATCACAAAAGAAAACAGATAAATTAACAGAATTTAAAAGTCACCATACATAAATTATATTCCTATATAATTGCAACAATTAGAAAATATGTTTAAATAATACCATTTTCAAAAAAATATAAATATATAACACCACTTCCAAAAGCAAATTAAAAACACCAACTATCTCAGAGTAAACTCAGTAAAAGAAATGCAAGGCCTCTACAGAGAAAACTCTAAAATAATAGTGAGATTAAGTAACTAAATAAATGAGAGATGGAGGGGTGTGGTGTTTAAGGACTGCAAAATTCAATTAAAATCATAAGCCAACAGTTAGAAATAATTTTCGACATTTCATGATAGCAATCAATGTGAATAATAGTCCCAAACAGAAAAAGAACAAAATAGAGGAAACGGAGACAAGGCAAGAAGGATGTATATACATACATATATATATCTATATGTATATACACAAATATATATTTTAGAGATAAGAAAACATTGCAACCACGAAACAATATATACAAAAATGGAACATATTGCAGCTTGCCAGAGCAGAGATACCAGAGCAGAAAGAGCTGCAGAAACCAGAACTGATGCTGCTGGGAGTAAGACAAACTCAACTGGGAATGATTTCTAGAGTCTGGACAACTCTGAGAGTTCAAAATTGCAGGGGACCAGTCAGGGAAAATAACACAATTTTTTAGTCTCACCTCCAGGAGCTCAATCACACAATAACAGTAAGTAAACGAGAAAAATCTCCTAGATCTTCAGCAGGAAGAGAGGCAAGGAAACCATTTTGAAACTTGCCGCAGCACTCAGTTCTTAACAAGGCCTGCCCTTAGGAGGAACTAATTAACCAGATTGGAATCTGCTGGAGTACTGATCAGAGCCTAATTGACCTTTTGACTGGTAGAAAGGAGAACACCTAACACCAGTCAGCTGGAGCATCCTGTCTTACCTAAAGAGGGTGAAAAAAACTGAGAAACTCTTTAAATTTATAGTCTAGAGGCATAGGCTCACTAAAGAGGAACATTAAAAAAAAAAAATCAAAGGGAGGTGCTGCTGCTGCTGCTGCTAAGTTGCTTCAGTCATGTCCGACTCTGTGTGACCCCACAGACGGCAGCCCACCAGGCTCCCCTGTCCCTGGGATTCTCCAGGCAAGAACACTGCAGTGGGTTGCCATTTCCTTCTCCAATGCATGAAAGTGAAAAGTGAAGTTGCTCAGTCTACTGAATACTAAAAAGGTGGTTGAAGAAATAAAACACCCAATTGAAGTATTACAGCAAAAGCCAATACAACCTCACTAGAAAAGAAATAATGAAAAATTAGCTAACTGGTCCATTAAGGGTATATCCAAATAAAAGTTTCAGAAAGAGCAAGAGAAACAGAAGAAAGGAAATTACCAAAGAAGTAATATGAGAAAATGTCCTAGAACTGAACAGCATGTATTTCAAAACTGAGAGGGCCCACAGAGGGCCCAGAACTAACAAACCACAAAAACCCCACAATAAATATTCATATCCCACGTGTTTATATTTTCAATTCAGTAAACCCTCATAAATTCACAACCTCACTAGAAAAGAAATAATGAAAAATTAGCTAACTGGTCCATTAA
Source organism: Aepyceros melampus (assembly GCA_006408695.1). Classification (NCBI taxonomy): domain Eukaryota; kingdom Metazoa; phylum Chordata; class Mammalia; order Artiodactyla; family Bovidae; genus Aepyceros; species Aepyceros melampus. Next base: position 345,853 of record SJXQ01001059.1, read on the forward strand.
GGGTATATCCAAATAAAAGTTTCAGAAAGAGCAAGAGAAACAGAAGAAAGGAAATTACCAAAGAAGTAATATGAGAAAATGTCCTAGAACTGAACAGCATGTATTTCAAAACTGAGAGGGCCCACAGAGGGCCCAGAACTAACAAACCACAAAAACCCCACAATAAATATTCATATCCCACGTGTTTATATTTTCAATTCAGTAAACCCTCATAAATTCACCATCTATTTTACTCAAAAATATCAACAAGGACAATTCTATGAATATGTTCAAAATTTTTGTCCATTGCCAGGGTGGAAAAAAAATGTGCTTCTGTGTGGAAGTTTAGCCCTGTTTGGAACTAGCTCTAAATCACCTGAATGTTCACTGAGAATGGTCTTTGCCAAGGTAACTCACAACAGAAAGAACATTATACAACATGAACTGTATACAAATAAATATATATTTAGATAAATATATATTTATCTGAGAAAAAAGGATAAATAAGTAACTAAACTCTTAGTAATGATTTACTTTGAACAGAAAAAATCGTTATCTGAGAGAGAAGAAAAAGCTTTTATCTTTTTACTTATTTTCTACAGTGCTTGCATTTTCTTTTTTTATTACAGGTAACAGGTCAGGAAGGAGAGGCAATCCCAGTCTAATTAACTGAATTCATTACTACTATTACTACTGCTGCTACTGTTAACTACTACTATTGGCATGTCAATTATAAAAATAATAAAATAGGGCCAACAACAATAACAAAAATAGTAAGACAAGAGGCATAAACCAGGACTATCCTGGTTAACAGGATGAACAGTATGAAACAGTATGAACAGTATGAAAAGGCAAAATGATAGGATACGAAAAGAGAAATTCCCCAGGTCATTAGGTGCCCAATATGCTACTGGAGATCAGTGGAGAAATAACTCCAGACAGAATGAAGGGATAGAGCCAAAGCAAAANAAGAATAATTAAGATATTTTGCTTAAAAGCAGAAAAAGACACCTCTACACTTGGTAAGAGTCTATGATCTAAAAGACAAAATAAGGCTTTTCCAAAGCTACAGATTGAGCCAATTTAGATTATTCATATCAAAAGCAGATTTTGATGAAACTAGTTAAAATTCAGTTCAGTATTTATATTTACATTTTTTATAAAGTGTTAGGACAACTGCACTGCACAACTTCATCAGGACTATTCGTACGATATTCAATTTGAATAGTAATCCCAGAACTGTTCAAAAAAGTGCCTGAGTAGCAAGCACAGAGTTCATAACTAATAAATGTTTATTAAATGAAATGAACATTAAGACATTTCAGGAGAAACTAAGCCCTAATGGCAAACTGGAGCTTCCCTGGTGCCTCAGACAGTTAAGAATCTGCCTTCAATGCAGATCACAGTTTGATCCTGGGTCAAGAAGATTCCCTGGAGAAGAGAATGGCTACCCATTCCAGTATCCTTGCCTGGAGAATTCCATGGACAGAGGAGCCTGGCAGAGTACCGTCCGTGGGGTTGCAAAGAGTCAGATACGACTGAGAGACTTTCACTTTCAATGGGATATTAATATTTATCTCAAACATTTTAAGCAAAATAAGAGAAAAATTTCTCTCAATGACCATAATGCATCATTACTCTCTTGATTGTTCAAAGATCTCCTATGATTGGTAGGGAAATGAGCCAGAAACTTGCCCCACCAGTTCTCAGCTTCTTGAGCTGAAAAACCATCTCTGCTTTTGAGTTGACTGCCCATAATAAAGGTCACATTTTTCAGCCTTCTGCATTGCCAGGGGTATACATACTTCTGTCCTAAAGATTGGAGGTAGAGGAAATGGAAGAACAATCGGTCTGGCAAAATGGGAGAATGTATGGATTTTTATTTTCCTGTCCTCTTTCCCAATGATTAGAACAATACTGTGCTATTGGTACTGGAGAGACGGTAAGCCATGAGGTCTCTTTGGGGATAAAGAAGATGTAAACTCTAACAACGTGTAAAGAGCCTGGTTCCATGACACTCAGTAACATCACACTAACAGTGAACCATTTACCTTTGGAAATTAACGTGTGACAGAAATCAGTTGCTATCTTGTTTTAACAACTGTCATTTAGTGCTTTCTATCACTTGTAGCCAAATCTACTCCTGATATAGAAGTGAATACTCAATTTGATTTTTCTTAAAAATATGTTTTCTGGCTTATCGTTTTCTTCTTTTGTCTTTTTCTACTTCATATTTTTGACTAGAAGAACAAATTAGAAAAAGTTAAATCGATCCTACCAGCTTAGAAAACAATTTGATAAATCTGGAGAGGTTGCTGGCCAGAACACGAAAGGAGGTGACAAATGCACTGCTACCCTAGGCTTAAACAGAAATGCAATATAAACTAAAAAGTTAAAAAGCACCCCAAAGGAAAGGAAAAAAAGAGTAAAACTCCACAGAACTGCAACAGCTCAATGTAAGGGCAGAGGTTTATGACAATGAAAAAATGTGACCAAGGGGGAAAAAAAATAAAGCTCAAAAGCTTAACTGGATTTCTTAGTGCAAATAAAACTGACAACTACAACAGAGAGGTGGAGAAAAAGAAAAAAGAATCCAAAAGATCTACAGAACAAATCAAAAAATAAGAATACTAAATGTTTTTCTTGAGTCAAGAAAAAAAAAAACACCCCAAATATTTGGAAGATAAGGCAACTGAGGATTTTGATAATAATGTAAGATAGATTATTATTTTGTGTTATAATCTTTCAATTTTTAAATAAAGAATGAGTTTGGAGTCTATTTTATTTTAAAATGAAGTCATTCAGTCTTGTCCGACTCTTTGTGACTCTATGGACTGTAGCCTACCAGAATCCTCCATCAATGGGATTTTCCAGGCAAGAATACTGGAGTGGGTTGCCATTTCCTTCTCCAGGGGATTTTCCCAACCCAGGGATCGAACCTGGGTCTTCCACATTGTAGGCAGACACTTTACTATCTGAGCCACCAGGGATATTCCAGTAATTCTAAGTTTCCTTTAATTGTAAGATGGACCCTTTCTTTATATATTACCAGTGATAAAAATTCTCCCTATGTGCTATTATAAAATGACTTAATATAGTTACATTTGATATATGATGGTTAATATTAGCTCTATAAAATTTGAAAGAAGTCATTCAGTCTTGTCCGACTCTTTGTGACTCTATGGACTGTAGCCTACCAGAATCCTCCATCAATGGGATTTTCCAGGCAAGAATACTGGAGTGGGTTGCCATTTCCTTCTCCAGGGGATTTTCCCAACCCAGGGATCGAACCTGGGTCTTCCACATTGTAGGCAGACACTTTACTATCTGAGCCACCAGGGATATTCCAGTAATTCTAAGTTTCCTTTAATTGTAAGATGGACCCTTTCTTTATATATTACCAGTGATAAAAATTCTCCCTATGTGCTATTATAAAATGACTTAATATAGTTACATTTGATATATGATGGTTAAATTAGCTCTATAAAATTTGAAATTTTTTTCATTTAGTCCAAAAAATCTGCCAATGTCTATTGCCTTCATTTGATTTGTGTGAAAATGTGATACAATTATGCTACAAATATTTCAGAAACAACAACACATCTTCAATCAATTGTATCTTCTTTTGTTGTGTCCTATAAGGTACTTAAGACTTCCCTGGTGGCTCAGATGGTAAAGCGTCTGCCTACAATGTGGGAGACCCAGGTTCGATCCCTGGGTCCGGAAGATCCCCTGGAGAAGGAAATAGCAACCCACTCTAGTATTCTTGCCTGGAAAATCACATGGAAGGAGGAGCCTGGTTGGCTACTGTCCATGGGGTCACAAAGAGTCAGACACAACTGAGAGAATTCACTTAGACTATAAGGTACTTGCTTACAGCTTTGAAAAAAAAAAGTGCATTAATTACCCAACTAATATCAAATTTATACCTTTTGTTCTTTTCTCATGTCTTCTGTAAACAGAATACTGTTGAATTAAACATCGTTAGTTCAATATTTGAAAACATTTAAAATGGTAGCTAAACTACACCATTATACTCTTAACAATGCACATAACTCACATGAAGTGACAAAAATAAGGATAGCTTAGATGAAGTTTGTCCACACACAAGCAAAGACAACTATGCCATTACTATTGCCTGACTGACCACAAGGGTGGATCTTAAGAAGCATCATTATTTTAAAGGTGTTAAAATGTGGGAGGGGTGGGGAGAATGCCTAAAAATCAATTAAGTGCAGTGTATGCATTTTCTGAATAGTCATTTTATGCTTAAAACTTGATTAAATTCATCTTAATGAAACATCTGATTTTAATAGACTAGTATAAGAAATTAAAATAGGAATGGCCATGATCACCAAATCCCTCAAGCTTAATATGACTGGCTTAATTTTACTAGAGAGTCATATAGAGAAAATGTTAAGATAAGAATACAAATGCTAGAAGGAAAAGACTGTATATAACAAAGCTATAAGGTGATGCCTTTATGACAACTTGAATATGTAAATGACTGCATAATGTTTTTCTTGCCTATAATCATAAAGATCATTCAATAGGTTCCTTGTAAAGGTATTTAGATCTTCTAAACTTTCCATTTGATGAGAAAAAAATTCATTATTTCCTTCTCCCCCATCATTTTTTTCCTTCAGCATATAAGCTCCAAATAAGATCAAAATTGATTTCAAGAATGAAAGAATCTTTAGAGAGATAAGACATAAGCCAATAAATGCTAACCAATCCAGCCATTTCAGTCAATAGTCATCATATCAGTAGAAGAACCTCTGTGTTTTTCAGCTCCCTAAGCAGTGATGTGTGAAAAGTCAAGAATGCTGAGATTTTAAGGCGGGAAAGCTGTTGATTCTTGCTATCTTTTACAATACTGTGGCTCACTCACAGTTCACAGCATGTCAAACAATACAATCTGTTTTTCATATATCCAGACTAATTACATGCTGACTTCTTTCCAGTATTGTTCCAGTTTGTGTTAAAAGGACAAAAAAAAAAAAAAAACCTATGTAAAAATAATCAGAGTAGTGTCAATGAGCTATGTGATGTGTATATACATATATGCTAATTTCACTTCTATTTCAAAGCTATTATATATACATACAATTAACAGTCTCACATTTACTTTCAAATGAGAATAAAATATTACGGAATTAAAGATGTTACTAGGTTATAGTCATTGATTCTTATTTGTGAGAAACACCAAAAATATTTTCAGCCTCCCTTCTGTAACTTGTCATGGAAGATTTAGTCAAGTTTTCAAAACCACAGGGACATATAACAATGCTTAAAAATAAAATTATATGCCCTTGTGGAATATAATATAAAACAATAAGCAAACATGAAATTGTTTTGATGACAGTCATAGCTAAGTGCTTGAAGTATGAATAACTCTATTATATTGCAAATGTAGAATTTTTCTAACCCAAGATCAGAGTTAGAAAGACAATAAAAATAAATGATTTTATTTAGGAAAAAACAGTCACTAAATTTCAAGGCTAATATGTAGTTTGAAGTTATTTTTAAATAAAATACTGATGCTTCATTTACAGTGACAAGGTACTTCTAATTTTATCTTCTCACCCAACCCACATATTGGTATTAGAAGGTCTCATTCTACAGTCATTCCCTACTTGAATTTTCAGGTATCAGAAAACCAGAATGGGTTGACATAGCAAGATTCTTAAGAGCCAGAAGAGTGAGGGACTGACTCTCTGACCGTCATCTACTTAAAGGTTGCCTTGAACATAGTACTGGGCAAATACTAGAGGTGCAGCTTCAAGCCTAGGTATATGTGCATTAAATTGGAATCAGAACTTGAATTGTGTTAATCTTCTAATATTCTTTACAGTCACAATCCTTTGTTATTATTTTTATTTTTTAATTGATTTTTATTTTTTAGTTTGTTTTGCTTTACAATAAACAAAGTTTCATACTCAGGAGTGAGATGTGACAGGTGATTTTTGTTTAAAACAAAAAAAATCTCCATTCATTTACTGGGTTGATTTTCCAAAAATATGCAGATGCTATCCTACTGAATGTCTACTATGTGCCAGACCTGATGCTAGAGCTTGTGGAGACACAGAAACAAATGAGGTATCTCTAGTCTCATTGGCACATGGATTAATAGGAAAAACAAAGAGACATAAAACTAATTCTAATGCAATGTGATGTGATAAATGTTACACCAGAAGTATGATTAAATATAATGTGAGCACAGATGGCATGATTAATTCTGTGGAGGAGGAAGGTCAGGCAATTTTGTGTGTATGGGAAATGCTATTTTTAAAAGCATCAAATACACATTGTTAACAGATGATTATACTTGAGTTTGGGCACAAACCTATTTCTGAAAAACATGGCATAGGAAGAAAACAAATAATTTATGAAAATATTTGAGCCAATAGGAACACTGACTATTCAAGAAATGGCAGCATCCTAAACCTCACTGCACACAAGTACTCAGTGATACTAATTTTGTATGGGGTGTTAAAGGGTCTCATAATTAGATGCTGCTATGTGCATGACTTGCTATCTTCTACATTTATAATCTTGAATTATTTAATGTCCACATCTTCCAATGAACTAACCTTGATATCTTATTTTGTTCTCACTCCATGAGTTGATATTTTTTTCAGTACACAAAGATGAGCAATGAGTTAGAGATCAAAAAGGCTGAGTCCTCATAGTTGAGACAATCATTAAAAGAGGGGAAAAAATTCATGTTACATTTTATGAAATTATATCTTAGCTTCATTTTCATTCAAAAGGGCATAATACAATAGCTGGTGTTTTAAAGTAACTTATCTTTATTTTGTCATCAGTGCAAAGAACCTAAAAAAATTGCTGCTGAGTTTGTCTTATTTGCTTGATGATCGCAATACGTGTATCTCATTAGTCCTTCTTCCTGATTATGCATGATGTCTTCACCATTTCAAAGTACTTATTTGTTGCTGTTCAGTCTCTAAAGTGTGTCCAACTCTTTGCGACCACATGCACTGCAGCAGCCAGACTTCCTGTCCTTTACTATCTCCTGGAGTCCACCTAAAGTTACCTCCATTAAGTCAGTACTCAAGGAGACATAAATTGGATCAGGGGTAAAAATGGACAAACACTGTGTCTATGAACCATCTGGAATAAGATCATTCCACAAAAGGGGATGCTGGGACAGAGACAGAACATGTAGTAAAGACGTGGAGGGTATTGTGTATACTCTCATAGAGAAGTCTTTGGTCCTTCTACTTAAGACAAAAATTGAAGTCATTTCTTGAGACAGAAAAAAATGGAAACAGATAAGCAGGTTATTTAAGGTTTAGACAAACTTTGGTGGATAAAACAATCAAAAACAGTTAACAAAGTTTTATAAAACCAAATCATTGCAAACTATGCTTACTAAGAATCCATTTTATATTAAATTATGATATACATATCATGTATAGCACTTTAACAATATTTTACAAATATGTGGAATCCAAGTTCAACAAAATATTAATTTTATACTATGGAAAGGTGATTGTTGAGAAAATTTTGAGATGCAATATATTTGATATGCCATTCTGTCAGTGTCTACGTTCATCTCTTCAAAAATATTTACTGAATTACTGCCAATTAAAATCTCTTGGACTGAAAAAACATTTAATTTATTGGAAAACATAGCTAATAACTTTTAAAAAATAATTTACATATGTCTATATTTTAGAAAAATATTTATCCTCATGATCTAATATACATAACAGAACAAGTGAACAAAGAATCCCCTTCATTAAAATACTGTTCAGTAATTTATTGACTCTACTGTTGAGTAAAATCTGTAGATTCGATAATACAAAAGAACAGAAAATAGAACTATAAGGAACTAGACATAATTTCATTTGATTTTAAGAATAATTTTGCATGATCTGGGAAAAAGTTGACATCTCTACTCTTCTTTATCCATAAACTAGAGTTCCTAAGTGTGACGTGGGACTATAATCTATACTAAAGAATTCAGCTTATTTAGTGATACTGTCAATAGAATGGAAAGGAAATAATTATATACATATAGAACTTGGCAAACTATGAAATACTGATATAAATTTTCAAATATTAGTCTCTGTAATCTTAACTTTAAAAATACAGATAAATCAGAACAAGTATACTTCAAGTTTACGTCAACATATTTCTGTTACATTGTGATAAGATTTGTTATTAACTCTCTGAATAGAAACACAATTTTATTTAATTTTACATTTAAGTTACTCATTCAAATAATGAAATAGAGTTACATATTTTTGGCTCTCCACGGAAATATGCAGATATTTTTTCTTCCTGTATAATTTTTATGTAGAAGGACTTTAGAATTTTAGTAAAGCTCTTTTAGGAAGATAAGAATTGGTGTCTTTTCATTGATAGAAATATTACAATAAAGTAGATTATAGTTAAAGAGCATCACCTATGAAATACGGTTTAATTAAGCAATGAGAAAATATTTTTTCACTACAGTCTATACCAGTCTCCTGAGGTAACCTTGTGTCAAAGAGAAATATATCATTTTTTTCTTTTGAAAACAATGCAATAATTTAAAGCATTTTTCTAGTTAGGCATTTTAAATGTTTATATTCTAACAAAATGCTAGCTATTTTATATTCAATGCTACTATAATATAATCTGATATGTATGATTACAAGATATAAAATTAAGCAGTCAACCTCTGTCTTATTTTGATAAAGTATACTGCCAGAATTTTAAAAACAGTGGGTGATTCATCAGTTAAAAATAGCACATTAGTAAAAACAAACAAACAAAACAGTTAAGTATTCATCACCTCTTCCTCCACAACACAATTATTAATGTAGCAATTTCTAAAGTTTTTGATAACTTTATCTTTCCATTGATTTCATAGTGATATAAAATCTAATGGAAAAAAAAGATGCACTTATTCTGGAGTAACTGGGCACTTTTATTTCTGGCTAGTTTGAGGAGATATACTTCTTCAATATTAAAATAGGCTAAGGAATCCTTTTTTTCAATCATTTTTCTAAGTAAATGTAGAAAGCATAGACTGAAGTTAAAAGCAAATTCTTAATCTGTCTGTCTCAGTTTGCTTACCTATGAAAGGACAATAGTAGTACTGACTTGGTCTATTAAAAGGAATCAATGTACTTTATAGTACCAAGATCTATATGTCAGATACATACTGTGTATTCAGTAAATGGTAGCTATAACAATTATAATGTCAGCACATTTCCTTGTACTAATCAAACAACAGAAATACAATACTCAGTGAGTTGGGTTTGATTTTTTGGCTCATTATTCACTTTAATATAATAAACTTTAGGTGATGAAGGAACAAAGTAGATTTTGGAAGATGTTCCTATGGTAACAAAAAAAGGTTAATTTTTATTCTTTAGTGCCGCAGTTCTCAAACTGGTCTACAAACGCGTGTGTGTGCTTAGTCACTCAGTCATGTCCAACTCTTTGCGACCCCATGGCCTGTAGCCTGCCAGGCTCCTCTGTTCATGGGATTCTCCAGGCAGGAATACTGGAGTGGGTTGGCATTTCCTTCTCCAGGGGATCTTCCTGACCCAGGGACTGAATCTGGGTCTCCTGTATTACAGGCAGATTTTTACCATCTGAGCCATAAGGGAAGCATACGACACCGGGAGTCCCGAGATGCCACCTATTCTATCAGTAAAAAACTATTTTTATAAGAACTATGAGACACTGCTTGTGTTTTTCATTATGTTGACATTTGCAAATACATTGCAAAACCAACAGTGGGTAAAACCCTTGGAATTTTAGCAATGATCAACTCAGAGGCATGGTGTGTACCACTGGGTTGAAAACAGTACTAAAACCTTAAGCATACATGTTTCCAATAGTCAAGAAAACGAAATGGAAGGTATGTATAAAGTACTTTTTTTATGAATTTCACATTACAGTAGTTGTCTCAAAAAAAAACACTGGTGTGATTGTTTGAGATGTAAGCTTAATTAGTCACATTTTTCATGGCGCATCATTTTTTACTTAAAGGAATATCCGATGGACAAAAATCAAGATTATAATGAGTTAGGGCTTTGGCAAACATTTGGTTGGAAATAAATCACTGTCCTTACAACAGTTTTTGTTATAAGGATGAAAACCAGCAAAACTTAAAACTTCTGACATCTTGATTCTGTCATCATAATCCTGAGGGCTTTCTAGCTTACACAGTAATGCTTAGATTATACTGGTGGCAATATTAATAAATATAATTATTTTTCTTATATTTTCTAATGTAATTGTGGACTAATTGAACTGACCAGTGCATGACCTTACAAATGCAAGCATGGTTAAGTATATAGTCAAAGTACAGGCTAAACCAATGAATTTTAATGTAATAGAGTAGAAAAATTTGACTGATATGATTTGAGATTTCACATTGCAATTAATCATTTAAAAATACTACTTGTTGAGTTTTGGGGGAATATAAAAGAAGAATATCAACATTTTTGGGGAAAAAAACTATTACTGTAGTCATCCTTTATGAACTCTGTATTTGTTAAGGCAAGATTTTCTTTCTATACTCAATCAAATATAATATCATCACAGACTAAATGTAGATTCAAAATGAGAATCCAGCTGTCTTCTACTAAGGCAGACAATAGTATTAAAAGTATTAAAAGTATAAGACAGAGCCACTTATTTAATTGAAATATATATATAGTTTTATAGTGATATGTTTTTATACAATATTAACATGCAATGGATTCATTTATTTATAAATGAATTGATGTTATTTTTTAAATTTATCAATTTTAATTTCTAACAAGATAAATATAGACACAGCCCAAATATACATAATCCCTTTGGTGTCTTAGGTACTTTTTTAATGAAAGTAATTTCATTTTATTTTAGATTTAATAAAAGACTGTAATGAAAAATCTAAGCTAGTTTTTAGAATGAACAGCTAATTTTCTGAAAAAAACTGGTATATTACAAACAGGAACATCAAATCAAATTTTGCAGCAAGGTCACAGAACCATTTTTCCTTTAAAAATTTTTTTTAACTTTATTAAATGAACATTTTTTTGGCTAAATAATACTTCCAAAGTCTTTTTGTCTTTTGTCATGTTGTGCTTTGAAATAATTTTCTTCTCAATACTTATATCCAGGATGGCAGATGGCTCATAGGTTAGGTGCCTAAAATGGACAGAACCACATTAGCACATTTGGCTGGAACTTATCTCATGAAGCCAAGCTTGGTGGTAGGCAGCTGGTCACCAAATTTATCAAAAAACCAACAACAATTGAAGTCAAGATTAATCTCTAAAGGCACAAATGTTCAATGTCCAAAGAGAGTCTTATAATCCAGATCACTACTGAACATTGACCTTTCATTATCATTCACATTGTTTATAAACTTTTCTGCCTTTTTTTTTTTTTTCTAGGCAGGTAGAAAAATAAGGTGATAATCAAAACAGTGTTCACATGAAAACTGTACAGAATTGATACATATAAAATGATGAAAGATCAACTAAACATTTTGAAAGTTTTTCCACTTATACAAAACAATGAATATGATATAGAAAGAGTTGTGGCCATGAATAAGATAAAGAAAAATATAAAATATTCACATTTGCTGAAATTTAAAATATTTTAATGTTATTAAGACTTACAAAGTCACAATTTAAAAAGTATAAAGGGAAGAGGTTTTAAAAGAGAGGCCATGTTCTGTGTCAGATGTATGGTGAAGACTAAGTACCCTCATGGAACAGTCAGAAAAAACTACATCAGACAAGCCAATTGAGGCAGGCAATCAGGAAGGCAGTAGTGCAGTGGGTAGAAGGAACTGTAAGAGGGAATTCAAGGTGAATAGGTACAGCCAAGGGCATGAAAATAAGAATAATTCTATGGAGAGGAATAAATCTTGCATCTTTCTGATCACATTATTGAAAAATTCAGTGATGTATAAAAATTCTAAAGCTATTAATTGTTGTCAAATATTGAGATTCTTTTCCAGTAATTTAATTGGGGACCAGAAGACAGGATGAGCATATTGTAGAAGCAAGGTGTAATTCACAAGAATGATGGAAGACAAATTCAGGATTTATGGAGCCAGATATATTTTTGTCCTGTTGGTTTTTATAAAACGTTTGCAAAACTGACTCAGGCTTACCATATGCTTAGAAGATCGTTTTGCTGTTATTGTTTTTGTTCTTCCAACAAAATAATACACATGGATCTGACATGGTGATAAATTATGCAGTGTATAAAAAGCCTTAACAAAAAGTTTCATACTAGGAATTATGAAGACACTCATGAACATACTTCACAAAAGAAATACATCTACTTATAAACACATCAGTGGTTAGTATCAACTATTAAATCACCTTCCTATGAGAAAGTATCCAGGTATATTATATTACAGGGAAAAAGGGTACATTGAAAATAAATTATTTCAAACACCAATAAATGTGGTTAATCTAGAAATTAAGTATATTGTTCATACAATGGCATACTTAGTGAATTTTTAAAAAATGTTTAAACTTGGACTTTCTTAGTAGTCCAGTGGTTAAGAATCTCCCTGACAATGCAGAGGACATGAGTTCAATCCCTGGTCTGGGAAGATTCCACACGCCTTAGAGCAACTGAGTTTGTGTGCCATCACTACTGAGCCATGCTCTATATCCTGGGAATGGCAACTACTGATCCTCATCCTGCAACTACTGAAGCCTGTGTGCCTAGAGCTTGTGCTCTGCAACTAGAGAAATCACTGCAATATGAAACCTGTGCACTTCAAAAAAGAGCAGACTCTGCTTGTTGAAACTAGAGAAAGCCTGTGTGCAGCAACAAAGACCCAGCACAGCCAGCAATAAATTATTTTTTCATAAATATTTTAATTTTATATTATAAATGTTAGCTTTCAAGAGATAATTATTTCCTGTGCGACTTAAATGCTAAGTTGCTTTAGTTATATCTGACTCTGTGACCATATGGACTGTAGCCCTCCTGGCTCCTTCATCCATAGGGATTCTCCAGGCAAACATACTGGAGTGGGTTGCCATACCCTCCTCCAGGGGATCTTCCCCCACCCAGGAATCAAACCTGCATCTCTTATGTCTCCTGCACTGGCAGGTGGTTTCTTTACCACTAGTTTCACCTGCAATACATAACTGCAAAGAACTTGTAGTTCCACAAGCTTTCACAAATCTACCACATAAAGAACTATCCCTGTCATTACAGAGAAGGAATGCAGTCACAATGACCAGCTGAATTCACACATGCATATAAACACAAATGTCAGGACTAAGGATGGCATTCTCTTGGCAATAAAGCTGGTTTTTCTGCATACATGAGGTCCTCCAACATCATACTCACAGAGTACTCTTTCTTACCTCTAATACGGCCCTCATCGTAGTGGCTAAAGTTGTCTGACTACATGCTTTCTCATACTGCAATGTCCTTGTGGGTAGCTTTCAGATCTGCATTTAGCAGTAGGTATTCAACAGCTTCTTCTTGAATGTATAAGCACTGTTGCCAGGACCATAAAATCACTGAGAAAGATTATCTCCAAGCAAACAGAATTTGTCTATCTTGGACTTCTTGGCATAGATAATAAACTATTACAGGGATGGTTTGAACATCTTTTCAGTTCAGTTCAGCTCAGTTCAGTCGCTCAGTCGTGTCCAACTCTTTGCGACCCCATGAATCGCAGTACGCCAGGCCTCCCTGTCCATCACCAACTCCCGGAGCTCACCCAGACTCACATCCATTGAGTCCGTGATGCCATCCAGCCATCTCATCCTCAGTTGTCCCCTTCTCCTCCTGCCCCCAATCCCTCCCAGCATCAGGGTCTTTTCCAATGAGTCAACTCTTCGCATGAGGTGGCCAAAGTACTGGAGCTTCAGCTTTAGCATCATTCCTTCCAAAGAAATCCCAGGGTTGATCTCCTTCAGAATGGACTGGTTGGATCTCCTTGCAGTCCAAGGGACTCTCAAGAGTCTTCTCCAACACCACAGTTCAAAAGCATCAGTTCTTTGGCGCTCAGCCTTCTTCACAGTCCAACTCTCACATCCATACATGACCACAGGAAAAACCATAGCCTTGACTAGACAGACCTTAGTCGGCAAAGTAATGTCTCTGCTTTTGAATATACTATCTAGGTTGGTCATAACTTTTCTTCCAAGGAGTGAGCGCCTTTTAATTTCATGGCTGGGGTCACCATCTGCAGTGATTTTGGAGCCCAGAAAAATAAAGTCTGACACTTTTTCTACTGTTTCCCCATCTATTTCCCATGAAGTGATGGGGCCAGATGCCATGATCTTCGTTCATCTTTTATGTTCTTAATAAAACTGATATTTATTAGAATTGCCATATTATAGAATGTTTATATTTAATCTCTCATATATAACAATAGTGTTGTATAATTAATTTATTTTATAGTACCAAGACAAACTTGATATTTTGTAAATACTTTCTTTACAAACTGAAATTAGTTTAAGCAGTACTATTCTGGGTTATGGCTCCCTTGGTGGTTCAGTGGTAAAGAATCCTCTTGCGATGTTGCAGGGAAAATCCCCTGGAGAAGAAAGTGGCAACTTACTCCAGTATTCTTGACTGGGAAATCCCTTGGACAGAGGAACCTGATAGCAACTGAACAGTAATAACACATTCTGAGTTACATATGGATTCTATGGGAAAAAACGTTAGCTGATACAAAGTTATCTGCTTATACCTACTATGCTGTTTATTATATGTCACTCATCTCTGAATGAATCAAAATGTAATAATAGAAATGTTTATATTTATATGAAAAGGGTCCTACATCTGGCTAAAATATTACCAACCTCACATTTGACTTTGTTGTAACTATATTAATGTTGATAAATAGTGTATTAACATCATTAACAAATGATCATTGATTTTAAAGTTTAAAAGATGATTGAACAATTATTTTGAGGACAGCAAAGAGATCATCATTAGTCTATCATGTCTATAACCTGTAACACATTATTTCTTTTGGTTGTACAACTAGAAATGACATTGGCGATAGTTACTTACACACCCTTGCTCTAAAGACAAACTGCTTTTATGATTTGTTCATATAATACCCATTCATCTAATTACTTTTAGGTCCAAAATTCCCTTGAATATATTCTTACTGAAACCATTCTGTCTATATAGCTTTATATTTATTACATTTCTCATGTTAATATTGTCACTTTAATTGTCTATGGTTTGATTTTACTAATAAACTCACACTGTCGTAAAATATGTGACAGCTCTCAATACTTATCATTTCCTAGTAAATCTCAGAATAAATGAATACAATAAGTCCTTTGGAAAAAATAATTATCTTAAGAAGAAACTCACTACTCTATAGTTTATGATTAGTCATCAGTCCTGTCTGATCTTGGCGACCCTATGGACTGTACCCCACCAGGCTTCTCTTTCCATGGGGATTCTCCAGGCAAGAATACTGGAGTAGGTTGCCATTTCCTCTTTCACTCTACAGTGTAAAAAATAGAATTCAAATAACAGAAAAGTTTATGTACAAAATAGGCTTTTTTAGGAATAAAGGCAATATAATAAAATCACAGGATTTAAAAAATTTGAAGATTCTCTGATAGCTCAGTTGGTAAAGAATCTGCCTGCAATGAAGGAGACACCAGTTCGATTCCTGGGTTAGGAAGATCTGCAGGAGAAGGGATAGGCTACCCACTCCAGTGCTCTTGGGATTCCCTTCTGGCTCAATTGGTAAAGAATCTGCCCACAATGTGGGAGACCTGGGGGTTCATTCGCTGGGTTGAGAAAATCCCCCGAAGAAGGGAAAAGCTAACCACTCCAGTATTCTGGTCTGGAGAATTTCATGGACTGCATAGGGTTACAAAGAGTTGGACAAGACTGAGTGACTTTCACCTCACTTTTTCAGCATGGCATTTTCCAGATTCTCCTGTATAACTTGGTTACTGGATGTGATTAAACATTAATTTAATAAAATACGCTTTGATAAAATATGGTTGCTAACTGAAGGAAAGCTACATGGCTCAAAACAGCCTGGAGTTAAAACTCCCCTCCAGGGCCTCCCCACCATTCTATACAGAATAAAGAATTTTCTCCCCTGAATAAAGGAATGGACATTAAGATTGATTACATTCAGCTCCCAGCAGATCCCAGTCTCTGGCTGGTCTCAGGAATTCCTTGCCCCAATTGTTGAAAGCTAACTAGTCAAAAATAATCATGAGGAAAAACAGACCCCCTCAAAATGACGTATCTCCACATATACGTTTTCTGTATGTACCTACTCTCTTCTTGACTTAGCGCAGCAGCCCAATAATCTGACCGCTGCCCCTTCTCGCCTCATTAAAGGTGATCCATTCCTGTAAAGTGCTGGTCTCATGCTTTTTCCGGACCTTGTCTTCTCTAACTCCCTTATGCTAAGTCGCTTCAGTCGTGTCCGACTCTGTGCGACCCCATAGACGGCAGCCCACCAGGCTCCCCCGTCCCTGGGATTCTCCAGGCAAGAACACTGGAGTGGGTTGCTATTTCCTTCTCCAATGCATGAAAGTGAAAAGTGAAAGTGAAGTAGCTAAGTCGTGCCGGACTCTTAGAGAACCCATGGACTGCAGCCCACCAGGCTCCTCCTCCATGGGATTTTCCAGGCAAGAGTACTGGAGTGGGGTGCCATTGCCTTCTCCACTAACTCCCTTACCTTACAGTCAGTTCCTCTCTCTCCTTGCTGTTGCTGCTGCTAAGTCGCTTCAGTAGTGTTCAACTCTGTGCGACCCCATAGACGGCAGCCCACCAGGCTCCCCCGTCCCTGGGATTCTCCAGGCAAGAACACTGGAGTGGGTTGCCATTTCCTTCTCCAATGCATGAAAGTGAAAAGTGAAAGTGAAGTAGCTAAGTCGTGCCGGACTCTTAGAGACCCCATGGACTGCAGCCCACCAGGCTCCTCCTCCATGGGATTTTCCAGGCAAGAGTACTGGAATGGGGTGCCATTGCCTTCTCCACTAACTCCCTTACCTTACACTAACCACAACATACAGTGCCACCTTAGAAATTAACCTTGAACACTAGCATACTAAATACCATAAAAATCCTGAAGTGTTAGATTTTATTTAAATGAAGTCTTCTTTATTTGATCACTGAGACCTTTCCTATTATGTGTATTTAAGTCTAGTTTTCCAAAGCACCATTTGTGATACAAAGATTAAGTCTGCAGTGCTTCTAAACCATGGCCTCAGAACATCTGACACTCTTCCTATTTAGAGGAGTCCCCATACCTTGAATCCAGTGGCTCATTACTGGTGGGCTTATTTGTCAGTAAGGCACAGTGATCTCTGTGACTTATGATGCTAAGTCTTAAAGGCCATGCAGCTTCATCCTGGCTCATACACATGCACTTGAGAAGTTTCCTCTCAGAACTCAAATTCTAGGTTCTAAGAAGTCTAAATAGAAATCTTGCATCTATGTGCTTTAGTCAACAATCTCATCTTTCCCCAACCCTTAAGTCATCCCAGGCTATATGTTAGACATATGAGTAAAGATGTCCCTAGATTAGCTCTGTCCAAGAGAACATTCTGTGATGATAGAATGTCATATATATATATACACACTGGCCAAGGGGTTATCACTAGCCACATGTGGCTAGTGAACATTTAAAATATGGCTGGTATGACTGAAGAACTAAAGTATTAATTTTATTTAGTTAATGTATATTTTAATATAAATGGTGGCTACTCTGTTGGAAATGGGCAGATAATTCTAGCCCCCAGCCATTTGCATCACCCTCTGCTGTTTCCCAGAGATCATAGGGCAAAGACAAGTCATCTTGCTTTATCTTGTCCAAGTTCCTGAGCTACAAATCCTATGAGGATTTTTGTATTACTCCATACAGTTTGGAGTAATTTGCCATGCAGCAATAGATAACTGAAATGGAATTCCAACCTCTTAAGTATTAGAGAAAAACTGAGGTCCAAAAATTACACTTTGTACAACGTTCTGTTATTGGATTTTGGAAAAAGAATATAATACAGGAAAGAGTAAATCCTACCAGCAATGGACTCTTTTAGTAATGTTATCAAACTTGGAAACCTGAAAGACTATGATGAGTGACAGTTCTCTTCTACCTAATAGACTCCTGAAATGTGGTATATGAGTGTCCAGAAGAATGACTATCATTCCATCAGTCAAATACAGGTCCTGCCTATTATATAATATTATTTTGCCTTAAAGTGGAAAATTTTGAATTAAAACTACTTCTGTAGAAATTATAACACTAAATAGCAAGTGATACATAGTCGCTAAATATTAACAAAAGACATCACAATAATCCTGATACTCCTCTCCCACTCCTCAAAAAAATGTTTTGATCAGTTTACCACTTAAGCCTTCACTACAGTTTTAATAACTTATATGGAAAAATAAACCATGTTTTATCTTTAAAAAAATAAGTGAAATATCTTTTTTTCATTTCTGATGTATTCAGTATATAACTTAAAAGTATCAGAGAGTAAATTAGCAACACAAATAAACAACATCCCCATCTCTCAGCAGCCTGACAGCTTTGTTATGGTTTACAGTCCCCAAGGAAAGTCTCAGCACCAAGATATTGTTTGAGCCACTGCACTTTTCTGACTAATTATTATCAATGCAGTCCCTCCAGTTAATCAGTTCATTCTCACAGTAAGAGTAGCCTTCAGTTTAAATTCATTATGCTGATAAATGACAACATTACAGCTCCATGACAATTTCTTTAATTAAAAAAATTTTTTACAAAGATCAGAGGACTATTGCATGCTTAAGTATATCAAATTGACTGCTAAAGTTTCTGTCTCCCAAGAACTCAACGTTTCACTGAGTTTTGCATCCAACATTTCTGTCTAAGTTTTAAAATTAGGTTCCTCTTTAATAACATTTATCTTGAGAATCATGTCAGTAAGAATGACCCTGTAAAGAAATCTTGTCAGGAAATATGTCAAATTCATTGACCTTTTTTTCCTAATGTATGGTTAGGTTATTTCAGAGGTAACGAAAGGAGGTGGGAAAGTGGAGGATGCTATTTAAAATGGGGTCAAAAACTTCTCTGATAAAGTGCCCTAAATATCTGCAAGAAGAGTTCCATTCAGGAGATACAGAAATACAAATACATTGAATTATGTGCTCTTTAGATGTAATATTTTAAGCAATACTCATAACTTCCCCATGAGGTGAAAAGTGAAAGTGTTAATTGGTCTGTCGTGTCTGATGCTTTGCAACCCCATGGACTGCAGTCCACCAGGATCCTCTGTCCAAGGGGTTCTCCAGGTATGAACAATGGAGTGGGTAGCCAGTGCCTTCTCCAGGGGATTTTCCCAACTCAGGGATCAACCTGGGTGTCTTACATTGCAGGCACATTCTCTACCAACTATGCTACCAGGAAAGCCTCATGAAGTACTTCCTATTAAAATAGGTGAAAAGTGAAAGTTGCTCAGTTGTCTGACTCTTTGTGACCCTATGGATTATACAGTCTGTGGAATTCTCCAGACCAGACTACTGGAGTGGGTTGCCATTCCCTTCTCCAGGGGATTTTCCCAACAAAGGGATGGAGCCCAGGTCTCTGGCATTGCAGGAAGATTCTTTACCAGCTGAGCCACCTAGGTAGGTCCTATTAAAAGTAAAATCATTCTTATTTCTGTATGAATAAATTCAAGCTTACAAAACTAAGTAATCTGCAACCTCACTGAGGTTTTACAGTACATTACAACTTGAAGTATAAGATGTTTCCTTTTACAGAGCTCACTGTATTCACTGCAAACTGATGTTTCCTCTGATACTTGAAACAGAGAAAAGGAGAGAGAGAGAGAGATGAAGATAGATATGGAGAGAGAGGCAAAAACTCAAGTACACTTGAAATTTACTTGATAATTTATTTCCGTCTAAACACAGTTTATTTCTAGGTTTACCGTAATATATCCAAGATGAGTTAAGTAAACATTATGCAAAGACATGAGTGATTATGATAACTATTGCCATGATTTATGTTATAGACTATTAATTTTTTCCAATGACTTTAAAAATGATGCCTTTCAATTTATTTTGGAATGTTTTTCAGTAGTTTTCTCTAATAGTTTTGAATAAGGGAGTGAATGAAGACATCTGAACATAAAGGAAAGACCTGATTACAAAGCTGAATTTTATGGACCTGTGTTTTTCCATCAGACAGCAGAAATCTAACAGATATGCATTGAATAAGTGAATGTCTATGCTTTTATACATATGCTGGGCAGTAGTGGCTGAGGCCTTCAAGCAGTATCTATATATAGTAAAAAAAAGTTTTATAATTAAAAACAATAGTCTTTGTACTGTTATTACTTATGAACAAAAAAGAATCAATACTATTCTTGTAAACGCTTCTGTCAAGAAAATTTTTAAGTATTTTAACATATTTTGCATAATAATTAAATAAATTTGTAATATATTTTAGAAAGTATTCTTAAAAATGATTCAAAAAGAACACACCTAGGCTTTATTAAGACAATTTTAAAATATCTTTAAAAATTCCATATGCTAAAATTACAGGTTCAGTACTACTATAATGGCCATGTACTATTTTGCCATGTATATATTTCCTCATATAATTCTTACAACATTCTTGTGGAAGTATCTATTATTATTTAAGATGAATGAAGTGAGGAACAAAGAAGTAACTTATTAAAGATTTCCTCAGGAATAAATGACAGAACTTAACGTGAACTCAGGACTGCCTGACTCAAGTAACTGTAAATTATTATTCACAACACAGTGTCCATTTCTCAACAGAGTTGAATTAAATGAGATAAATTTATAGTGTTAGCTATAAATAATAATACATAAAGTTACCTTATGATTGCCAAAACTAGAATGTACATTCAACTATTTCATTTAAATATAAGTTCTATACTAGTATATTTGAAAGTATCTTGTTAATATTTATATTTTTTAATAAAAATCAACTTTAATATATATAACTTCTCAACTTATCATATAGTGACTGAATAAAATAAACTATTTACCAAAATTCCCCTAACATTATATCCTGTGTTTTGCAGACTATTTCTATGAATAGAAACAGAGACTGAAAAATAAGGAAAAAACATAGTTAAGAAATTGAGACTATTTCTAAATATTTGCCATTTATAAATTTACATATTAGGTATATGTTCAGTATCACTAACAAGTATCTAGTATGTACACACACACACACACACACACATTTTACTATGGGGCTCTATCTGAATTATCTACTACTGCTTTATTGACTACACCAAAGCTTTTGACTGTGTAGATCATAACAAACTGAGGAAAATTCTGAAAGAGATGGGAATACCAGACTACCTGACCTGCCTCCTGAGAAATCTGTATGCAGGAGAAGAAGCAACAGTTAGAATTGGACATAGAACAAGAGACTGGTTCCAAATCGGGAAAGGAGCACATCAAGGCTGTATAACGTCACCCTGCTTATTTAACTTATATGCAGAGTACATCATGCAAAATGCCTGGCTGGATTAAGCACAAGCTGGAATCAAGATTGTTGGGAAAAATGTCAATAACCTGAGATATGCAGATGATACCACCCTTATGGCAGAAAGCAAAGAACTGAAGAGCCTCTTGATAAAAGTGAAAGAGGAGAGTCAAAAAGTTGGCTTAAAACTGAACATTCGAAAACTAAGATCATGGCATCTGGTCCAATCACTTCATGGCAAACAGATGGGAAAACCATGGAGACAGTGTCAGACTTTATTTTGGGGGCTCCAAAATAACTGCATATGGTGACTGCAGCCATGAAATTAAACGATGCTTGCTCCTTGGAAGAAAAGCTATGACCAACCTAGACAGCATATTAAAAAGCAGAGACATTGCTTTGTCAACAAAGGTCCATCTAGTCAAAGCTATGTTTTTTCCAGTAGTCATGTATGGATATGAGAATTGGACTATAAAGGAAGCTGAGCACTGAAGAATTGATGCTTTTGAACTGTGGTGTTGGAGAAGACTCAAGAATCCCTTGGACTGCAAAAAGATCCAACCAGTGAACCCTAAAGTAAATTAGTCCTGAATATTCATTGGAAGGACTGATGTTGAAGCTGAAACTCCAAAACTTTGGCCAACTAATGTGAAGAACTGACTCACTGGAAAAGACCTGGAAAAGATCCTGATGCTGGGAAAGATTGAAGGTGGAAGGAGAACGGGACAACAGAATATGAAATGTGGGATTGTATCACCAACCTGATGGACATGAGATTGAACAAGCTCCAGAAGTTGGTGATGGACAGGGAAGCCTGGTGTGCTGTAGTCAATGGAGTCACAAAGAGTCAGACATTACTGAGCTGATCTTGGTTAGTAATTTTCATTTCTTTAAAACTGGTCATTTCATGTCATTACTTATTGTATGACAGAGAGAAGAAATCAAATCTTGGGCAGGACAATTACTCTTCCCAATAAGTAAGTAAGTAAGTAAAGTCACTCAGTCGTGTCCGACTCTTTGTGACCCCATGGACTGCAGCCCACCAGGCTCCTCAGTCCATGAGATTCTCCAAGCAAGAATACTGGAGTGGGTTGCCATTTCCTTCTCCAGGGGATCTTCCCGACCCAGGGATCGAACCCGGGTCTCCCGCATTGGAGGCAGACGCTTTAACCTCTGAGCCACCAGGGAAGTCAAATTTAACCCAAATTAACTCCCAATTTGACTCAAAATGATTGATATTTGATGATTTTGAAAGAGCATATGTTTTTGAGGATTTACAGAATTATATTAAGGTGAGCTTATAGGAAGGAACTGACTTAGCAAGGAAAATACATTTTAGAATAAAAGACTGAGGAAGACAAATTTTAGGAAAAAAAAACTAAACTTATGGCTTAAACATATTATAGTATAAGTAGACACAGATACTGTCAGAGTGGAAGTAAAAGGAGAGCAAATCTTCAGAATATCTAATGGCTTAATGAGGATCTAAACTTTTATGGAAGTGGGTATTTATGTTATGTATCTTTAAAATAAACTATGAATTATGAATTTTTTAATTATTCAAAAGGCAACAATTGTTAGAAGCAGAAAATTGTAGACATAGTTCAAATGTCATTTTACTATCAGAGATCTTTTTAAAAATAACATCAGGAATAAATGACTATAAAAATAAGAGATCAAGCAAAAACCTAAGTATCAAAAAGTTACATATGACACATGTGCCCTCTTTGTGTTCAAAATCAATACTTCACAGAAGACATATAACTACTTTTTGAGCCATTAATGTCACCAGGGCACAGCCTTTAGTTAATATTTAGAGAATAATGATCTTCTCAACTGCAAATTTTATAAGCTTCAACTCCTAATTATCTAGCGAAAGTTTACATTTGATTCCATATATAATTTCATATATTCAGAAATTCTCAAGTTTCTTTAGATTGATTGCCCTTTGGTCATAACCAGTTATATTTATCAGTTATATACAGCTATTAAAAATAAATAATTATGCTCACAATATACTCTTCAAATATGTATTTCCTGGTAAAATGATGGTATTCCTATTCATAATACCTTTTGAAATTAAAAAAGGAAGTGCTTCAGAAACTAAATGACTTTTTCATGTATATTTACTTTTATATTTCTGAGCTCTATATTTCTAACACTAACAAAGTATTGTTTCTGTTACACTTCTATAGCTTTAAAAATGGTACAAAGAAGTGTAAGAGCTTAATTATTATAATAATTAACAGGCACATTGACTATCTATTCCATTTTCAAAGAACAGCTACCAAATGGATCTCCTTCAGAGAAAAATAAGACCTGCATGCATGCAAAGCATTTGATTACAACACACTATAGTCAAATCACAAATTTAAGAATAATCATGACCTAAATGAGAAGACGACATTGAAAACAGTCTGGACTTTGGAATCAGAGCTGGGACAGGCACTGCTGTGTTTGATGGTTTTCAAACCTTAGATGAGGGAATTAATTTTCTTGGAACTTAGTTTCCTTCTCTAAAATGAGAATGATAAAAGCCTACCCCATGGGAAAAAGTGGGACAGTGAGAAGCAATGTTTTAAAACACAGTGCCTAATAAATAATGAGCACTTAGTAAGTGGTAGAGGAAGTTAAGTTGAATCATTCTGAATGCTATTCCCAGAGTTCTCTATGGGTGAGAAGTGCTTGCTGGGAAAATACCTTCAAAACAGACAGATTGAGGCAAAAGGTAATGTCCCTTCTGATGATGAAACCATGAAGGAAAAGTTTGGGAAGAGATCGCTTTGCATGAAATAAAAAGAATCATTTTATTCCCAAGAGGGAAGGATCAGGAAAACCAGGATTGGTATTACAAACCTGGAGACTATATAGGGAAACAAACATTGACATTGTCTTGGAGTGATGGGACTTAAGAAGAAAAATTCACAATACTGAGACTGTGAATGTTTGTGTGACATTTGGAGTGTTTGGCTTTGCTTAGATCCTTTCTTTACCATAACAAAACTTTTGCTTAAATAGTGTTTTACCTTGTAGAAATCAAGAGACACTGGTTAATGTGGTATGGATAAGTGATTGCATATTTGTAAACAAGCATAAGTGAGCTTTAAAAAAGTCTCTGTAAATTCACAAAGTATTGGAAACGGTTTGATTTCCTAGGATGTATACCCATGGTTTTAGCCAGATAATCAGAACACAACGAGTAAGAGTCCAGACAATGGAGCCACACTTTCTGACTTAAGAATATTGCCCTCTCCTAAAGATATCTTTTCATTATAGGGGAGTAGAATGCAATTGTAGGAAGTCAAGAAATACCTGGAGTAATAGGCAAATTTGGCCTTGCAGTACAAAATGAAGCAGGATAAAAGCTAATAGAGTTTTGCCAAAACAACACATGGGTCATAGCAAACACCCTCTTCCAACAACACAAGAGAAGACTCTACACATGGACATCACCTGATTGTCAATACTGAAATCAGATTGATTATATTCTTTGCAGCAAAAGATAGAGAAGCTCTTTACATTCAGCAAAAACAAGACGGAGCTGACTGTGGCTCAGATCATGAACTCCTTATTGCCAAATTCAGACTTAAATTGAAAGTAGGGAAAACCACTAGATCATTCAGTGACCTAGTGATTCATGACCTGAATCAAATCCCTTACCATTATACAGTGGAAGTGAGAAATCGATTCAAGGGATTAAATCTGATAGACAAAGTGCCTGAAAAAATATGGACGGAGGTTTGTGACATTGTACAGGAAGCAGGGATCAAGAACATCCCTAAGAAGAGAAATGCAAAAAGGCAAAATGATTGTCTGAGGAGGTTTTACAAATAGCTTTGAAAAGAAGAGAAGCTTAAGGCAAAGGAGAAAAGGAAAGATATACCCATTGGAATACAGTGTTCCAAAGAATAGCAAGGAGAGATAAGAAAGGATTCCTAAGGGATCAGTGCAAAGAAATAGAGGAAAACAATAGAATGGGAAAGACTAGATATCTCCTCAAGAAAATTAGATATACCAAGGGAATATTTCATGCAAAGATGAGGACAATAAAGGACAGAAATGGTATGGACCTAACCAAAGCAGAAAATATTAAGAGGTGGCAAAAATACACAGAAGAACTGTACAAAAAAGATCTTCGTGACCCAGATAATCATGATGGTGTAGTCATTCACCTAGAGTCAGACATCTTGGAATGCAAAGTCAAGTGAGCCTTAGCCTTTGTTCACTATGAACAAAGCTAGTGGAGGTGATAGAATTCCAGTTGAGCTATTTCAAATCCTAGAAGAGGTGTTGTTAAAGTGTTGTGCTCAATATGCCAGCAAATTTGGAAAATTCAGCAGTGGTCAAAGGATGGGAAAAGGTCAGTTTTCATTCTAATCCCAGAGAAAAGCCATGCCAAAGAATGCTCAAACTACCACACAATTGCACTCATCTTACACGCTGGTAAAGTAATGGTTAAAATCCTCCACGTCAGGCTTCAAAAGTACAAAAACGGTGAAATTCCAGATGGTCAAGCTGGAATTAGAAAAGGAAGAACAACCAGAGATCAAACTGCCAACATCCTCTGGATCATAGAAAAAGCAAGAGAGTTCCAGAAAGACATCTACCTTCTGCTTTATTAACTATGCCAAAACCTTTCACTGTGTGAATCACAACAAAGTGAGGAAAATTCTTCAAGAGATGGGAATACCAGACTACCTGACCTGCCTCCTGAAAAGTGGTATACAGGTCAGGAAGCAACAGCTAGAACTGGACATGGAACAGACTGGCTCCAAATCTGGAAAGGAGTACATCAAGACTATATAACATCATCCTGCTTATTAACTTATAAACAGCGTTCAGGTCCTTTCAGTTCAGTCGTGTCTGACTCTTTGTGACCCCATGAATTGCAGCACCCAGGGCTCCCTGTCCATCACCAATTCCCAGAGTTCACTCAAACCCATGTCCACTGAGTTGGTGATGCCATCCAACCATCTCATCCTCTGTGGTCCCCTTCTTCTTCTGCCTTCAATATTTCCCAGCATCAGGGTCTTTTCCAATGAGTTAGCTCTTCCCATGAGGTGGCCAAAGTATTGGAGTTTCAGCCTCAACATTGGTTTTTCCAATGAACACCAAGAACTGATCTCCTTTAGGATGGACTGGTTGGGTCTCTTTGCAGTCCAAGGGGCTCTCAAGAGTCTTCTCCAACACCACAGTTCAAAAGCATCAATTCTTCTGTGCTCAGCTTTCTTTATAGTGCAACTCTCACATCCATACATGACTACTGGAAAAACAATGGCCTTGACTAAACGGACCTTTGTTGACAAAGAGTGTCTCTGCTTTTGAATATGTTGTCTAGGTTGGTCATAACTTTCCTTCCAAGGAGTAAGCATCTTTTAATTTCATGGCTGCAATCACCATGTGCAATGATTATGGAGCCCCAAAAAATAAAGTCAGCCACTGTTTCCCTATCTATTTTCCATCAAGTGATGTGACCAGATGCCATGATCTTAGTTTTCTGAATGTTGAGCTTTAAGCCAACTTTTTCAGTCTCCTCTTTCACTTTCCTTAAGAGGCTCTTCAGTTCTTCTTCACTTCCTGTTGTAACAGTGGTGTCATCTGCATATCTGAGGTTATTGATGTTTGTCCTAGCAATCTTGATTTCAGCTTGTGCTACATCCAGCCCAGCATTTCTCATGATGTACTTTGCATATAAGTTAAATAAGCAGGGCAATAATATACAGTCTTGACATACTCCTTTTCCTATTTGGAACCAGTCTGTAGTTCCTTGTTGAGTTCTAACTGTTGCTTCCTGACCTGCATACAGACTTCTCAAGAGGCAGGTCAGGTGGTTTGGTATTTCTATCTCTTTCAGAATTTTCCACACTTTATTATGATACACACAGTCAAAGGCTTTGGCATACTCAATAAAGCAGATAGATGTTTTTCTGGAAGTACCTTGCTTTTTGAATGATCCATTGGATGTTGGGCTGGATGAAGCACAAGCTGGAATCAAGATGGCCAAGAGAAATAACAATAATGTTGGATTTACAGATGACACCACCTTATGGCAGAAAGTGAAGACTAAAGAGCCTCTTGATGAAAGTGAAAGAGGAAAGTGAAAAAGTTGGCTTAAAGCCCAACATTCAGAAAACTAAGATCATGATATCTGGTCCCATCACTTCATGGCAGATAGATGGGGAAACAGTGGAAACAGTGTCAGACTTTAATTTTTGGGCTCCAAAATCACTACAGATGGCGATTGCAGCCATGAAATTAAAAGACGCTTACTCTTTGGAAGTAAAGTTATGACCAACCTAGATAACATATTCAAAAGCAGAGACACTACTTGCCAACAAAGGTCCATCTAGTCAAGGCTATGGTTTTTCCAGTGGTCATGTATGGATGTGAGAGTTGGACTCTGAAGAAAGCTGTGCACCAAAGAACTGATGCTTTTGAACTGTAGTGTTGGAGAAGACTCCTGAGAGTCCCTTAGATTGCAAGGAGAGCCAACCTGTCCATCCTAAAGTAGATCAGTCCTGGGTGTTCATTGGAAGAACTGATGTTGAGGCTGAAACTCCAAAACTTTGGCCACCTCATGGGAAGAGCTGACTCATTGGAAAAGACCCTGATGCTCAGAGGGATTGAGGGCAGGAGGAGAAGGGGACGACAGAGGATGAGATGTCTGGATGGCATCACCAACTCATGGACATGAGTTTCAGTGAACTCCGGGAGTTGGTGATGGACAGGGAGCCCTGGGGTGCTGTGATTCACGGGGTCACAAAGGGTCGGACACGACTGAGTGACTGAACTGAACTGAACTGAATGGCAAATCATCTGATGCTATTTCTTCGGTTTGTCTTTCCTTCTCTTCCTCTTTTCTTCTTCTTTTCTTTCATCTTCAGCAATAAGATGTCCTGATACAATATCATTAACTGTTTTGCAACTTTATCCAGTTGTTACGATTTTACTCTGAACTGTCCGCTTTACCAGTCTTCTCTAAAGCCCATTTCCAACGCATCACTTACCACAGGTATATTCACCATGAATATATCATTTGAAGAACTTTCTCCTGGTCCAAAATGAACCAGGGATCAGCATTTTCAACTCTAGGAATATTTGAAGTTGACAATAGCTGTTCAAGAAGATGAAGATATCTAACTTGAATCTAATCCCTGCTCTTTCATGCGCATCAAGACCTCATACCTTGGAAACCACTATCTGTGTTCTACCCATGTGTCATCTCCATATTCCTAACATCTTAAGCAACCATCACAACAAAAGTACTTGACATCATCATTACGACCTACATGATAGAAACCAGCACTTGCAAGCTCTCAGGCTGAACTGGTACAGTAGATGGCCAGCACATAANGGATGATAATGAATGAGTAAAACTGTTTCTCATTGGAGAAGAAGCATTTTTAGAAGTGGATTCCAGATTAGCGACAGAAACTAGATTCTGAATAAAGCTACAGCTAGGATACAGTTGTTTATGCTTCTCAATAGGATTGTCTCCTTATTTCCAGTTATCCAGCATCAGGCTACAACAGAAGCATTTGACCTTGTTATTCACACCAATGTAATAAAAACCAGCATGAGCAAGACTTCTTTAAGACTTCTTTCTGAGACAGGAACACCAGTGGGAAAAGCTGAGTATGTAGACTGAATATGTAGCTGAACATCAAGACTCGGTAGAGTTCACATGAAAAGTCATTTTCATTTTTTGTTTGTTGTCAATAGTACAATTTGACAAGATTGTGCTATCTTCCATCACACTATAAATTTTTCGATACAAGGGATCCAGGACAAATCTTTGGGAGGTAGCTTTGTACATGTGATTTTACTTCTGACAGCTAAAATCCTTTACATGAAATTTTTCTTCTGCCCATAGAATTTTGACATGAATAATATCACTCATGCTACAGTGGGCTTCCCTGGTGGCTTAAACAGTAAAGAATCTGCAGTAATGTGGGAAACCTGAGTCTGATCCCTGGGTCGGGAAATCCCCGTGGAAAAAGGAATGGTGACTCACTCCGGCATTATTCTTGGAGAATCCCATGGACCGAGGAGCCTGGTGAGCTACAGGCCACAGGGTCACAAAGAGTTGGACACGACTGAGCGACTAACACACACGCACATGCTATAGTAATGCTTAAGCAAGATGATCCTGGAATATATAGTGTTAGCTCTTATAGATATTTTTAGTTTATAGTTAGACAATTACACAGAGATGTCAACATATGTCAATCAACATTTTAATTGTAAATGTCAGTTTAGCTATCAATAGTCAACTCTATTTCTTTAAATAGGTCAAAATTAAATCCTTTACATGAAATTTTTCTTCTGCCCATAGAATTTTGACATGAATAATATCACTCATGCTACAGTGGGCTTCCCTGGTGGCTTAAACAGTAAAGAATCTGCAGTAATGTGGGAAACCTGAGTCTGATCCCTGGGTCGGGAAATCCCCGTGGAAAAAGGAATGGTGACTCACTCCAGCATTATTCTTGGAGAATCCCATGGACCGAGGAGCCTGGTGAGCTACAGGCCACAGGGTCACAAAGAGTTGGACACGACTGAGCGACTAACACACACGCACATGCTATAGTAATGCTTAAGCAAGATGATCCTGGAATATATAGTGTTAGCTCTTATAGATATTTTTAGTTTATAGTTAGACAATTACACAGAGATGTCAACATATGTCAATCAACATTTTAATTGTAAATGTCAGTTTAGCTATCAATAGTCAACTCTATTTCTTTAAATAGGTCAAAATTTCATATTTTTCCAAAATAAATGATCCAAATTTCCACAAAGGTAACATATATCAATTGAGAATTTTTAATCTTTATTACAGAAGCAATGCTAAAGTCTGAAACAAGTAAAATTATAGTATGGAAGATACACTTAAACTAATTGTTAACTCCTTTAGTGTTATATTCATGTTACTCAATATATCATTTTATTCCATTTTTTTCAGTTGATTTTTAAAGAGACCTAATGATCACAGTTTTTAATGTATTCTAAAATGCTTGTAAAAGAAAATTAATATAGAGAATTAAATTCAGCTTCTGATTTCACCAGGACTTCCTTGGTGGCTCAGACAGTGAAGCGTCTGCCTACAATGAGGGAGACCTGGGTTCAGTCCCTGGGTCAGGAAGATCTCCTGGAGAAGGAAATGGCAGCCCACTCCAGTATTCTTGCCTGGAAAACCCCATGGACGGATTAGCCTGGTAGGCTACAGTCCATGTTGTTCCAAAGAGTTGGACACGACTTCACTTTCACTTCTGATTTCAAAGACATTTTCCCAAATAAGAAAATCTGTTCCAAAATGTAATGCAAATTACATTTCTAAATTCCACATTTTTCTAAGACATTCTGCTTTTATTAAAAAGCAGATTTTGTACAATGAATTGTACACTGTGTAATTTTTCTAGTCATTCACTTTAAGAAGTTAGTAAAATGAACAATCAATTCACATGATCTTTACACATTTGCTCAGTACATTAGAATATATAGTATAGATAATCACTAGTTCAGTGGGAGTCTTTGATTGCAGAGGACTTAACTGTTTAAGTAACCACATTGAGTAAGATACATTGCAGATTTCATTTCTAGAAATATCACATGAATCATTTGATATCACATGAATCAAACTAATTCTAGCAAAGCAAGCAGTCCAAAGTTCAAATTAAAAGTTAAAATCTGCTCTTTAAGGATAGAATTACCTATATCCCTTGCAAATTCTCTTTAGCTTAATGATACATCTGATTTCAAAAATTATTTATACCTAATACCTAACTTTCAAAAACCTATAGTGCTGATTGGTACAAATAACACTTATGAAGCTATCTATATAACTCTGTTTCTAAAAACTGATTTGCTAATATAAGGTAATCCCAGATATGTTTCAAATGCATTTCACAAGTTATCTAATAGAGAAATCAATTATGGTGTTCTTCGTTACAAACAAAAATATAGACTTGTTGAATTAATATAAACAAAGAAAAAATGGCCTTTAGCTAGTCCTTGAATTTCAGATTTCTTTCTAAAATATTTCCCTTAGCTAGTCACTCTCCATATTTTTGTCTTACAAATCCAAAGTACTGAATTGGTCTTATTCATTATTTCTCTAATTTGCCAAAGTTAATTTGAATTCTAATCTCATGGTATCCAAGATTCCATCAACTGTGTCCAACTTCCTGTCATCCAAAACTTAATCAGTCTCTTGTTTTAGTTTCCCAAGCAGTGAATTTTATGAAATAATACTGATCCTGGAACTACATTTTGTCATTTAAAATTCAATATAACTTTTGGGGTCAACATTAGGTTGTTCATAAGTATACAACATATAAGATGTCCATTTTGCTAATAATCATTAGTATTTCTAAAAGTTTTTTGTTGTAATCTCTAACGGTCATGGCAAGTGGCTTCCCTGATAGCTGAGTTAGTAAGAATCTGCCTGCAATGCAGGAGACCCCAGTTTGAATCCTGGGTCAGAAAGATCCATTGAAGAAGGGATAGGCTACCCAATACAGTATTCTTGGGCTTCCCTTGTGGCTCAGCTGTAAAAAAAATCTGCCTGCAATGAGGGAGACCTGGGTTTGATCCCTTGGTTGTGGAGGTCCCCCTGGAGAAGGGAAAGGCTAGCCACTCCAGTATTCTGGCCTGGAGAATTCCATGGACTGTATTATAGTTCATGAGGTCACAGAGTTGGACACGACTGAGTGACTTTCACTTTCACTAATGATCATGGTATAATTCCAAAGGTGACCAAGAGGGTTTATATCAGAGATACAAACTCTATCCAGAATAACAAAGTGAGTTTATGATTAACAAATGCATGAAACTTGTTGCCTAGAGAAGCAACCAAGGAGAACAGGGACACAGAAGAAAGAGCTAGACTGTCACAGTATTTATATCAATTACATATCCACTCTTTCAAACAAACTCTTGAAGATTGCCCTGCTAACAATTCCCATAGCTTATCACATTTCCCTTTCTATCTTCCTTTCCTTTTGTGAAATGATTTTTTCTTTCCCTTTACTATCTACTAAAATATAGGCTCCACCATAAATTCTTTTTGATCAAAATAACAAGTTATGAGTCAACATTACTTGGATGTGAGTCCCTGCTGTACTATTCAAGATCTGCAACAAGTAAATAACCTCATTTTGCTTCTCATTCCTCTCCTTTAACATGAGGATAATGGTATTTCCTATCTCAGGATTTTTTGGAAGATTACGTGAGCTACCATAGGAAAAGAACTTACAACTATAGTAAGTGCTACTTGAGTGTTTGCAATTATTATAGTGTTTACAATTATTGATGTTATGTGAGAGCTTGTTCACCTTGACAGAATTTATCATGTTTCTTCCAAATGACTTCATATCTATTTCAGAATATGCAACATTGTAATACTGTTTGTTTTTAATTTGTGTGGTTCCCATGTACTATGAACAACCAGAGACCAGAAGTCAGGTTACATGAATCATATGATTTTCTGGACATAGATGGTTGTTAATTAATGTTTAGGAAGAATGGGAACTAAAAGGAATGAAGGAATAAATAAAGTAGAGCTTTGTAAAGGAGTAAGGTTTTGGTCTTGTTTTATAGCATAAGTTTGGTAAGGTCCTCATATGATTCACTAATATACAGATTCCCTCAAACAGATTCAGACGGAATCTAGTAATTAACACTAGTTCATAAACTGCCTGCATCTGGATCATATGGAAGATGGGCATTTTAAAAACTACAAACAGGACATGCTTACACGATCTCTTAGAGTGGCCTTAGAACAAGTTTCAAGTTTCAAGCACATAAACCATGTCCATGGTGATGGAGGTAGTTTAGTCACTATGTCGTGTCTGACTCTGGTGACCCCATGGACTGTAGCCCGCCAGGCTCCTCTGTCCATGGGATTTCTCAGACAAGAATACTGGAGTGGGTACCCATTTACTTTTCTGGGGGATCTTGCTGATCCAGGGATTGAACCTGTGTCTCCTGCATTGCAGATAGATCTTTTTATCAACAGAGCCACCAAGGAAGCCTGAGCCATGTCTATGCTACGTTTTAATCCATTCAAGTAAGAATAGCTGGCTTCCTTTGAGAAAAAGTGAGACAGAAAAGTTTCTTTAGAGAGCTGTGTTCCCGACTATTACCATGATCCTAATTGTGTTATAGCCTGGCCTTAAGAAACAATGTCCATAAAAGCATGTGCTGGGATAGACTATTAATACTTTTTCCCTCAAAGTAACAGAAAATTATTTCAATCATTTGTGTGTGTGTGTGTGTGGGGTTGTTGTTATTGTTGCTTTAATTTTTATTAGGTTTAGGCTCAGAGGTTAAAGCATCTGCCTCCACTGCGGGAGACCCGGGTTTGATCCCTGGGTCGGGATGGAGAAGGAAATGGCAATCCACTCCAGTATTCTTGCCTGGAGAATCCCATGGATGGAGAAGCCTAGTAGGTTACAGTCCACGGGGTCGCAAAGAGTCGGACACAACTGAGCG
Source organism: Aepyceros melampus (assembly GCA_006408695.1). Lineage (NCBI taxonomy): Eukaryota > Metazoa > Chordata > Mammalia > Artiodactyla > Bovidae > Aepyceros > Aepyceros melampus. Next base: position 379,775 of record SJXQ01001059.1, read on the forward strand.
ACTTCACCCTTCACCTTTCACCCTTTTTCTGTATATATGAAATGATAAATAATATACAGTCCATTCTGTGGAGCTGGATAGGACAGAAGCAAGGAGAAAGGAATGACTAAACACTATAGACTATTATTCATCCTTATATATCTACGAATATCATCCTGTTACCACACAAGTATGAAGTTATCTTGGAGAAGGAAATGGCAACCCACTCCAGTATTCTTGCTTGGAGAATCTCATGGACTGAGGAGCCTGGTGGGCTGCAGCCATGGGGTCACAAAGAGTCGGACACAACTGAGTGACTTTATTTACTTACTTATGAAGTTATCTAATCTCCTCCAAGTCTATTTTTCATGCCCTCTAAGAAAACAACAGATGGACATAAGGCATCTGAAAGGCAGGAAGGTCTAATTTTTGAGCTATACTCACTCTTATTGGGCTTCATACCATTTAAGCTGCATGCTTTTTTTTTTTTTTTTTTTGGTGGTAAATAATCCATCTTATGAATATCAAAAACATTAAGAGTTAGTTGAAAAAATCAGGGTGCTGAATTTGTTGATGTACATTTTTAAAAATTTGAATTTCTCCATAAAGTTTTCTGAACTCTAAGCCACTGATATTTAGATATGTCTAATACATTGCAAAGTGAACTAAAAGGTGTGCATGGTAATGTCTTGAAAAATAGCCAGCTTCTCATTTCTCAATCCAGATAGTTACAAAGTAAAGATATCTTTGTCACACGTTGGTTTTCACCAAATTTTAATAAGCATTTATAATCTGACTGCTGCTGCTAAGTTGAACATGAGGCATCTGAAAGGCAGGAAAGTCTATTTTTGGAGCTATACTCACTCTTATTGGGCTTCATACCATTTAAGCTGCATGCTTTTTTTTTTTTTTTGGTGGTAAATAATCCATCTTATGAATATCAAAAACATTAAGAGTTAGTTGAAAAAATCAGGGTGCTGAATTTGTTGATGTACATTTTTAAAAATTTGAATTTCTCCATAAAGTTTTCTGAACTCTAAGCCACTGATATTTAGATATGTCTAATACATTGCAAAGTGAACTAAAAGGTGTGCATGGTAATGTCTTGAAAAATAGCCAGCTTCTCATTTCTCAATCCAGATAGTTACAAAGTAAAGATATCTTTGTCACACGTTGGTTTTCACCAAATTTTAATAAGCATTTATAATCTGACTGCTGCTGCTAAGTTGCTTCAGTCGTGTCCCACTCTGTGCGACCCCATAGACAGCAGCCCACCAGGCTCCCCCGTCCCTGGGATTCTCCAGGCAAGAACACTAGAGTGGGTTGCCATCTCCTTCTCCAATGCATGAAAGTGAAAGTGAAGTCGCTCAGTGGTGTCCGACTCTTCGCAACCCCATGGACTGTAATCTACCAGGCTCCTCCATCCATGGGATTTTCCAGGCAAGAGTACTGGAGTGGGGTGCCATTTCCTTCTCTGACTACATACAGAATAATGTAGGTATACTGAGGTATAGAGAAATGTAATGTAACTTCCATCCTTAAGGAATTAAAAATCTACAAAGAGACGCTGACACTTACTTCAGTAGACATCAAGATCCAGTCTCTGTTAAAAGTAAAATATAAAAACTGAGATAGTTTTGAGAAGGGAGTCTTTTCACTTTCATGCATTGGAGAAGGAAATGGCAACCCACTCCAGTGTTCTTGCCTGGAGAATCCCTGGGACAGAGGAGCCTAGTGGGCTGCCGTCTATGGAGTCAACAGAGTTGGACATGACTGAAGTGACTTAGCAGCAGTAGCAGCAGCAGCAATCTGTTATGGCAGCTTTGAGCAGGAAAAGTTTTACAAAAGAAATTGTATTTCTTTCTGGCCTAGAAGAATTTGAGGACTTCCCTGGCAGTCCAGAGGTTAAGAGGCCATACTTCTACTGCAAGGTTGGATTCCTGGTCAGAGAACTAAGATTCTGCATGCCTCTCAGTGCAGCCTTAAAACAAACAAACACACAAACAAACAGGGAGAGAGGGAGAGAACGCATTGAATATGAAGAGAATAGAGGAAGGACAGAAGGAGAAAGGTATCACTATAGATATCAGCAGGAAACTGAGCTAAGGCACAGAAATGGGAACGAGTAGCCATTTGCGGGGTATATCAACATATACTGTGGTAGCTGAGTGTCTGTGAAGGCTCGTATGTCTTTGAAGACATAATGGAAGGGTAGCAAGGAGATACAAAAATACAATCAGATTTGTAAAAGTATTTTTTAAAAATTATAAAGTATTAACCATGAATAAAGTAGAACTGCTTTTTATTTTTAGGAAGTTCAGTTCAGTCGCGCAGTCGTGTCCGACTCTTTGCGACCCCATGAATCGCAGTACGCCAGGTCTCCCTGTCCATCACCAACTCCCTGAGTTCACTCAGACTCACGTCCATTGAGTCCATGATGCCATCCAGCCATCTCATCCTCGGTCGTCCCCTTCTCCTCCTGCCCCCAATCCCTCCCAGCATCAGGGTCTTTTCCAATGAGTCAACTCTTCGCATAAGGTGGCCAAAGTACTGCAGCTTCAGTTTTAGCATCATTTTTAGGAAGAAGGAACAAAAAATGAGTGAGACCTGAAGGTGAGAAGTATGGTACTTTGCATAGCAAAGAGAATTACTTTTTGATAAGAGAAAATAAAAAATAATGAGAGAGGTGAATAAGGTGAGTTCTGACAAGTCCTCTATTAACTTCATTGATAAGAGGAAGCCATTGTAGGTTCTGTGCACAAAGTAACATGATTAATTAGTGTTGAGACCACTAAGAACTGGTAACAATCTTAAGCAAAACGTATTTATGAAGGTTAATCTTTTAAATTGAGAATATGGAGATCTAAAAAACTAAATGTGGAGACTTTGAACTAAACACAATTTTAAAATACCGATGCTAACATCTAGTCCAAAATTCAAAAGGATCAAAAATTGGTTATCCTTTGTGTATTCAGTCATACATGTAATTGTGATTTTATAATTTCAATATTAATTATTGATTATGGAATACTTCTCTCTGAAAAGGTGCTCTCTATGCTATAACAGGAATGAGAGGGAAAAAGAGTATTAACAAGTTTATCTTTGAGTTCTCTTTCCACTGAGATCCTCAGAAGTCTGAACAAGTCATTTTCAGTTTTCCCGGGCATTTTCTAATATGATGATTCATTTTTCTAATATTTCAAAGTATAATTTTAGTTTAAATGTACAAAATAATCTACAGAGATTTCTGTTATGAAGAAAGAGCTATTAAGACTCAAGTGTTCGATACAGGATACAGGATGCTTGGGACTGTTGCATGGAGATGATCCAGAGAGTTGATATGGGGTGGGAGGTGGGGGGGGTGGTTCAGTATTGGGAACTCATGTACACCTGAGACGGATTTATGTCAATGTATGGCAAAACCAATAAAGTAATGTAAAGTAAAATAAAGTAAAAATAAAAATTAAAAAAAAAGACTCAAGTGAACTATATTTTATACAGTTGAGGATTCTAACCCAGGGTTACATTATACTGTTCGTATTTTAGTTTCAGTTTGATCAGGAGAGTAAAAAAATGTTTTCTATACTATGCTATTTTTCTAATAAAACATCCATTTCTGGTTTTAATTAGAAAATGCAAAATGTCAACCTTTAATATTCATATTTTCTTTATTATTTAATGTATCATCTTACATAAATTTTTCTAGTGTTTTCACAAATTATGAAGGTTAAAATTGGGGATGGTCATATCAACATATAGATTCATCTGAGTCCTATGCCACACTTGTAAAGAAAGTATATTGCATAAAAGAACCATTGGTATCATGCTTGTGCGCTCTGTTGTGTCTGCCTCTTTGCAACCCCATGGACTATAAGCCACGGGGCTCCTCTGTCCACAGACTTTTCCAGGCAAGAATAATGAAGTGGGTTACCATTTCCTACTCCAGTAAAAGACATACATGATTGTTTTTAAAAAAGTAATAACATACATCTTAATTTTTCACAGATAAGACTCACATATGAAAACCAAAGTAAATTTCAGAATTGTAAAAACTATTTAAAATAAGTGTGATTTTTATAGTTTTCTATGGTATTCAAGGTTCCTCTAAATACTGAGCTGCTCTATTACATGTGATGATTTGTTTACAGGTCAGTGACCTGATGAGGATGCTTAAACCTAAAAATTTAAATCAGTATCAATTAGCTATAAATCAGACTAAAACTGTTGATTTGTATATATCAAGAATATTATAAAATGGAAGGCATTGTTAGTCAGTTTCCAATTATTAAAAGTGTGAAAGAGAGCTGTCTGCAACCTTCTTATGTTAAACCCTTTCTTTCCAGAGAATTTTATTAGGGAAACTGAGTGGTGTACAGAAATTTGTAAGATCTAGAGATGTATGTTCTCATTTTGGTTTTGATATCCATTAGCCACATGGACTTAGGCAAGTTACATATAAATAATACATATGTGCAGTGGAGTAATAACTTCCTCATGTAGTGTTGCTCTTAGCAGTAAACGAGATAATTTAGTAAAGTTCTAGTACACAGCAGGTACTCAATAATTGTTCTCCTTACTTCCTTCTCTCCACCTTGAAGACCATGTTTCATTTTTTTTTCCTACCTAAAATTAGTTATTTGTTACTTAAATGTCTACAAATCTGTTGTTCAGGTGCTAAATCATGTTTGACTCTTTGTGACCCCATGGACTGTAGCACCCCAGGCCTCCCTGTCCCTCACAATCTCTCTGAGTTTGTGCAAGTTCATGTCCATTGAGTCAGTGATGCTATCCAATCATCTCATCCTCTGCTGACCTCTTCTCCTTTGCCTTCCACCTTTCCCAGTATCAGGTGTTTACATCAGGTGGCCAAAGTATTATACAAATCTACAGCTGGTTAATTTCGATTAGTTGCTCTGACAAATGTCAAATCATTAGCTTTACTATGCAACCCATCAGCAAGGTCTCTATAAGGAATCCCTCATAACTTCTTCCTTCCTTCATCATACAGCATCGATTTCTTTGATACTGTGGTAAATGTTAACTGTACTAAGGATAGCATATGGTTCCTGCCCTTAAGAATCTCAGCTTCTAGTAGGAGAGACAGACATGCAAACAATTAAAATACACTTAAATAAATGATCATTAAAATACATGCAAAGTTTAAACCATCCCTTAATTTTACAATGTACTCTTTAAACCATGCAAAATATCTATATCAAATTGATTCATTAAATATTTGCTTATTACCTGCTATGTGCTAGGCTGATGGGATGTTTTAAAAATAGTCTCTACAATGACACATTTGGGGACAACAATGAAAGTTGAGCTATATATGACTCAAGAATGTCAGTATGGTGTTCCTGAGACACTGATGTCACCTTCCATTTGTCACTGGAGATGCAGCAATGTGACTTAGGATAGAGACTTCTGCATTTAATCGGGAATAATGATTCATGGGCTTCAGTGTTTCTTCCTTCATACAGGCTTCAAAAATAGCCTCATTTTGGTACAAACCAGTAAGGTACTTGTCTTCCCCAAATTTACACAAAATGCAAAGAGTGAATAAGAGAACTATAAAGTGCTGAAATTGGATAGGATAAAACCTGTAGAGCACTATCCAGTGTACTTCACATCAAAGAGCCTAGTGATCATGTCAGATTTAGTTATAGAAAAAAAGGCATTTTGCAGTAAGATATCTACCCTAAAAGGCTTGCATTGCATTCTCCTTCATGATATTGTTCATGAGCATCACTTCTACATTATGAAGTATTCAAAACCACTGTGAGAAATCTTACCTCACATGGTCTTTCAGATCTAGGAAATGGGTTTTCCAAAAAGATTATCCATTTCTCAACTAAGAAAAAAGGCAAAGAAAAAGTGAAAGATGACAATGTTAGCCAATCATTATTTTGTATGGAAACTCAATTCTGACAGGAGGAAAATGTATTCCTAATCTTTGTTCCTTTTCCAGGATCAACAACATTTTATCCCAAGCATGTTAAGTTGCTTCAGTCATGTTCGACTCTTTGCAACCATATGGACCATAGCCTTCCAGGCTCCTCTGTTCATGGGATTCTCCAGGCAAGAACACTAGAGTGGGTTGCTGTGCCCTCCTCCAGAAGATCTTCCTGCTCAAGGATTGAACTACTGTCTCTTACATCCCCTGCATTGACAGGCAGGTTCTTTACTTCTAGCACCACCTGGGAAGCCCTTCCTAAAGTAAAACAAACTGCAAATGAAAGCAATCAACTCTCTACACTCAGAAAAGTCAGATATTATTCTGATCTTATTTTGTTATTCTGATTCTTATTTTGTCTGTACTTTTTTTGTTTCTTTGGCTTGAGTTTAGAAAAAGTGAAAGTGAGTGAAGTTGCTCAGTCATGTCTGACTCTTTGCGAACCTGTGGACTGTAGCCTACCAGGCTCCTTTGTCCATGAGATTCTCCAGGCCAGAATACTGGAGGGGGTTGCCAGTTCCTTCTCTAGGGAATCTTCCTGACCCAGGGATTGAACCTGGGTCGCCCGCATTCCAGGGAGATGCTGAAGCCCAAAGCTTTAGAAATAAACAGTCTTTTAAGTTTTCAACATAATGATTTATTGACCATTTTCTTCTAATTTTACTTATGTTGTTCGCATAAATTTCCATTGTTTTGAGTAGCCAAACATTGCTTGGAAAATAAAATCTGCAAAGGCAATCTAAAGTGAAGCAATAAAATTTCACTCCACAGAAATGCAAAGTTCTTCAAATAATAAAAATATATTATAGGAGGAAATATTAGAATTAGGAATATAATTTACCGAAAAATTGCCCTATTATTTTTCCACTATTTTGTGCTCCAGAGGGATAAAAAAAAAAAAAAAAAAAAGGTACAACTGACTTTAGTTTTCAGTTAGTAAAAGAAACAAAACACTAATGAGGAAAGTCTCACTGTTTCCAACCATAACATACATAAATTCGACATAGGAAGAATGGAAATGGAAACTGAGCCATGGTAATTTTATAGAGATATTTGCTTTTTTAATATAAGAAAATGTCTAAAACATGGTATTTTGTTTTGGAAACTAGTACTTGTTGCTCTACTTATACAGTCATTCCGAATATAGCTCTATAAATGAGGATTTCCCTTGTTTAACAGAAGGAAAAAAAATAGTCCTAGAGATTAAATGAATTCAGATCAGTTCAGTTCAGTCACTCAGTCCTGTCTGAATCTTTGTGACCCCAAGAACTGCAGCACGCCAGGCCTCCCTGTCCATCACAAACTCCAGGAGTTCACTCAAATTCACGCCTATCAAGTCGGTGATGCCATCCAGCCATCTCATCCTCTGTAGTCCCCTTCTTCTCCTGGCCCCAATCCCTCCCAGCATCAGCGTCTTTTCCAATGAGTCAACTCTTCACATGAGGTGGCCAAAGTACTGGAGTTTCAGCTTTAGCACCATTCCTTCGAAAGAACATCCAGAACTGATCTCCTTTAAAATGGACTGGTTGGATCTTCTTGAAATCGAATGGACTCTCAAGAGTCTTCTCCAACACCACAGTTCAAAAGCATAAATTCTTCAGTGCTCAGCTTTCTTCACAGTCCAACTCTCACATCCATACATGACCAACGGAAAAAACCATAGCCTTGACTAGACGGACCTCTGTTGGCAAAGGAATGCCTCTACTTTTGAATGTGCTATCTAGGTTGGTCATAACTTTCTTTCCAAGGGGTAAGCATCTTTTAATTTCATGGCTGCAATCACCATACGCAGTGATTTTGGAGCCCAAATAAATAATCTGACACTGTTTCCCCATCTATCTGCCATGAAGTGATGGAACCAGATGCCATGATCTTCGTTTTCTGAATGTTGAGCTTTAAGTCAACTTTTTCTCTCACCACTTTCACTTTCATTAGAGGCTTTTCAGTTCCTCTTCACTTTCTACCATTAGGGTGGTGTCATCTGCATATCTGAGGTGATTGATATTTCTCCCGGCAATCTTGATTCCAGCTTGTGCTTCTTCCAGCCCAGCATTTCTTATGATGTACTCTGCATATAAGTTAAATAAGCAGGGTGACAATATACAGCCTTGACGTACTTCTTTTCCTATTTGGAACCAGTCCATTGTTCCGTGTCCAATTTTAACTATTGCTTCCTGACCTGTATACAGATTTCTCAAGAGGCAGGTGAGGTGGTCCGGTATGCCCATCTCTTTCAGAATTTTCCACAGTTTATTGTGGTCCACACAGTCAAAGGCTTTCACATAGTCCATGAAGCAGAAACAGATGTTTTTCTAGAACTCTATTGTTTTTTTTCCATGATCCAGCAGATGTTGGCAATTCAATCTCTGGTTCCTCTGCCTTTCGAAAACCAGCTTGAACATCAGGGAGTTCACGGTTCACGTATTGCTGAAGCCTGGCTTGGAGAATTTTGAGCATTACTTCACTAGTGTGTGATATGAGTGCAACTGTGCGGTAGTTTGAGCATTCCTTGGCATTGCCTTTCTTTGGGATTGGAATGAAAATGGACTTTTTCCAGTCTTGTGGCCACTGCTGCGTTTTTCAAATTTGCTGGCAAATTGAGTGCAGCATTTTCACAGCATCATCTTTCAGGATTTGAAACAGCTCAACTGGAATTCCATCACCTCCACTAGCTTTGTCTGTAGTGATGATTTGTAAGGCCCACTTGACTTCACGTTCCAGGATGTCTGGCTCTAGGTGAGTAATCACACCATCATGATTTTCTTGGTTGTGAAGATCTTTTTTGTACAGTTCTTCTGTGTATTCTTGCCACCTCTTCTTAATATCTTCTGCTTCTGTTAGGTCCAGACCATTTCTGTCCTTTATCGAGCCCATCTTTGCATGAAATGTTCCCTTGGTATCTCTAATTTTCTTGAAGAGATCTCTAGTCTTTCCCATTCTGTTGTTTTCCTCTATTTCTNTCTGTGTATTCTTGCCACCTCTTCTTAATATCTTCTGCTTCTGTTAGGTCCAGACCATTTCTGTCCTTTATCGAGCCCATCTTTGCATGAAATGTTCCCTTGGTATCTCTAATTTTCCTGAAGAGATCTCTAGTCTTTCCCATTCTGTTGTTTTCCTCTATTTCTCTGCACTCATCACTGAGGAAGGCTTTCTTATCTTTCCTTGCTATTCTTTGGAATCTGCATTCAAATGAGTGTATCTTTCCTTTTCTCCTTTGCTTTTCACTTCTCTTCTTTTCACAGCTATTTGTAAGGCCTCCTCAGACAGCCATTTTGCTTTTTTTGCATTTCTTTTCCATGGGGATGGTCTTGATCCCTGTCTCCTGTATAATGATTTGAACCTCCGTCCATAGTTCATCAGGCACTCTGTCTAGCAGATCTAGTCCCTTAAACCTATTTCTCACTTCCACTGTATAATCATAAGGGATTTGATTTAGGTCATACCTGAATGGTTCAGTGGTTTTCCCTAGTTTCTTCAATTTAAGTCTGAATTTGGCAATAAGGAGTTCATGGTCTGAGCCACAGTCAGCTCCCGGTCTTGTTTTTGCTGACTTTATAGAGCTTCTCCATCATTGGCTGCAAAGAATACAATCAATCTGATTTTGGTGTTGACTTTCTGGTGATGTCCATGTGTAGAGTCTTCTCTTGTGTTATTCAAATCACAAATAAGGCCAGAACCCATATCTTCAGATACACATTTTCCTTTTCCACCAAAGTTGTAAGTAGGCTAATTCAGGACTGATTAAATAATTCTATGTGAGAACTTTAGAACAAATATATATATAATTGTTTTATATATATATATATATACACACACATATATATAGCAAATATATATGGTTATAACATATATATATTTAAATCATTAATATTATTTGTTCTAAAGAACAAATATATATATAATTGTTATATATATACATATATATAACAAATATATATGGTTATAACATATATATATATAAAACATTAATATTATTTGTTCTAAAGTTCTCACTTCTTTTGAACTCTGAGAATGTGGTAAAACTTCTTATCTTCTACAAAATTCATGAAACAGAGCACACAAATTCTTCTCTTGTTACATACTATGACCAGTGCCTAGAGGCTGCCAAGATGTTTACAAGTCTGAAGCTGTGCCTTGGTTTATAATCAGCAGGCAGTATCTGCACAATCACATAAGTGTGATATGGCATGTGTGTGGGCTTCTCAGGCAGCACTAAAGGTAAAGAAACCTCGCACCAATGCAGGAGACAAAAGAGACGTGGGTTTGAAACCTCGGTGGGGAAGATGCCCTGGAGGAAAGCATGGCAACCCACTCCAGTACTCTGGCCTAAAGAATCCCCATGGACAGAAGAGCTTGGTGAGCTACAGTCTATAGGATTTCAGAGTCTGACATGACTGAAGCAACTTTACACACAGCACATGTGTTTTAGACAGTTTAAATCCTCGAAGTATTTTCTTTTTTCTTGAGCTGTTACCTTACTCAGAAATCATACAAATTAAAATCACTTTCATTATAAAATGAAACTTATAAAATGACAGCATAGATCTATTTTGACTTTAGATTTTAGATTAATAATCTGTATAGAACTACTGAATAATTAATGAGTAAGGACTAATCAGTATAATAAACCTTAAACTTGCAAGATAAATCTATCCAATGCATATTATTAAACAATCTTGTTTTTTTTTTCACCATATTTTAGAGTTAGAAATGTGGCATTGCATGTGTTACTCTTCTACATATTTTAGGTCTTTAAATATAATAATGAAAAAGATATCAAGGAGAGGGCATTAAATCCAAACTTAGTGAATCCTAATATCCTCTACATCCAGAATATACAAAACGAAACAACTCCACTATACAGACAGTATGACATAGAAGCAATTAATAATTCAAACTCTGGAGCAAGACTTGAATTCTATCTCTATCACCAGATTCTGAATGAGGACACATTACTTAGCCTCACTTTACTTTAAGTTCTTTATCCATTAATGTGTTTAATTATAATAACTACTTAAGAGAGTTATTGTGAGGGTTTACGAAGATAATACAATACCTGGAAAACCCTCAGAATATAGTAAGCATTCATGTTGATATGAATTACTATTTAAAGAAGAGAACATTTTTGTCTGCAGTGAGCTCTTATAGTTGGGGCTCTTCTTTTTATTTATATTACTATCATTTTGTATTTCCTTTCAAAAATTAACTGCAGATGAGAGAAACGATGATGTGGCTTATAAGGTACATCATTAATATCAAGGTGATGACAAATAAAATAATCGTGAAATTATTATGTTGTCAGCATCACGGACTACACTTGATGCTGTGTGTGTCTGTTGGTCACTCAGTCGTGTCTGACTCTTTGTGACCCCATGTACTGTATACAGCCCGCCAGGCTTCTCTATACATGGAATTCTCCAGGCAAGAATACTGGAGTGGCTAGCCATTCTCTTCTCCAGGGGATATTCCCCACCTAGGGATTGAACCTGGGTCTTCTGCATCGCAGGCAGATTCTTCCCACTGAGCCACCAGAGAAGCCCATCACTTTGTCATACACTTGATGTTACATAGGTTATTATTCTTTATATGTCACGTATTTATGATTCAAGGTAAATTGCAAATTAAATGTCTTACTTCTTGATATTATTTATTTTAAAACAAGCAATTTCCACATGTTTCTAGTTGCACTAAAATGAACTGAGGTGCTAAAAGTATGATTTGTGATGGAAAATGTTAAACTACAATGCATTGGTTAATAGTCATATGCCAAAAATGAAATATTTATATACAAATACAGAAACATATATGTATATATTTCACTTTATTTTCCCTATTAGATTTTAAGTACCATGATATCAGAAATCAAATCTGTCCTGTTCTTTGTGCTGTCTCCAGGGCTGAGTGGCACACAGTTATTCAAGTATCTTTGGATTTATTTTACATCTAAATGATAAGTAAGAGCTTTCATTCATTCATTCAATAGCTCTTTATTGGGTCTCGATGGGTTTAGTAATCTCTGATACCAAGAGCTAATAATTTACCCATGACATTTTATATAAAATATATTTAGAGTAATAGTAACTGCTAACACTTATTAGGAACTTATGTGTCAGATTACGTTAGTAGATCAACATAACATTCTTTAATTTAATCCTCACCACAAAGCTATTAAATACTTTATTTCCATTTGTATAATGAGAAAAAAACAAAGCATAGACAGGTTAACTGTATTGCTAAGGTTACTAAATTAGTAAACGATAAAGCTGAAATTCTAACTCTGTCTCATTTCTGACATGCTTTGCTATGCCATGCTAAGTCACTTCAGTTGTGTCCGACTCTGTGCGACCCCATAGATGGCAGCCCACCAGGCTCCCCTGTCCCTGGGATTCTGCAGGCAAGAACACTGGAGTGGGTTGCCATTTCCTTCTCCAATGCATGAAAGTGAAAAGTGAAAGTGAAGTCACTCAGTTGTGTCCGACTCTTAGCGACCCCATAGACGGCAGCCTACCAGGCTCCTCCGCCCATGGGATTTTCCAGGCAGAGTACTGGAGTGGGGTGCCATTGCCTTCTCCGCTGACATGCCTAACACAACTGCAAAGAGTTATAGCTACAGATAAAGAGGGCACTAGCTCTGCTTGGAAGCGATTTAAAAAATTTAACTATAAATATTCCTATAGCATATTGTTATTAAGTTCCCAGCATATAATGTTATGTTTCTATAAAGTAATATATGTCTAGAAAGACAAAGATTACTTTATTTTAATATTATATTTGAAAGCCATTATATAATATGATTAGTGAAAGTCATGCTAATAATACTCATATAAATCATGCTATAACAGATAAATGAGTGAACTATAAATTAAGATTAAATGTATTGATAAATAACATTTGCCCTTATTTTTCATTATTTTTATATCTTAAAATACTTTTCAATAACATGTTGTATATCTCTGTATGACTCTGATAATATTTACAATGATATAGAATGATTCAGTTGTATTAATGAAAATAGGACATGTAAAGCATATCAAATTATTTATATACCATGAAAGTATACTTCTTGTCTCAGCTAAAATCACTGAACATGTCCTTACAAACACTAACCATACAAATGTTTCCCCAATTCTCTAAAGGTAAGTCTTAGATAGGCATATGAATAACTTTTAATAGTATCTATCTCATATGGGTATTCTGAGTGCTAAATAGAAAATAGGTTTATGTGTCTGTTTTTACTATTAGATTTGGGGGCTGAGTCTGTTAGAGTCACATTTCTGTGTTACTATCCAAGTACTTTGCTACTACAACTAAGTAGCAATTTTCCAATAAAAAAGTACAAAAACAAAACAACTTGACTACAATTATAACAATGTAGAAAAATGAGGTCTGTTATGTATATAAATTTACTGGATTATATCCACTATAAGTATTAATTCTCATTATCTAATTATATGCATTAAGAATCTCAAATATTATATTACTTACAGAATTGCTTTAAGTCACTTCACACTTTTTCTAAAAATAAGTATATTAATTTCTATATTATGTGAAGTCTGGATAATATATTTGTGTTATTAGTATACGTTTGCTCAAAGTTTTTAATTTAAGTTTGAATTGGAATTTAAATTGTCTTTGTTTTAGGTTAATAGGAGATTTATAGGGAAAGCTAGATTTATCCTTTCAGATTTACCTAAGTATAGCTTCTTAATCTGATTTTCCAGTACACCATATTTAGTCTCTGATCCCAAGTTAATTCTATGTTCCTCATTAATAATATATTTTATTCAATGTTTTTGCTTTATTTTGTTTTGGTAACAACATGTGGTAGAAAAATTTTTACACATACATTTGAGTTCCTTATTATCCATATTTAAAATATTTATTCCAGGATGCAAAGGAGGGTTACTGCATCAAGGCTGCTACAAATGACTTAGTTTTTCAGTTATTAATTTTGAGACATACACTTTTTTATAACTTATCTTGACATTTTTATATCTTATTTTAACTATTCAAGAGAATAAGAAATTTTAGATCTGTTAGTTTCTGCAGTCTTATTCTACCTGCTCTACAGGGGATGATAAATGATTCAGGAATTTTTTACTCAACAGTATGAATTTACACATATTTTTAACATTGCTTAATATATTATACATGAAAGCAAAATATCGCTTACGCATCTTCTACCTTGTACAGCCAAAGTTACTAGCTGGAAATTGTAAATAAAGTTAATTCTTATTATTCATGGTGTTTTTATGTTTAATTAAGTTGCTGCAACCAAATGAATCAGCAAATAGTGAACCACTGCTTATGGGGGAAATACAAAGCTGGGTTCATGGGGATCTTTGGTCACAGAATTTTCATCACCCAATAAATACATAACCTTTGTGTGTGTATGTGAGTTTCTGATTAAAGATCCTTTAGCATTTAAGGTATTAAAGCTCACAACCTTAACATGAGTTGAACCCTCATTAATGCATTGAACTCTCAGCCAACAGCCCTAAAACCCATGCCTGAATGAAACTTATCTATGCCATGCATTTTCTCCATAAGATACATCACAGTGTTTCCTACCAAGGAATATGTGGAACACTTCAGCATTATGCTTGGAGGGCATTTTAAACAGTGAAATAAAGAAAAAAATGATGGAAAAGATGAGACCATAAATAGACTGCAAAAAAGGACACTTGTTTACAGTATGAAAGCTGAAACATAAAGACAGTACATCACCTCTTTTGACCTCACCTGGGAATGTGTACAAATTTTTTGTTAATCTGCACTCATATGCAAATGACTGTGAAGTGTCCTGAGCATCACTTTGGGGGCTACAAATAAAGAGAATCTTCAAATATGGAATAATATTCGCAAATAAAATAGTAAGCATCAACAGTATGTTGTCTTAATTTCCACATTGGTCATTAAGTCTGATAAAGTTTTCTAATTGGTTAAGGAATGGTTAGAATGAATAGATTTTAAATAATGTATTAAGTAAATTAACGAAAATTTATTAAAGAAATCCAAAGGACAAAATGACTTATAATGATACTTCTACTGGAACAGTATGAGTTATGTAAGCAAAGAAGGTTTGTCTATGTCACAAGTTCTAGTAAGCTTTTGACTCAATGATAGTGGTGTAGCCCCATTAATAATTCCTAACAGATGGCATCACATTTTAACATACTTTGGCCTAAAACTATATTTTAATAAATTAGATTTTGCAAATAGAGTATACAAATACATCAGCTATTAACTATTATTTCAAAATAACAGAAAAATTCTATTGGCTATAAGAAAATAAAAATAGAATTCATTTAGAAGATCAGGATATCAATTTTAAATATAGGAGAAATGCATATAGATGAGATAAATATTTGAACTTGGCATTAAATTCTGTGCATATCCAGTGATGAAATATGATAGCAACATTTCATTAAATAAATTGCCAAGTAAATATTCTATTAATCAAAGCAACTCTAAATTCTAGACTCCTAGTATGCTTCTAGAACTAAGTTTTATAACTTCCTCTCTCAATCTAAGTTTCAGAAAATTATGGACAAAAATTAGATATTATAAAAAATGAAATACCAGATGAAAGCAAATGAACAGTTCCACAAATGGAACACAAGTTAAATCAAAATTCAGTTATCAACTACTCAACATGCCAGCACATTTGGAAGACTCAGCAGTGGCCACAGGACTGGAAAAGGTCAGTTTTCATTCCAATCCCTAAGAAAGGCAATGCCAAAGAATGCTCCAACTACCGCACAATTGCACTCATCTCACATGCTAGTAAAGTAATGCTCAAAATTCTCCAAGCCAGACTTCAGCAATACGTGAACCGTGAACTCCCTGATGTTCAAGCTGGTTTTAGAAAAGGCAGAGGAACCAGAGATCAAATTGCCAACATCCGCTGGATCATGGAAAAAGCAAGAGAGTTCCAGAAAAACATCTATTTCTGCTTTATTGAAGATCCCAAACAATCATGACTTCTTTGCATTTACTTTAACAGTGATTAAACACTGAATGTTTTCATTTTAGTTTATAACTCTTTATCTGTACTTTATCATAAGTGACATAAAAATAAGGTTGGTATTTTTGGTATTCTACTTCAAAATCTTCTCAGCCAAATGCAACAGTTAATTAGTTATATTTTCTGTTTTTCACAGTATTGCAAGTATGATATTACCAAACTTTCTACAACTGTATAGTCCTCATTTGTCTCCAGCCTCTAGTAATACTTTTATCATTGTTTTTCAAGACTTCATTAACAGCTCCTCTAGGCCCTTTCAGCTTCTGCCTGCTGCCTTATTCCACAGCAAATGCTGCATGTTTTAGGCTTTTTTGTATACCAACACCATACTTCCTATTACCAATTTTTACAATATTTATCTATCATTTCATGACTAACCATTCCCATATTTATTGGCTTAAAATAGCAAATTATTACTCTCATGGTTCTATGGCTTGGCTTTAACTAGATGAAGAGTTCTGTCTTTTAGTCTTCCATGCATTAAAGAGAGATGTCAGTTGAGATCCTGTAGATACCTGAAGTCTTAGCTGGACTGGAAGTTCTGGATGGCTTACCAACATAACTAGCAGTTGTTGCTGACTGTTAACTGGAGTCTCAATTGGGGCCACCCTCCAGAATATTTAGACATGACTTGTCCATGTTGCTAGGGATGTTTATTGCACAGTAGTTGGATTCTAAGAGGGATCACACCAAGGTCAGTATTTCAAGACACTCAGCTAGAAATGGCTATATATATAGTCTAATTTCAGAAGCTTCAAATATTACTAACACTGAGTTCTGTTTGTAAAAGAATCCCTAAGTCTAGTGCGGATTCAAAAGAAGTAGAATTATATTCCACTTGTTAACATGGGAATGGCAAGTTTGCACTACAAAAAAGCATAGAAAATGGAATATATTATTGTGGCTATCTTGGGAAAATACAATCTACCACACCAAGTTATTAAGGGTCATCTGTATGGACATTAAAATAATCAACAATATTGATAAGAAGTTTTTGTGTTCAAAGTCAAAATTCTTTAAAAACTGCAATAAGTATAGATAATTGATAGTATATTTTTAAGACGTGAAATTTCAAGTTGTGAATAATATGAGGAAATAATAAATAATACGAGGAAAAAAGTAAAGAAGTAGCTATGCTGAACATAAAGAACTATGCTACTTTCAGGCCCAGGAAGTTACTACAAGAATCAAGTCTACAGATTTTCAAAGGACCAAGACTTTTGATCTGGAAGGATTCAAGATTTCTTAGGTATGAGCATTGTACAAAGAAATGTTAAAGAACCCGAAAACTAGTGAATTACAGTCTAGCCTGGGCCTCTACATTTTTGCCAAGTTCTCTAGGTGAATGTGGCACCAAGCAACATTTGAGAACCATATGTAGATTAATAATTTTCCTGAATGATTCTTAAAAGAAGGTAATCAATTGTTAGCTTTTATAACTCTCAACTGGAGGGTGTCCTACAAAGATATTCCAAATTGGTAGACCTTTTCTTATCTTTTGTAACCTATTTATAATACTAGTAGTCTATCCTTGGACCCCACGTCCAAGGAGCGGTGGCTTCGAGGGTGCAGGAGGGCCTAGAGGAGCTGTGCTCTCTAGAGGGCGGTGCTGAGGAGATACCCCTCGTCCAAGGTAAGAGAAACCAAAGTAAGATGGTAGATGTTTCAAAAGGGCATCAGAGGGCAGACACACTGAAACCATGCTGACAGAAAACTAGTAATCTAATCACACTAGGACCACAGCCTTGTCTAACTCAATGAAACCAAGCCATGCCTGCGGGGCAACCCAAGATGGGCGGGTCATGGTGGAGAGTTCTGACAGAATGTGGTCCACTGGAGAAGGGAATGACAAACCACTTCAGTATTCTTGCCTGGAGAACCCCATGAACAGTATGAAAAGGCAAAATGATAGGATACTGAAAGAGGAACTCCCCAGGTCAGTAGGTGCCAATATGCTACTGCAGATCAGTGGAGAAAAAACTCCAGAAAGAATGAGGGATGGAGCCAAAGCAAAAACAATACCCAGCTGTGGATGTGACTGGTGATAGAAGCAAGGTCCGATACTGTAAAGAGCAATATTGCATAGGAACCTGGAATGTCAGATCAATGAATCAAGGCAAATTGGAAGTGGTCAAAACAAGAGATGGCAAGAGTGAACGTCGATTAGGAATCAGCAAACTAAAATGGACTGGAATTGGTGAATTTAACTCAGATGACCATTATATCTACTACTGAAGGCAGGAATCCCTCAGAAGAAATGGAGCAGCCATCATGGTCAACAAAAGAGTCTGAAATGCAGTATTTGGATGCAGTCTCAAAAATGACAGGATGATCTCTGTTCGTTTCCAAGGCAAACCATTCAATATCACAGTAATCCAAGTCCAGGCCCCAACAAGTAATGCTGAAAAAGCTGAAGTTGAATGGTTCTATGAAGACCTACAAGACGATTTAGAAGTAACCCCCCAAAAAGATGTCTTTTTCATTAGAGGGGACTGGAATGCAAAAGTAGGAAGTCAAGAAACACCTGGAGTAACAGGTAAATTTGGCCTTGGAATGCAGAATGAAGCAGGCCAAAGACTAATAGAGTTTTGCCAAGAAAATGCACTGGTCATAGCAAACACCCTCTTCCAGCAACACAAGAGAAGACTCTACACATGGCCATCACCAGATGGTCAACACTGAAATCAGATTGATTATATTCTTTGCAGCCAAAGATGGAGAAGCTCTATACAGTCAACAAAAACAAGATGAGGAGGTGACTGTGGCTCAGATCATGAACTCCTTATTACCAAATTCAGACTTAAATTGAAGAAAATAGGGAAAACACTAGACCATTCAGGTNGCTGGACTGGAAGAAACACAAGCTGGAATCAAGATTGCCGGGAAAAATATCAATAACCTCAGATATGCAGATGACACCACCCTTATGGCAGAAAGTGAAGAGGAGCTAAAAAGCCTCTTGATGAAAGTGAAAGTACGGAGTGAAAAAATTTGGCTTAAAGCTCAACATTCAGAAAACGAAGATCATGGCATCTGGTCCCATCACTTCACGGGAAATAGATGGGGAAACAGTGGAAAAGTGTCAGACTTTATTTATTTGGGCTCCAAAATCACTTCAGATGGTGACTGCAGCCATGAAATTAAAAAGACGCTTACTCCTTGGAAGAAAAGTTATGACCAACCTAGATAGTATATTCAAAAGCAGAGACATTACTTTGCCAACAAAGGTCCATCTAGTCAAGGCTGTGGTTTTTCCTGTGGTCATGTATGGATGTGAGAGTTGGACTGTGAAGAAGGCTGAGTTCCAAAGAATTGATGCTTTTGAAGTGTGGTGTTGGAGAAGATTCTTGAGAGTCCTTTGGACTGCAAGGAGATCCAACCAGTCCATTCTGAAGGAGATCAGCCCTGAAAGGAATGATGCTAAAGGTGAAACTCCTGTACTTTGGCCACCTCATGTGAAGAGTTGACTCATTGGAAAAGACTCTGATGCTGGATGGGATTGGGGGCAGGAGGAGAAGGGGACGACAGAGGATGAGATGGCTGGATGGCATCACTGACTCGATGGACCTGAGTCTAAGTGAACTCCGGAAGTTGGTGATGGACAGAGGGGCCTGGCATGCTGCGATTCATGGGCTCACAAAGAGTTGGACACGATTGAGCGACTGAACTGAACTGAACTCAACTAAATACTTATCAGTATTTGTCAGAAAGTGCTTGCTCCCTTAAAATATTTAAATCTCATTTTTACAATTAGATGAATTACAGTTATCTTTTATAGAAAGTGTTTTATCTCATTCAATAAAATACATTTGATTTTATCTGCCCATTGGCTGTTTGCAATAACCTCTGTGGCTCAGATGGTAAAGAATCTGCCTGCAATGCAGAAGGCCCAGGTTCATTTTCTGGGTTGGGAAGATCTTTTAGAGAAGGGAATGGTAACCTGCTCCAGTATTCTTGCCTGGAGAATCCGATGGACAGAGGAACCTGGAGGGCTACTGTCCATAGGGTCACAAAGAGTCAAACATGACTAAGTGATTAACACTTAGAAACTAACAGATCCAACTTCCAGTCGTTTGCTTTTTCTTTCCATCTTGACTTTTCTAAAATATAATCTTGACCAGATCATTCTGATGCTTAGAACAATTCAGAGACAACAATGAAATCCAACAACTGCCAGTCTTTTTAAAGACCTTTATGGCAGGGTCCTTGTCTAGTTTTCAAACCTCATTTCTTGCCATGCCTCCTCCACATATTATACCCTAATAATAATGTAATAACTTTAATTGATCCCAAATTGTGCTATTATTTTATATCTCCATTCCCTGCATCTCTATCTTAGAATTCTTTTCCCTTTAGCCTACCTAAAGAATTCTTGGAAAAGGAAATGGCAACCCACTCCAATATTCTTACCTAGAGAATCCCATGGACAGCGAGCCTAGTGGGCTGCTGTCCATAGGGTCGCACAGAGTCAGACACTACTGAAGCGACTTAGCAGCAGCAGCAGCAGCAAAGAATTCTTATTTATTTAAAACTCAGCTTCAGCATTGCCTTCTGTATGAAGCTTTGCCTGTTCACTTTGAGAAATAGTTGATCATTTTTTACTTTAGAACTTTTCGTATCTACTTGATGCTGCCTTTATCAAATACGAATAGGCTTTCAAAAGACTTAGAATGTTATTATTTATTAATATTCCTCAGTTTGCATTATTTATTTTGGAACCCAAATATTAGTACAAAGCTCATCACAAAGTAGGTGATCAATAGATGCTCACTGAATGACAAAATGAAATTCAAAAGACCCTTTGTCCACTCCATATTCACTGTCAATTTGTTTTAATACAAAACACAATAGTATTTTAATAATTCTCCATGCAGCAAAGATTCATCAGTAATAAGAAAATGGAGAAATATTTTCATTATACATATTAGCAAAAACCACATTAAAAGGATTAAAAGTATTAAGCATTTTTTGAGTTCATAAATATCACTAACTGAACTTAGCTTTATTTTTATCTTAGATTCAAATATCATATACTTTCAAAAATGCTTTCACAATAGTTTCTTATTGGGCAGATAACAGATAACAGATAACAGATAACAAAGAATGCTTTTATCAGCTGAACACTCTTCTAAGCACTTTAGCTATATTGATTCATTTAATCTTCATGGCATGAAATTACACAGGTGCTAGTTTCTCCATCCTCACTACAAACAAATTAAAATGAAGACAGAGAAATTAAAAATAAATAAAACAAAACACTTGCCCCAAATTACTCAGCCAGTGGGTGTATGAGCCATAATCAAATTCAATAGTCCTACTCTGAGCTTATGCTCTTAATCACTACTTGACACTCTCTCTAGTTCAGGTGGAAAAAAAGATGCAGTAGATGTCACTAGACCATTTACTATGAAAGAACAGTTTGATTTGATCATTAAATTACAGTCTACATTTTCCTTGACTCGTTGCAAATGCAAATACGTGTTAGTTATCAAAATCTTACTCTGAAACAAATACGTTACATATAATTCTACAAAAACAATTCTATAGTACAGGGACATGTACATTAATCTTAATAAATACTATTTCTTAATTAATTGAATAAAAGACAGTTTAAAATTGCTTTAGTATCTTTTGAGAAAAGAAAGCATATTTAGGTGATTTGCTCATTGTCAAAGAGTAAGCAACTTTGGGTGGAAATTGAGATATTTAAATTGAGTTTCAGTGAGTATTTTTACTTCTGTAAGTAATTAAGCTAAAATTACTCAAATTCTTTAGTTCAGATGTTATAACTTACTGTAAGGAATAAGTTTGAAGTATCTAGAGCTATGAATATGGGCTTCCCCAGTGGCTCAGACGGTAAAAAAATCTGCCTGCAATGCAGGAGACCTGGATTCGATCCCTGGGTCAAGAAGATTCCCTGGAGGAGGTAATGGCAACCCACTTCAGTATTCTTGCTTAGAGAATTCCATGGACAGAAGATCCTGGCAGACTATATTCCATGGAGTCTCAAGGAGTCTGATACGACTGAGCCACTTTCAAATATCCTCAAATATCCATTCATTCATTCTCTCAAATATCCATTCATTCATTCAACAAATTTTTATTGCATACTTTGCATAAGATGCCTTTTTAAGTGCCAGGCATACAGCAACAAACAAATCAAATAAAACCCCTCCCCTTATGAGCTTATACTCTACATCCAACAGTAAATCAAATAAATATATAAATATATATAATATGTCAAGCAGTGATAAGCACTAGTCACAAAAGTATAATCCTTGATTAAAAGACAGAAGTAGGTAAGGGAGCAAGCCATGAGGATGATGAGGGAAACAATGTTCCAAGATTGAGTAACATGTACAAAGGTCTTTAGACAAAAGCATGGTTAGCTAGGAAGGCAAAAATAAGAGGCAGGGCAGTAGGAGATGAAATCAAATAAATTGCAGGCAGATCATACAGGGCCTTCGGAGTTATTTTAAGGTCTTTGGATTGTACATCTGATGAGAGTGTAATTAGAAGAGTTTGAGAAAAGGATTGACATTTTCTGATTTACCCTTTTAAAAAGGATTGTTCAACATTTTGCTGCTGTGTTGAGAAAAGACTGTTGGAGGGTCAGGGTAGAAGAGCAGTACAAGGGAAGCAGTCAGATGGCAGGTACTGCAGGTTTTAGGCAAATGCAGATTACTGCTGAAAACCCTATCACACACAGTCTACACAAAAGTAGCAATAAATCCATTTCTCATGTTCTATTTAATTTACAAGCATTAGTCTTTTATTGCTTTTCCAAATAAAGCACATCTTGAATATTATTTAACCCATGACAAATGATAAAACTTTTCATCCCATGTATTATTAACAAAATTTTTGCCTAAGGACTGACCAAAAGAGAGTCAGCAAGACATGGTACAAGAACACTATAGACTTCGCAGCCAAACACTCAGAAAACCAATCTCTTCCATTTCCTAGTTCTGTGGGTGTCAACAGATTAATTTATTCCTCTTGTCTTTGCTCTCTAAACCTATAAAATATGTACAGTCCATTCTCAAATTTAATTAAAAGTTTATTATGTGCTAGGCCCTGTGATACATGTGGAGTAAATATGGGTAACCTCTGGTCCTTGCTCTACAGAAGTCTAATGAGTGAGACTGGCATTGGTAAATATTCCCAAAAATAACTATATCATTTAAAATTTAATAAATATAGTTAAAAACACACAGAATGCCTTATGAAAAGAAAAAAAAGCACAATTAATGATACTATAAATAATGGACATTGAATACTTTACAGGTGTTGGCCTATAACCTTATTGTTTCATAAATGGAACCAAGTATTTTAAATAATGTTCAAAGAGGATCAAAGAGCCTCTATAACTGAAGAGGTTCTCTCATTCTGAATCTGTTCTAACACACACACACAAACCGAATGAATAAAAGTTCCTAATAAGTATCTCAGAAATTTTCATCTTCCCAAGGAAAGCATATGAATTTGTTTATATAGCAATAAGAAAATCTAATGAATTTGAGCAATTTTTAAGATATCTATGCATTCATAAAATATTTAACTAGCTTTTCTAAAACTATTTCTCATAATTTTGTTAAAATTTCTAGAGATAAAAAATAAATATCTGTTGAATAAATTAATGAGTGACTGGTCAGTATTTAAACTCACAGGGTAATAAAAATTCATAGATTAGTGACCTTGATAGAAGAAATAGAATATTTTGAATGAATATATTTATCAAATATATAATAATTTCCTTAATGCATTGTAATATTATACTTCTGGTCATTTATTAAAGGGATAAATGTATGAGCATGGGAAATAACCTCACAGAAAGGAATTCTTACTTTTCTGTTTAAAAAACATGCTAATTATTTGTCTTAAATAAATATGCTCGGGCAAAAAGAAACACAATCTAATTGTATATACATGTATATGCATTTTTGTGTTAACATGCTACTTTTATCGTATATGAATAATTACCTGTGAACACTGGTTGAGAGATTAATGTGAGGATGGAACAGTAAATAAAACTTAATATTTATACTGAAGTTTAAATTGAATTTAAATAGGGGAAAAAAAGAAAGGAGAAATACAGTTTCAGGCAAAGAAGTACTGGTTAAAAAAAGAACAATAAAGAAATAATACACCATATTTCCTAGAAAAAAAGTCAGATTCATTTTAATATCAGGTTTGTTTTCTTAGACATACTCCCAATCTTCCATTCAATACTTGGGAGATGTGCATGGATATCAGAGATGACAAAATCTACTTTTTATTACTTGAGTCTGTTAATCTATGTGTCAACATGGCTGGGCTTTGGTGTCTAGCTGTTTGGTTAAAGCCAGTCAGAGTTTACTATGAAGGTACTTTTCAAGTGTGATTGGAATTTAAATCAGTAGACTCAGTAAAGTAGATGAGGCATAAAATGTGTGGGCCCCATCCAATTATTTGAAAGTACTGAGAACAAAGATTGCATGTTTCCAAAGGAAGAATTCTCCTCAAGACTGCAACATTGGTGGGTACAGATCAATAGATAAACTGATGGATACAGTCAAACAAGATATACACATATGTACAGTATATATATTTTATATATACACACATACATATATTCCACTGATTCTATTTTTCTGGAGAACTCAGACTAATATGCTACCTTTGAATTTCAACATATTTTTCTCTCTACTTAGGGAGAAGAAAATGATTTTTATATCAACATATACACGGATATTATGACATTCAGGAAAAGAGAAATGATAGTTTATTTAAATAATTGGTAATTTAAGTTATTTTGCTTAATTAGGGACAATGAAATACAAATCCGTACTTTCAAGTAATAAATAATCAAACCTAAAAGAAATATACAAAACAAGCCAATGACTATTTTCTCATTTGCCATTGTGTCTACAGACACAGCACATGTGTGTGTTAGTTACTCAATCGTGCGCAACTCTTTGGGATTCCATGGACAGTAGCCTGTCAAGGTCCTCTGTCCATGAAATTCTCCAGGCAAGAATACTAGAGTGGATTTTTACTCCTTTCTCCATGAGATCTTTCTAACCCAGGGTTCCTGCATTACCAACAGATTCTTTACCGTCTGAGCCACCGAGGAAGCCAACTTTCTTGTTTGCCACTGTGTCTACAGAAACAGCATATACGATGGAAAACATTATTTAATAATCTTAGAATCCTGTAATACCTTCACACATTAGAAAGTTTTAATAAGAGAATGATACATTTAACTATGAAATTCCTTCCTTTTGTCCATTTTTATTAGGACTTTTATACTGACTGCTACTGCTAAGTCACTTCAGTCATGTCCGACTCTGTGCGATCCCATAGACGGCAGCCCACCAGGCTCCCCAGTCCCTGGGATTCTCCAGGCAAGAACACTGGAGTGGGTTGCCATTTCCTTCTCCAATGCATGAAAGTGAAAAGTGAAAGTGAAGTCGCTCAGTCGTGTCCGACCCTCAGTGACCTCATGGACTACAGCTTTCCAGGCTCCTCTGTCCATGGGATTTTCCAGGCAAGAGTATTGGAGTGGGGTGCCATTGCCTTCTCCTTTATACTGACTATATGTACTATTTGGGGCATAATTAAAGTCTCAGTGACTTAAACACTTTTAAAGTAATATGGGAAACCAAAAAGAATGTGATTTTCTCTGCCAGCAGCAATGTGCAATAGGACCATATCTTAGAGCATAAACAGCTCACTCCCACTGGGAAATAGCAACTTCCCCATTATGGAGATGGCATTATTTTTCAAGATGATCTGTTCCATGTACTGCTACCCAGCATGCTATCCATAACTCTCCAGATAAATTGAAGGGACTAAAAGATTGATGAACTCATGAATTATTTTCTTGTAGGGAACCCCAGCAGAATTCACCAGAGGATTTCTTATGCCTATGTGAAGATCCTTTGGCAAAATAGAAAAAGTATGGAAAGAGTAATGAGACATTAAAATCGACTTCTATTTACTAGAAATTCTCTTGTGAATGTATACAAGAAACAGTAGCCTAAGAACATATTTTAACTTGCAAGGTCATACTGTATCTTAAAAGGGGCATATTATGTATTGCTGACCACTATGTCTTTTCTTTATCAGTTTCACGTCGATTTTTTTTTGAAGCAAGAGATTGTTTTAAACAAAAGAAGCTTTATGCAGTATGCAGATCTTATTTGTCCTATGAATTATATGTCATAAAAATCAGATTAGCAATCTATTAATACACAATTGCAAAATATCTATTTTACAAAAATATATTTTCAAAAACAATAAAAGACAATATATATACTATTTATATTTTTAATTATATCCTTACAATGAAATATTTCTCTCATAATACTTCTTCAAAACAATTTTCCTTTGTACTAAAGGATACAGTCCAGGAAAACATTACATTTCTTCCTCAAAAAGATGACTGACTATAGAAAAGAGTTTTATTTAGAAAAATTTCAGCACATTATTATTTCTTTCTTTATTTTAAAGACAAAAGCACATTTTCATATTAGGCATATTTTATTTAAATCCATTTCTGAATTTTTACATAAAAATATGTACAATCTAGCCTCTTAGGTTTTGTCAGTGAATTTATTAAAAAGTCCTGTTACCACTGTGGTCTTACATCAAGGTCATCTCAGGACTCAAAAACCACCTCAAACATTCCTGTACCAAGCCCTAATACCATGATTTGAATTTGATAAACTCCAGTCTACTTAAAATTCTAATTTCTATCTGTAACACATTTGTTGATTTCTTTTCTTTCACAATTAAGAATTAAGCTATCTTACTTTACAATTCCTATGTAGAGTAGACTCTATAGTTTATACATTTTCTTGTTGTTCAGTCACTAAGTCATGTCCAGTTCTTTGTGATTCCATGGACTGCAGCACTCCAGACTTCCCTGTCCTTCACTATCTCCCAGAGTTAGCTCAAAATCATGGCCACTGAGTAGGTGATGCCATCGAACCATCTCATCTCATCCAATCATCTAATCGTTTATACATTTATCTTAAAAAAATTTTTTTCAGACAGGAGGCACTGGTGTGTGTGAGAGAGACAGAAGGCAGGGGAGGGCCATTTTTAAGAAAGGAACAATATTTTTTTAGGCACTCCCGGTTAATCAGGATGAGGGCTCATTTGAGGGTCTACAGATATAGCTTCATAAGTAGTATAAATGATCTATACGATACAGTATACAGATTTATAGATCTAGGAGTATTTACTATATCCTCCCACCACCCAGTTCAGACCTCTGATTACAAAATGGTCACATTTAAGAGGTGACCACATTTAAGGTGGCATTTTCTAAGACTACAATGTAATTAAATTACTAAGGGACACTGAAATGGTGATGCCTGCTGAGGAGAGATACACATTAGCAGGTTGTTTTATTGCTGCTATTGGATTTATTTGCTGTTTTCATTAAAGAACCCTTTTACCTCAAGCAATAGTTTGACAAGTATGAATACTATAGAAATTTCATGTAGCTGGGTGAGTTGGCTCATATAGGTCCAAAAATGTGGAGCTTTTTTCAAATCATCTCATAATGTAGGGGCAGAATTTATACTGAATTCACAGGACAGTGTTATTTCAGATATAGGGTTATAATTCATCCATTATTTCTTCCTCATTGTTGACAAAACATAATGAATAGTAGAATTTAATTCTATCTCTTTTGAAAATTCTTTAAGAATGGAAAAGTTCATGTTGGGATGCTTTGTGAACTCTAGGAATCCTTCCATCTCATTAGGCTAGATGCCCAGAAGTTTAGGCATAAAGTAATACAATGAATTTCAGATCAAGCTACAGAATCAGGATACTCTTATACACTGACAATAAGCCTGAACAGGATTAAATAATAAATCAACACTCATCTTCACTTCAGGCTTCCCTAGTGGCTCAGATGGTAAAGAATCTGCCTGCAATGCAGGAGACCCAGGTTCCATCTCCGAGTCGGGAAGATACTCTGGAGGAGGGCATGGCAACTCCTGTATTCTTGCCTAGAAAATCCCATGAACAGAGGAGTCTGGCAGGCTACAGTCCATGGGGCCTCAAGGAGTCGTACACTACCAAGTGACTAAGCACACACGCATGCATCTTCACTTCAATATAGAATGATTTCTGCCATATCTTGGGACAGAGCTAAGTATGAATCTTTTCCAATCAATTACAGAAGAGAGCATGGAGATATAAAAAAACAAGCCAGGAATAAGTGTTATATAGGAAGTACTCATACAGGAATAAATAAGTGTTCACACAGGAGGAGCTAAGAACATTTATGTTGCAGTAATGAAAATGATAAAGTGCAACAGATTTTTAAGTCATTCCTAAAAAGATATAAGAAAAAGGGCACAAGAAAAGTTTAATCCAATACATACATTTTTAATCAAAATCTATAAAAATATTTATTGGATATCAGGATACTAGTAACAGAGTCAATAATAATCCAAAAAATCATAATGAATGTGTGCCAAGTCCAGGTATTGAAGTGGAAATTTCAAGAAATTGGGACTTGTCTTGGATACATTGTTGGAAGAAAAAGGAATCAACAAAGAGAAACAGCTGAAGTTGAGACAGGTATTAATGTACTCTATCTCACATATGATGCTTAAAATTTGCTCATTTAAGAATGCCTACTATGATTATCAAAATACGCATTAATTTTAAAACAAACTTTCACAGAAATATAATGAATATTTATTACTTTTTCTGAAAATGAAATAATAGCTTAAAATCATATGAAGAGCAATCTGGAGTTCGTATTTTGAATTTTATATGGTAATCACACAATAACATGATCTGCAATAAGCAAAGTTAAGTTATTTGACCCACTCTTAAATATAAATAACAGAAATTGTAATGTTATCACTAGGAAATATATATTGTATAAAACAATGCACAACATTTGTTTTGTTTACACCTAAACTATCACCAAAACATTAAGGCTTGGTAGCTTGCAGTTTAGGTTAACAACTGAGCAGGCATTATACCTACTGAATAGATTTTCACCTTTCCCACTGAAGAGTGTTCACTAGATGATAATTAGTATCTGCTAAGTGCTCTTCAGATTAACATGATATCATCAAGAAATACCAGAAAAGTGTTAACACAATGCTCATTCAGCTGAACATTCCAAACAAGGCTGTCTTCACTGCCATTTACTGTAAATTTTAACACTTCACCAGCTGGCCAGATCCTTTCCCTTTACCCCACTCTCAACAGTAGAGAACACAAATTTGTCTTTTGTTTATGTAATTTATCTAGTTTAAATCGATGAGGAGCTAGAAAATGTACATTTAACATTAAAATTGAATTCAATTACTCTAACAATTTAACTTTAGTACTTCATTATACATATCAAACACAATTTGCTTCCTAACATTTATTTCATTACTGCAGTTCACAGAAGGAAAAGAAATTCAATGATTTAAAATGCATATAAAAATTAGAATATATATTCTGTGTGTAAACAAAATTGTCAGTTTTATCTACTGTTTTAATCATATTTTGAATAGAGATATAATACAACTGAAATATGACATCTGCATCTATACTAAAGGATACATAAAACAAAAACGGGAACATGCACATAAAATCTAGGTAACAAAGCAGTTAACAAAATACATTCTAGAGTTATTTTGCCGACTAAGGACATTTGACAATACGTAGAGACCTTTTCAGTTGTTATAACTCAGGGGGTTGTGTGCTACTGGTTCAAGTGGACAGAGGTCTAGGATACTGCTAAACATCTTCAACATACAGGCCAGCCTCCACAATAAGAACTAACTAGACCAAAACATCATCAGTGCCTAGACTGAGGAATTCATGTGGGTTTCAACATTCACTGACCCCCAGGACCACTGTTCTTATCAATATTATCAAGGAGAGTACACAAAGAAAAAAGACATTAAGTCGCTCACTCCATCATGTCCAACTATTTGCAACCCTATGGATGATAGACTGCAAGGCTCCTCTGACCATGGGATTTTCCATGCAAGAATACTGGAGGGGGCTGCCATTTCCTACTCCAGAGGATCTTCTCAACCCAGGGACTGAACCCAATCTTCCTGCTTCGGCAGGAAGATTCTTTACCACTAGTGCCGCCTAGGAAGCCCACACACCGCCCCCTAAAAAAAAAGATTAATTTCACATAAATAAGCCATTGGCATTTATGAAATAAAATTAGTAATTACCATGAAGTCCACAGGGTATATGACAGAAGTACTATATGTACCATAAGTTTGTAATGAATGTGATACAAATATATAGAATCTAAGTAATTTGTTATTTTGGAACTCCACCTTAAAAGAAAAGAATAATGAATACTGAGAAACAGCCTATAATTGGAAAATAATCTATTAAATTATAAAAGTCCTAACATTTTTGTGCATTAAAATAAACCGTTCACTTTTTACTTTCATAAAACAATAAGAGGCAGAATATCTCATTTTGGTTTGTTTAGTTTATAGCTACATGACCTTGGTAATTTGATTTCTTTTATAATTCTCACATTGAGCCTTTCTTAGGATCACAAGAAACAAAGAGAAAATTATGTAAGTTCTTTTAAAAATGTATCTCCATATAAAATATGAAAATGTTTTTTCTGCTGACATCCAAGATCTTTATCATTATATATTTTTATAGTTTGTGTTTTCCTGTTTTAAATCATGTTATCTGAACAATGACAAGACTATATATGTATATAAATGGTTTATGACTATACCTAAGCAAGCCAAAGTTTGCAGTGTAGGATATGCCAACATTTACCATGTATATGAGATCAGCGATTGAAAACTGTATAAAAACAAAAAGCAATGAATAGTAATCAGTTCAATTCAATTTAATTCAATGCAGTATACTTAATTAAAGCAGTATGCTAGGTGCTGAGGATACAACAGGGAAAAAGCCAGCTTTCTAAAGAAATGGTTAACAGATGAGGACGAAGTAGTTACGAGTCTAGATAGAACTTCAGAGTCCTCTCCATACTACTATTCTCTCCTCTTTCCCTTTTATACATTGACATATGCTATTTGTTCCTCAAATCCTTTTTTTTTTCCTTATACACACTCAGTCACATTGTGACTGACTGTGATAACTAAAGATATGCTTCATGACTCATCAAAGAATCAACTAAACCATGGTAGTGGATTCTAGTATTTAAAGGCTGTCTCTCAAAGTCAAAGGGAGAGTTTTATCTCATCTGTAACGAGAGGAGAAAATGTTATTATTTTATTATATTCCACAGCAACACAGAAAAGTTGTCCAACATATCAAACTTAGCATAGAAAGAAAGTTTATACACAGAAAGAATACATCTCTTTATAGTCTTCTAATAAACTGTGGAAAATTCTGAGAGAGATGGGAATACCAGACCACCTGACCTGCCTCTTGAGAAATCTGTATGCAGGTCAGGAAGCAACAGTTAGAACTGGACATGGAACAACAGACTGGCTCCAAATAGGAAAAGGAGTACAACAAGGCTGTATATTGTCACCCTACTTATTTAACTGCTATGCAGAGTACATCATGAGAAGTGCTGGACTGGAAGAAGCACAAGCTGGAATCAAGATTGCTGGGAGAAATATCAATCACCTCAGATATGCCCTTATGCCAGAAAGTGAAGAGGAACTAAAAAGCCTCTTGATGAAAGTAAAAGAGGAGAGGGAAAACATTGGCTTAAAGCTCAACATTCAGAAAACGAAGATGATGGCATCTGGTCCCATCACTTCATGGCAAATAGATGGGAAACAGTGGAAACAGTGTCAGACTTTATTTTTTGGGGCTCCAAAATCCCTGCAGATGGTGACTGCTGCCATGAAATTAAAAGATGCTGACTCCTTAGAAGAAAAGTTATGACCAACCTAGACAGTATATTCAAAAGCAGAGACATTACTTTGCCGACTAAGGTCCGTCTAGTCAAGGCTATGGTTTTTCCTGTGGTCATGTATGGATGTGAGAGTTGGACTGTGAAGAAGGCTGAGCGCTGAAGAATTGATGCTTTTCAAGTGTGGTGTTGGAGAAGACTCTTGAGGCCTGGCGTGCTGCAATTCATGGGGTCGCAAAGAGTCGGACACGACTGAACGACTGAACTGAACTGAACTGAAAGAGTAAGTATTCTGTCTATTTAATTGATCCTTACAAGAACACAATCATGGGTAAGCCAAATAAATGTCCATTGATAGTAATGAGCTGCAAATAAAACTTCTTGTATGTGGTTTTTCCCTTAGGCAAAACTGCAGGGGGGGAGACAAAACCAGATACAAGAATAGCATTACCTGCAATGTGGGAGACCCAGGTTCAACCCTTGGTTTGGGAAGATGCCCTGGAGAAGGAAATGGTAACCCACTCCAGTATTTTACCTGCAGAATTCCATGAACAGAGGAGCCTACTGGCTCCTCATTTTGGGCTACAGTCCAAAATGTCACAAAGAGTCAGACAGGACTGAATGACTTCTCTGTATGTGATTTTTCCTTAGGCAAGATTGCAAAGCAAGTAAAGTTTATCTTCAGAGGGGTCACCTCTTTTATTGTTCTTACTCTTCATTTCTTCAGTTCAGTTCAGTTGCTCAGTCGTGTCAGACTCTCTGCAACCCCATGAATTGCCGCACTCCAGGCCTCCCTGTCCATCATCAACTCTCAGAGGTCACTCAGGCTCACGCCCATCAAGTCAGTGATGCCATCCAGCCATCTCATCCTCGGTCGTCCCCTTCTCCTCCTGCCCCGAACCCCTCCCAGCATCAGAGTCTTTTCCAATGAGTCAACTCTTCACATAAGGTGGCCAAAGTACTGGAGCTTCAGCTTTAGCATCATTCCTTCCAAAGAAATCCCAGGGCTGATCTCCTTCAGAATGGACTGGTTGGATATCCTTGCAGTCCAAGGGACTCTTCAGTTCTTAGTAGCTAGTAATTGTTTGAATTTTCACCTTGTGATTTTTGCATCTGTAGATTTGTTTCTTCTGTCATTTAAGATGATTTTCTGAAATAGCTAATTATAAAGTTGAAGCAATAACTGTAATAATAACAAATTTCATCAGTGGCTTATCTCATCCTTCACTGCATCAAGTGCTTTATGTAATTTCCTCTTTTATCCTCACAGAAATTCTGTGAAGTATAGATTAACCCCCAGTCTACAGATGGGCTTCCCTGATGCCTCTCTTGGTAAAGAATCCACTTGCAAAGTGAGAGACCTAGGTTCAAACCCTGGGTTGGGAAGAACTCTGGAGAAGGGAACTACCCACTCCAGTATTCTGGCCTGGAGAATTCCAGGGACTGTAAAGTCCATGGGGTTGCAAAGAGTCAGACAGGAGAGAGACTTTCACTTTCACTTTATAGATAACATGGCTTTGAAATGTTAAGTGAACTGCTGGAATACACAACCAGAAGTAAATAGATGGCTATGGAAACATATAACTTTTTCTTTACTACCATTTTACAGATTTACTAGTTATCATTTAAATCCACAACCAACGTGGAAACAAGTATTGTGATTCTGACACCTAAGATAATGTACTTTTAAAAACATTCTAAGTTTGATCACTTTTTAAGATAAAATTTAATAGGCAACTCTTCTAATGTACGTGTTTCTCAAACGTTATACAGAATAGTGATCTGAAGAGTGTATGCAGAGTCAGTGTCTGACTCTTTGCAGTGCTATGAACTGTATGTAGCCTGTCAGGCTCCTCTGTCCATGGGATTCTCCAGGCAAGGATACTGGAATGGTTCTCCAGGGGATCTTTCTGACTCAGGGACTGAATCTGCATCTCCTATCTCCTGCATTAGCAGACTGGATTCTTTTACCTCTGAGCCCCCCGGGAAGCCTCAATCTGAAGAGGTACTTAGGAAAAAAAAATCCAAGATAAAATGTTTTTGATAAAGCTACATATTTGGTAAAATAAACATTTTAACACCATCATGTTAATGAACATCATCATGTCAAATATTGAGAAGTCATGCCATTTAAAAATCTTTCTAAAAATTAATTTTTTGACAACAAAACAGCAAACATGACTGCTGCTTAAGTTCCACACTATCTTTCTTGTATCCCGTTTGCTGTTGTTCAGGTTCTCAGTCATGTTCGACTCCTTGAGACCCCATGGACTGCAGCACTCCAGGCTTCCCTGTCCTTCCCAGAAGGCTCTAATTAAGATGATTATACTTTCTTGTTCCTCAAAGTGGAATGAGAATTTACAGACATTTATGAAGGATTCTGAATACAGAATGCATCTAGATTTTAATTGTCTACAAATATGTTACTTACTCCACCTATATCTATTTTTACCAATAGTCTTTATTGAGTATTTGCAAAAAATATTTCATATTTTAACTCTGCTAATCTCAGAATTAAGCTCATAGGAAGAAACTTCCATGTATATATTAAAGAGAAGGTGCATGCTACTAACACAGTTAGAATTTTTTAGAAGAAATAAAGTGTTGATCAAACACAGGTCAGCTGAAATAGTTTATTTTGTAGTAATAATGTATAGATCAGTTTTCCCCATAACACCACTGGAGGAATGCTGATCAGAGTGATCAGTCCTTCATTATATTTTTGGAAATTACATATACAAATTGGATGTTTATTTCCCCGAAAGAAATGTTCCTTTTTTATGTGTAAGTAGTTTGCTGTTTTGTTTTGTTTTTCTTAACTAATAAGTAAGGGAAAATCCATTGTCAAAGTTAAATAATGCTTAATAAAAACAACCTTAAATAGTATACATTTTTAAGCTTGTGATGCTTCTTTCTAGTCAAAACAAAACAAACAAAAAGACAAAGAACAAACACTTGTAGAATATGATGTTCTCTTTACTTGAATAGTCTGTTCTTTCTTTCTCAAACTACTGTTATACAACCACTTCTTTCTGTAAAGTATTATCTTCTTCTGACCTCCTTCTCTCTAATTGAAGCAATAAGATAATTTCTCCATTGTGCAATTGGCTAAAGAATAGCATTAAAAGTAATTTATCATCTCCTGTTGCCTTCTTCTTTTGGGGTACAGACTGAAGGAAAGAAGGCATCAAACCAAAACAAAAAGAGACAGAGAGAATGACAATGACAATAGTGTAATACTGGGAAAAGATTAGGTCATTTGACTTCATTAGTTTTTCCTAATTTTTATTTTCTTCATGTGATTTCATTTCTTCTTAGAAGTGTCCGTGGCTTACTCCACACATATTTTTTTTTTCAGTGGGAACAGGTAAAAACTAATGGGGAGTAGATCAAAATAGGAAATAGTAGTCTGTGGATTAGAGACATCACTTAGTCAGTTATGAAAAGTACATTCAATATGGAGGCCAAAATGTTCTAGAGTCCCTTTAAATTAAAATAAAATTTGTAGCATTCAGTAATTTATATCTATGTAATTAATAATAAGAAGAAAGTATATTGAATAAGAATTCAGACTGAATTTCTGCCCAAGTTTTGATATTCAAAGAAACAATTATCATTCATAACCAAAAAGAAGTTTTAAACATCTAAACCTGTTTATTCATTTGTAAAAGTGGAATTTTAACAATTGTCCTACTTCCTTAATAAATGTTGCAATATTTAAATAAGAAAACATATGTGCAATATTTTAATATATAATTATTATTTTGTAATATGAAATGTGTAAATTTTAATTCAAAATTTAGAATATATATTCATAATCATACTTTGACTTCTCCTTTAATGAATTTTGTTATTAAACAACCAGAGACTCTATATTGAAGGCTTTTGAATGTGTAAAAATTAATACTAAAATAACTAAATATATTTTAACAATGATGACATATTTGTTATTTTATTTTATTTAACCAAATACCAGAATTCTTATTTTTAGGTAGTGTTACTTGAAAAAAATAACACACTGATTAATTCCTGAGATGATCTTAGGTGAGATTATATTCCATCCATGTTATTGTATCATTATAAGGCTACTGATATAATATTTTCTGGGAGTACAACAGTAATATTAAGATTGAAGGCAGGAGAAGAGGACAACAGAGGATGAGATGGTTGGAGGGTATCACTGACTCGATGGACATGAGTTTAAGCAAGCTCCAAGCTGGTGATGGAGGGAAGCCTGGCATGCTGCAGTCCATGGGGTTGCAAAGAGTCAGACACAACTGAGCAACTGAACTGAACTGAACAATAACATTTACAAGGCAAACATGTCCCCCTGTCTCTGGTGATTTATATAACAGTAAAATGAACACTGAGAAACAGAGATGTGGACACATATCCAACTTAACCTATACTCCAAGAGGGACTTATATATAAAATATGTTAATTAGTATAACTATAATAAATTCACTTAAAAATGCATATGTATCTCATAAGTAGATATATCTAAAAACCAAACATGCAAAAGACTCTATTATGAGAAACTAGTTTTTTTATAGATTGATTTACTTATTTCACAAATATTTTTCCACTCACCAAGCCTCTCAATGCCCCAGATAATACAAGGCAAGTAAGGTAAAAATTCTTTCTTTTCAAGGCCTATAGTGAGATAGAGGTATCTTATATGCATAAAAATAACTAAAATGCAAAGAAAGAACTGCTTACAGTCCCCAAACATATTATATTAAGTTCAACAATAATATAAAATAATTATGTGGTCTTACCAAATTTTGAAGTAAGTAAATCTGTAAATATGTACATGTATATGGGTATTTGGGTATATAAAGATGAAGATATATATATATACATCCATGTGTTTAAATTTTGTTTTTTAATTTCGAGCAATTAATAAAGATAACCAAAAAAACAGCATTGAGCTACATTTAGAAAATGAATAGAACTTGGAAATTATTGAAAAGCCATTTTGGAAAATCAACTGATGAGGAAAAGAAAGCAACATAAAAGATGAGACTATAGCAAGAAGACCTACCTGAAATAAAGAATAAGTAATGAAATAAGTCCCTAAAGTATGCTGGAACATACAGAAGTAAGCACATTATCAGAGGATCTTCATTTTGGCTCCTGTCAGCTAATCCCCTAAATTAATGAAAGTCTATTGTTAATGATATTTATAAAAATTATAATAGCTAAAATATATTGTTTATTTTGTATCATTAATGATGCCAAGGTATTTGCAAATCTTATAACCTGTATGTTGAAAATTATCATTAAATAATTTTATTGAGCAGTAACTAATCTTAAGCAGTTTCCTGATCCAGTTTTTTTTTTTTAATGATTTAAAGAAGTATGGCACTGTTTTTAAGATTGCAACCTAAATGCACATATGTGTGTGTGTGTGTGTGTGTGTGTGTTTAGTCGCTGGGTGTGGTCTGATTCTTTGTGATCTCATAGACTGTTATCCATCAGGGTCCTCTGTCCATGTGATTTCCCAGGAAAGAATACTGGAGTGGGTTGCCATTTACCGCTCCAGGAAATCTTCCCAACCCAGGTATAGAGCTAGCAAACTCCTATCTCCTGTGTCTTCTGCATTGCAGGTGGGTTCTTTACCTACTGAGCTGTCAGTGAACCCAAGTGCACATGTGTTTGTAGCTGGAAGTAAAAAAAAAAAGATGAGGAGGATATTAAAAAGGTTATTAAAAAAGGTTTAGAGAAATTTGAAAAATTTCTCTTCTGGTATAGCAGAAGAAAACTGAATTGAGATTTTCATGTCATTTCAGTCTCTCAGTTGTGTCTGACTCTTTGCGACCCATGGACTACAGTAGACCAGGCTTCCCTGTCCATCACCAACTCCCAGAGCTGGCTCAAACTCAAGTCCATCCAGTTGGTGATGCCATCCAACCATCTCATCCTCTGTTGTCCCCTTCCTCCCTGCCTTCAATCTTTCCCAGTGTCAGTGTCTTTCCAATGAGTCAGTTCATGCATCAGGTGGCCAAAGAATTAGAGTTTCAGCTTCAGCATCAGTCATTTTAATGAATATTTAGGACTGATTTCCTTTAGGATTGACTGTTTTGATCTCCTTGCAGTCCAAGGGACTCTCTCAAGAGTCTTCTCCAACACCACAGTTCAAAAGCATTAATTCTTTGGCACTCAGCTTTCTTTATAGTCCAACTCTCACATCCATACATGACTACTGGAAAAACCACAGCTTTGACTAGAGAGATCTTTGTTGGCAAAGTAATGTCTCTGCTTTTCAATATGCTGGAATTCCCTTGATTTTAATGCAAATGAAGAAAATTAACAATAATTTACATATTAGGGATTTCCCCACATAAAATCGTGCAAATTGTATGCTATGTGAAGCCAGGTGATATAGAAAAGACTAGATATTGTCTGCCCGAAAGCAAGTGATTATACATGTCAAATATGATGAGATTTTTTAGAATGCTTAGGAAGTCAGAAAATCAGCTCATCAATTACGAGATTAGAGAGAAGTGTCATACTTTCCACTGGGGGTAGAAAGTTCAAATTAATTCATAAAATTAAGTGGCTAAAGCATGGAAGTGCTATTTCAATGAAGAATTATTTGCAGAAGAATGTCAAATATTGTATGTTCTGTTCTATGGATCAAACAGAGGAACAGGTGATAATACCAAGTGTTCCTTACATAAACTACTATCCCAACCAAGAAAAATGATTAATTCAAGTATACTGAGAAAAGTGTAGGATTTTAGAAGAAACATTTAATGATGACAAGATGGTTCTGATGCCTGCAGAAGCAACTGTCAGGAAGAAAATACATTTCTCATGGACATTCAGAATATGTCAAAAACTGACAATAAACTTAGGGGAAAATCCATGTAAAATAGTATTAAAGAGAGGACAGTATGAAGGCAAAGCATCTCAAATGAAGGGAAAAAATGAATGAGAAATAGAAACAAGAGGAATGATAGTCATCACGTGTTCAGATTAAGTCTACTTTTTCAAGGCATCAAAAGGCTGCCTTGAATTAAAAGTAGGTGAGCCTCAGGAGGTGTTAGGTAACAAATAGAACACCAGAAGCATAATATAACATGCAGCGATTTCTTTAACTAGATAGTCCTGGCCATAAGTTACAGCTATAATGTTAAAGGAAGGGTGAGAAAGAGAGAAAGAAAAGACACTGACCTTTAGCCCCAACTGTGTGCTAAATACTGCTTTGGGCACATTTCAATGAATTATTACCAGGATTCAGAAATATATAGGAGTAGCTGTAAATATTTCTATTTTACAGACCAGAAAACTGAGTCTAATAAAACCCAAATAACATCCCTGTGACCATAGATTTAATAGTTGGTGAAGTAAAAAGTCAAATATAACTTGTTTACACAACACTGAGGATACAGATTGAACTACAAGGTAAATTCAGTAGCCAAGACCTTATCTCTTATATCACTGTATTCTCAAAGAAAGTATCTAGCATTATCCAAGGACTCAGTAAATACATGTTGAAAATCTGGTGAATGAATGTCTGAAAAAGAACATGTATCTATAGGAAAAAAAAAAAAAAACAAAACAAAATGAATGGATAAAATACAAAAGAAATTCCTGAAAGAACAAAGGAAAATGAAAAAAAAATCAAGTATCCTAGAATTTAGTAAACATTTCTATACAAATAGCAAAATATAAAGTTCTGAAGAATTTGCAATAATAGAAGTGAATGACTGTTTTGTAAGACAGTTATAGTCTTTTGCAATGGCCAAATAGATAACAATAAACTGAAATGTGAAATTTATAAAATAAAATGTAGAAGAATACAGAAATCACAGGAGAAGGAGGAGTTAGAATTGGGTTATAGAGGGTTGAAAATTTTCTTGAATGATATGAGATAAAAACAGGACTTTATATTGGGAAAACTAGATAGCCCTCATAAAATCATCAAGTCATCATAAAATACACTATCCTCTTGTGATAAAAGCTATCGAAAATGGATATGTAAACACATCTAAGAAGATTCTTAAATAACACAGCATTAGATTTAAAAAGTTTTCATTCAATTAAGCTATAAACTCTATATACTCCTACCAGTCATCAGAAAAAGGCAAACTATCTAATTCCAATGTTTCACTTTATTCAACTGTAATTAAACAGAAAACTTTGTAACATATTACTGACATGTTTAACAAATTTGGTATAAGTGCATCTTTTATTCATCCCTAATTTTTTTTTTAACCTTCCCATCTATCTTGGGAAATAACAGTGTTCAACACTCTAGGCTGCCTAATACTTCTCAAAGGAGGGTTATAATTCAGCTTGATTCAGCTGTTTAGTTAACACCAGAATTAGCATTCCAAAGATTAATTTGGGGATGTGGAATACTACCACAAGTAACAGCTTCTTTTTCTTTCTGTTAAGGGCTATAGTATACAAAAAGCTCCAAGAAATATTATGTTTTTTAAAAAAATAGGGAAGGGCTTTGGAGACACACATGTCTAGAATCAAACCCTGGTTATGCCATTTACTAGCTGTGTTAAAGCTCAGAAAGATATTTATCTTCTTTGAGTTGGTTTCTCCACTTACAAAGGAGAAAAATTGTAGGTTGTTGCAAGGATCCAAGGATGTAACAAATGTATAATGCCTAACTACAGATGACATTCAAAAGCTGTTCATTTTTTTTCTTGTATTATCAATACCTTGTAATCATTATGGATAAAATATTTGAGGATGAGAGGATTTTTTTTTCCCCCGAGAATATTTACAGTTTTAAGAATTCACTATTTTCCAACTACCAGTTCCCTTCTCCAGGGGATCTTTCTGACCCAGGGATGAAATCTGAGTCTCCCACACTGCAGGCAGATTCTTTACCATCTGTGCCACCAAGGAAGCCCTCTAAATAGTTATGACTATATGATATAATCTAATACTTACTCTCATCTAAAATAATTCAAATAGTCTTCATCAAATACATAACACACATTCTTGATTATTTTAAAATGATTGTCAATTTAGTTACTAAAATGCAGCTGGTCCTTAATGATGTTTAATAAGCATTAAAGCCTAGTAAGCAATAAATTTATCAACTGTTTTTATATTTTCTTAGGGAGAGACACACAATAATCAAGTCATGAGGCTTGGAATAAAAGTCCTAGATTTGAATTCTGATTCAGTCACTACCTGTTCTACGTGAGGCATTACTTTTTTAAGCCTGAATTTACTTGGCAATAAAGCTGGAAAAGCAATACCTTATCGCATATTGTTGTGAAACTATGTCATATATAGTAGGTACTCAATACATGTTAGTTGAATCTGAATCATGATGTTGATGGCTTCGTCATGATTATGAACTTAAATCTTGCTGTTGTGCATTTGGCAAATGTGCAGAATTTGAACAAGCATTCATAATTCCTGAGCTTCTACTGAATATATTGTCTATGAATAAAAACAGCAATACAGACAGTGTGTTCTTGCCCATAGACTACATCTGAACTCCACTGCCTTCAGCGTAACATATAGATGCCCTAAGAAACGATAAGTGCATGTCTAATCCTGAATAATTATTTGCTGTCTTATCCAGAATACACAGCTATTTTTTTATTCTAACCTTATCGACAATTCCAGTGTTGTCACCAGTCATCACCTCTCCCATTCTAAACTCTGTCACAAATGTTCATCTTCACCCTCTAAACTCATCCACTGCCATCTCATTGTATTTTCTAATCCCTCTTATTTCTTCTTTTCGTCTCTTCTCATTTTTCCCTCTGTCCTTGATGTTTCATGTGAATACCCAATTACAGGGATCTCTTACTTCTGGTAAGTGAATCAAATCACCATCAGTTTGTTGAGCATAAAATTTGGGGTTTCACTACTATTGAGTTATCTGGGTCTGTACCCTACAGATAAAACCTTTTATAGTGTGTTTCTACTTCCAGATTTGGAGTCTTCTGACTTGGTCATTGGGCTCAGCAACAACAAATACAAGTATGCCCATTCAATAGGATCTTTAAAATATAAAATCTCAAGATTTAGCTAAACTACTCTATGCTATTGCTGCCCATGCATCCACTCTGTGTGACTAAGTGGGCACTAAGTGGGCCAATGAGACCCTGAGCTGACACTAGTCCCTCTAGCCAGTGCAGGTCCTAGAGAAGCTGAGAAGACTCACATGCAAATTTAAGTTCCTGACATCATTTCCTCAGCAGTCCCTGTGACCAACATTCTCCCTTGCCTCCCAACCTGTGCCTTCCCCTGAAATAAAATCTAATTCTTTTTGGTTGGAATTGACCAATCTGTCCTTCACCAGGGAACCCTATATCATTCCACCCAGGAACCACAATAAAGTAATGTGCCCCCAGTCCTGCTGCTGTGTCTACAAGCATCCTGCCTTGACCTCCCTGTGCAGCCTCTAGAGGTGTGCATTCTACTCCTCTAAGCCCTGTGAGTAAAAACTTCTTTATTTCAAATTTCCAGGCAGTCTCCTGTTGACCCAAGACTCAGCTCACCATCTGATACCACAGGATTTCACTTAAGCATTACTTAACAACATCACAACAAAAATATATCTTCAATGGATACTACACGGTGACTTCACAAATGATTGGTAACATGATTTAAATGAGGAAAATATGCCCATATCAATAAGTACTGCCAACAAATTTCAGACTGAGACTAGGAGAACAAAAGCAGAATAAAATCATCAGCTGATATAAATGTTGTGCTTACTGAAGGGCAGATAATACATTAGCATTTTACATGTATTATCTATATGATCCATGTTGTTCTGCCAGGGAGGTGCCAACTAAAGGCATTTGTTCAAGGTTACACAGCCAGGAAATAGAGAAGTAGATAATCAAACTCTCATTAGTCCCATTCTGGACACCTCAAAGCATGACAGGTTTCAATGCAACTAAACAATTACAATAAAAAATAAACTCTGTGGATAAGCTAAACTAACTTTTTATATCTATTATTTCATATAAGCAATGTGTGAACAGGAAAAGTGGTCAATGACATATACCCAAGAAGATAAGTGAGCAGTTAACTCAATAACTTATATATAATTTCTTTTTGTGAACATATTCTCCCCATATTAGCCTCTGATCCAACTGCAGGCCAAGGTAATGTGCTAATCTACCTTCTAAAATAAACAAATGGACTAGTAACATTGAAGGAAGATACATACTTAGTGTATTTTTTCAGAACTTCAGTATACACAATGTGTGAATATGTGTGTATGTGTGTGTGTATATATATATCTCACTTCATCATGGGAAGGGTATACATTTAGAATCATTCTGATTATTTAATATATTATATGAAATAAAATTGATTCCTTTTTATTGTAATTATTCCATGTAGGATAATATAGGCTTAACTTTATGTATCCCAGTGATCTAAAGTCTTAGGTTTTGATTAGAAATCACTTATATAACACACTTTCTTCCTGCCCTTTCCTCCTTTCTCTTTTCTTTCAGCTCTCCTTCAATTCCTTCACTCCACATTCACATTTTGAGAACTAACAATGTGCCAGCAATATGTTAAGTAATACAGATATCATTTTCTACTTAGCTGGTCACTTACCAAGACATTAATTTGAAAATAAGTTATTTACAAATCAGACATATCTAAATATGATCTCCTATAAGAAATATCATTACATTAGGAAAACTTTATGTTCACTTTGACTTATTTATGAAATATTCTGAAACAATAGTATGTGATATAATTGGAGAGAGAAATCTGTATGCAGGGCAGGAAGCAACAGCTAGAACTGGACATGGAACAACAGACTGGTTCCAAATAGGAAAAGGAGTATGTCAAGGCTGTATGTTGTCACCGTGCTTATTCAACTTCTGGGCAGAGTACATCATGAGAAACGCTGGACTGGAAGAAACACAAGCTGGAATCAAGATTGCCGGGAGAAATATCAATAATCTCACATATGCAGATGACACCACCCTTATGGCAGAAAGTGAAGAGGAACTAAAAGCCTCTTGATGAAAGTGAAAGAGGAGAGTGAAAAAGCTGGCTTAAAGCTCAACATTCAGAAAACGAAGATCATGGCATCCGATCCCATCACTTCACGGGAAATAGATGGGAAACAGTGGAAACAGTGTCAGACTTTAATTTTGGGGGCTCCAAAATCACTGCAGATGGTGACTGCAGCCATGAAGTTAAAAGACACTTACTCCTTGGAAGAAAAGTTATGACTAACCTAGATAGCATATTCAAAAGCAGAGACATTACTTTGCCTACTAAGGTCCGTCTAGTCAAGACTATGGTTTTTCCTGTGGTCATGTATGGATGTGAGAGTTGGACTGTGAAGAAGGCTGAGCACCGAAGAATTGATGCTTTTGAACTGTGGTGTTGGAGAAGACTCTTGAGAGTCCCTTGGACTGCAAGGAGATCCAACCAGTCCATTCTGAAGGAGATCAGCCCTGGGATTTCTTTGGAAGGAATGATGCTAAAGCTGAAGCTCCAGTGCTTTGGCCACCTCATGCGAAGAGCTGACTCATTGGAAAAGACCCTGATGCTGGGAGGGATTGGGGGCAGGAGGAGAAGGGGACGACAGAGGATGAGATGGCTAGATGGCATCACTGAATCGATGGATGTGAGTCTGAGTGAACTCCGGGAGTTGGTGATGGACAGGGAAGCCTGGCGTGTTGCGATTCATGGGGTTGCAGAGAGTCTGACACGACTTAGCGACTGAAGTGAACTGAAACAGAAAATAATCTCCTGCCTTCTGATTATCGCTCTTATGTTCACTGCTGCTGCTGCTAAGTAACTTCAGTCGTGTCCGACTCTGTGCGACCCCATAGACAGAAGCCCACCAGGCTCCCCCGTCCCTGGGATTCTCCAGGCAAGAACACTGGAGTGGGTTGCCATTTCCTTCTCCAATGCATGAAAGTGAAAAGTGAAAGTGAAGTCGCTCAGTCCTGTCCGACCCTCAGCGACCCCATGGACTGCAACCT
This sequence comes from Aepyceros melampus, assembly GCA_006408695.1. Taxonomy (NCBI): domain Eukaryota; kingdom Metazoa; phylum Chordata; class Mammalia; order Artiodactyla; family Bovidae; genus Aepyceros; species Aepyceros melampus. Next base: position 424,528 of record SJXQ01001059.1, read on the forward strand.
TCCAGGCTCCTCCATCCATGGGATTTTCCAGGCAAGAGTACTGGAGTGGGGTGCCATTGCAGTATCTCTTAACTCCTTATAACATCTTTTAATTTAGTTGCCTGAGAAGAAAGGGGTTTCTGAAGACAACAGAACAAATAGACTTTCCCGCCAGTGCCCTTTAAATCATCCAAAATCTTTCAAAACTTTATGGTAGTAGCTATAGTTTTAAATAAGCCCAATCTTTTAGCATCAGTATGGGCACTGGCCCTGTGTCCAAAGGACTTAGTGAAATTCGGTGAAAAATAATTTAGTTCTGGACCAAAAAGTGTTATAAACATCCTCCTTAAATTGAACAAATTACCAGCTATCCAGAAAGTATAATGTATTGGCTTCTCTTCAAAAGAGCAACACTAATGCTGGCAACACTGCCAAATTCCTCCTTTCCTATATTCCCCTTTTCCTAGAGAAAGTGATTAAAAGACCAAATTCCATGCCAGCTGGATGCTTAAGAGCGTCAAAGGTCTTCTGTCAGGATTCAGACCTTGATCTGGCTTAGAAAACACTATGCTAATAGATAACCTCCTCAACATTATAAATCAAAGCCATATGACCACATTAAAATTCTATTAGCTAGTATCAATACTCTGTGGTTTATAAAGTACAGTTGACCTGCCTCTGGGAGATAGTCAGAATGATACAAAAGTTAAGCTCTGGCTTTGGGAGTGTAACTACTTTTCACATTGAGATTATTCATTCTCAACAAATACCCAATTCTCTATTCCTCTGTATCTTTATTGATTTTATTTAATTGAAACCTTAGGAGAAAGGAAGAGGAGACTCCATGAGTTGAGGCAGGAAAAGAAAAAAATGTTAGAAGGTTACAACGGATATTTTGCTACCTGAACTGTTCCTGTTATCTGCTAGTTATAATTGCAAAGAGCAATAGCCTTCCTAACAATTTAAAATCTTAGATCTTCTGAAAACTATTAAATACATCTCAATAATCTTAAAACTATATCTTACAATTGCATTAAAAACTTTTTCTGATGAAACCTACAGTAAGAAATACATCTAAAATCTTGGCACAGTATAAACATACAAACATAAAAAATAAAAGTTTAATAGAATAAAACTTACCTTTACTATGTATAATGCTTTCTACTCTATTTTAATACAATTTATTTTTAAAAATACCTTTAGTAGCTAATACATTTTTTTCAAGACTCACTAATAGCTTGTATCCTGCAATTTACAGATACTGAATGATTCCAATGTGTGTGTCTCAATCCAATAAGACTTCTGCAGGCATTACTTAAAGACAGACTATTGATAAATGGATTCAATAAAAAGTACTCAATCACAATAAGCACACAGATTTATTGTAGTAATAAAGATGCTTCGATTATTAAAATTTGAAATAATTAATAATCTAAAGGACAAATACATTTAATCTTTTGCTTATCCTTCCAAAAATTCATCAATTTAAAATATAGTGGAAGTCAGCTTGATATAATCAAGGTTCAATATTAAGGCCCTAGAAATGGATGAACAACAGTCATAAAGTTTACAAACCCAGGTGTTTTGCCAATCAAATTTAACACAGTATAAAAGAAAAATACTTGAACAAAACATCAAAAAACTTCTATTATTAAATTTCCCCAATATCTTATAAATTGTCAATTTTAGATACGGTGTACTAATTAATTAGTGGACTGCCAAACTCCTCTGACCATGAGGATTCTCCAGGCAAGAATACTGTAGTGGTTGCAATGGGATCTTCCTAGTGCAGGTATCAAACTCAGGTCTCCCACACTGCAGGCAGATTCTTTACCAGCTAAGTCACCAGGGATCACCAACAATACTGGAGTGGGTAGCCTATCCCTTCTCCAGGGGATCTTTCTGACCCAGGAATCGAGCCAGGGTCCCATGTGTTGTAGGGAAGTCCAATTAAATTTGTTAATGACAATGCCTATGTAGAAAATCCTGGATTTTACTCTCTTAATAGCCTGGGAAATTTGTTTCCATTGTTGAATTTGAAACACATAAAATATCTGACAAAAAAGCATGTGATCCCATTTAAAAACTCTCCTACAAAGCAAGAAAGTAGGCAATATAATGCTCCAAAAAAAAAAAAAAAGAGCGATACATTTTATTTTCTCTTATACATAGAAATGTTCATGACAATCTGTAATGAATCAAAAAAGCTTTAAGAACAATGAAATGCAGAAATGAGTCAAGTCCAACTTCTGTCCCAACTCAGGAAAATCCTCTCTAGAGCATCCTTTAGAGATGACTATTAGGAAATCAATGCTGCATTTTCATTGGAAGGACTGATGCTGAAACAAATGCTCTAATACTTTGGCCACTTGATGTAAAGAGCCGACTCACTGGGAAAGACCCTAATCCTGGGGAAGATTGAAGGCAGGAGGAAAAAGGGGTGAAAAAGAAAGAGATGGGTGGATGGCATCACCGACTCAATGGACAAGAGTGTGAGTAAACTCCAGGAGATGATGAAGAGCAGGGAAGCCTGAAGTGCTGCAGTTCATGGGGTTGCAAAGAGTGAGGTACAACGCAGCAACTGAACAACTGCATTATTTATTGTTTAAAGTTACTGTCTTTCCTGCACAAGTGGAGAAAAGAAGCAAAAGTAGGACTTTATGATGACTGCTGTTTATATTGGAGCCAGACACTTATATAATATGTTTTAGAAACATATTATTTTGAAGCATGTAAGGGAAGGTGACTGCATCATCTAATACTCTGTTAAATGAGAGAGAAAAAAAAAAAAAAACACCAACTAATAAGGCTTCCCTCAGCTCTTCCATGTTAGAAATACGCTGTCTATAATGTTTTAGTGTATGACATTTTGAACAGGATATGGTAGAAAGATGATCTGACTTCTAATCAAAAGTTTTAAATGGCTTGAGAGACTTATTTGTACAGTGTTTACATGCACTGTTATGATCATACACTTCATATATTTCATAAGAAATTAGAAACTTTGATTTGCTCTTCAGGTATTAAGCTACAAAAAAGAAAGGCCTTTAATTCCTATTGATTTCAATAGTCAACACTGTAGGAATTAGTTCAACATTTTGATCACATATCCACAAACAGAGTTTAGCCCTGGTTCTCTATTGCTCAGTCAAAAAAAAAAAAAAAAAGACACAGTATTATTGATTCTTCCCAATTTATATTCATCAACTATTTTTCCCATTCATAGCATCGGTATATTATTTATATTTCAATTAATTATTTAACATTATATTTAATTAAAATGTATATCATTGGTTTATTGTATTCACCATAATCTAAGTGTGGACAATACCCCAAATATCCATCTTTCTTTTTTGTAATATGCACCAGTGTTATTATGGTTCTATTCTTGCCTCCTTAAACAACTATTATATCCAGTGCTAGGAAGCAAATATTTATGTTACCATGAGCAATATTCAATATAGTTAAAAATCACTAAAACTATTACTTTTCAACACATATTAATCAGAGTTCTATCAGAAAAATGTAAACCACTCTGAATATTTAAAACTTAGAGGATTTAATTCAGATAATTAACTGCAAAGATGATAGAAAAGTTAAGAAGAACAGGTGATGGTAAGACAACCCAACAGTTAGAATATTAGGAAGCTACTACTACTCTTAGGATGGAAGAACAAATGGGTGAAGCAGTATACAGAAGCCCAAGTTGGTTATCCAGTGGAAAATGGAGCAAAGAGGTTCCAGTGGGAGATGGAGACACTGCTGAACACTGCCCAAAACAATGTAGGAGGGGAGAAACAGCTTGGCCTTCACTCATCATGTACTCCCATCTCCCAAAACTACCTACCACCGGACGACCACAGTCTGAAAACAGCTGACATGAAGAACGAGGGAATATAGCCTCAGGATTAGCTTCATTGTCTATCTCCAATAGCAGAGCATAGCAGAAGGATACAAGTTGGATCTGGTCAATAAGGCCCAGAAATGTCACTTACAGGATGTGAATAATTCTTCAAACATTTTGCAACTCAGGTATTTCAGAATTAATTTAGTTCATGGAGCTATTTAATGGTAAATTCAACTATTTAAAATAAGTAGTTCATTAATATACATGTGCTCAAAGATTTATACAACCACATTGGTTAATTAGTTCTTCTGGACTAAAAAGACTAGAAAAAAATAAACCCATCTGGAAAATTTTAAAATGCTATGTTGTTCTTTAATATAATGAATGATTATGTATTAATGTATCAAGTAGTGCCTCATGCTAATACAACGGTTCTACACATCACTACAGGAAACATTGTAGCATTTTATTCCATATTTTGGAGCATATTTTTCCAAAATGACTCAGCATGACCATCTATTACCCCTTCTCTTTTGAAAAGAATGAGAAAAACCTCAGAATTAGAAAAAAAAAAAAACTGTTCAATAACACTATTCAACTATTGAAAAAGCATATAGGTTTTTAAATAATGCCTTAATGTTATAAATTGCAAATGCCTGTAGAGTTGAACAGTGTATTTGGAACACGTAAATAGGTAAGAATGACTCAACAGATGAGTTTGAAGAGACTCTACCATTGAAGACACTCTTCAATGATATTCAAAAAGTATAGTATAATCGACGTATATTGCTATTGACAATTCTGCATTCTTATACATCATTTACTTTCTTGTATCCAATAGCATGCATTTCAAAACAAAACTAATTTAATGTAGTCTAATCAAAAGGCAAATGAATTGAGCAAAGTCTGAGAAGTAATAAATACTTGTGATATCCATTTATAAATCTACTTGTAAGTTTTGTGACTTCCAAAGGAAATAGCTTCATGCAAATGCACTCTATGTTCTGTGATTGAAGCGAAAGTCTTCTGCCCTATTACAATATCATTATTAGGATCTCATATAACTTTCACTGAAATCTATTGCATTCAAATGGCAAAGTTATGTTCAACTTTGCTAACGTAAAAGAAGATATCACATTTAAGAAAAGAATCTCTCTTCCTTCCTTTGATTAAAGGATGACAAGTAGAGAATAGGGTATTTTGAATTCATATCAGGATGGCAGCTTAAAATGTACAAAATTCATAGACGAGTTGAAGTAGAAACAGATGAAAGAACTTGCTTAGAAATGACATGTCTTTTTAAAAACTGGGATGATATAAATGAGGTTGTTCCTTGTATTGTCTCAAAAGAATATTAAACGTTTTTGGACATGTCGACATAACTGTATTTGTTAATAAGGTAAGAATAAAGTGACTGATTCACATTAAAGCAGCTGCAAAACTACAAAAAAAAAAAAAAGTCATCTGAAATTTATGTTTTAAGCCAGAGCAGAGTTATGTTCCCCTTGGTTTTCTAGATCTAGAAACACTGGGTCCTAATGCATGGCCAGTGTGGTTCTGGAATGTCCTATTCTTTGCTACATCACCTGATGAAACATCAACTCAGATCTTTCAGGTACTACAAAATATAATTTGAAGATGAGAGAAAAAGTTCATTTCTCCATATACAGATTAACAAGTTCTATTAAGTATAAAATATCAATAAGTAGTAAATGTGGTAGCAATCTAATATCTAGTAAAAAAAAAAAAAAAAGTCATCTGAAATTTATGTTTTAAGCCAGAGCAGAGTTATGTTCCCCTTGGTTTTCTAGATCTAGAAACACTGGGTCCTAATGCATGGCCAGTGTGGTTCTGGAATGTCCTATTCTTTGCTACATCACCTGATGAAACATCAACTCAGATCTTTCAGGTACTACAAAATATAATTTGAAGATGAGAGAAAAAGTTCATTTCTCCATATACAGATTAACAAGTTCTATTAAGTATAAAATATCAATAAGTAGTAAATGTGGTAGCAATCTAATATCTAGTATCTCAAAATTTAGTGAAAATGTTAATTTGTATTGGTAGCAAATTACAATGTGCTCCAGACATCCATGCATTTATTTAAAGTAAGGGAGGTACCAAGTGTTATTGTATTGAATAGATGCATCATTAAATACTTCAGTAAGAATGTCCAAATATCTCAAGTGAATCCTTCAGAGATTTATCAGTGAATATCATTATTAGACATAAGGGACATTTTGACATTTAAATATTGCTTCACTAACCTTAAGAGGCAAAGTTAAAATGATAAGAATGTTGAAATTATTAAATGGAACTTCATTATAAATCTTCTAATCCAAACAGAGAAGGTGATTTATAGAATGATAGGTACAACTGGTGGATCACAGAATGGATTCCCTTTTGTATGATAACAAAATGTAAGAAAAGGTTTGCTGTTCTTGATTCTTTTCTCTAAAATAGACACTCTGGCATTTAGGAGATAGAAATGTATCATTTGACCTTTAACTTCTGTTTCATTAATGTAACCACAAGCAACAGAGTCACTGATTGACACATTTGCACTTTCAGGCCTTTAGCACTTAAAAGTTATTTGATAACTGTTATGCCACTATTTGCTTTTTATGAGATACTTGGAGGAATATGTTACATTAAAAATAGAGCAAAACATGTAAAGCTTAATAAACAATATCACATAATTCAGTGAAGTGTTCTCTTGAGTACTAGACTTCTGTACTTTGATGTGAAGGCATGTTTGTATGAGGGAAGATTTGGGGGTTTTTTTGTTTTGTCTTCTAATGAATTAGGTAATTACACCAAATACAATTCCAAGTATCAAAGTGAAAACATAAACTATAACTCTGTAACTTTACTTTTGAACAAAAATATCTCACCTGACTTACACTCAAATAGTCCTTAAGCTCTTCTGTACTGGCCTATGAACAGAGTAAATACCAGTTGCAGGAAAAATAACTGATGCAATTTAACACTGTTTTTAAGAGAGAGAGAGTTTCTTGTAGCTATATATGTTAAAAGTGTTTAAAACCTATGGTCAAAGTAAAAAGATAAAAAATGGTATCAGTCCCTAGAGAATTCTAGAATTACTGTAAACTAATTAATTTGAGTAAAAAGTAATGTGGATCAGATTTGTTTCATATGGCAAAAAAAAAAAAAGATTCTGTTTATTTTTTAAGAAACTGTAATTGGTTAGAAACATTATTCAAAAGAAACAGAGATATCATTCTCTTGAAAAAGTTTAAAAGTCAAAAGTTCTCTAAACTAAGACATGACAAAATTCAGGATACAGCATATAAATGGGTGACAAGTAAACAAGGACTGCACCAAACCAACAAAACTGGAAAAATATTGCTGCCGCTAGTTAGAGAAGCTTCACTATTGGCAGCAATGAGTGAACTAAACATAGGTCTCCTAGAAGCAGACCATGAGTTCAGCTATTTTAATTAGCCATAGTATTCATTAGATTATTCTTTAAAAACAAAACACCCAAGATATACCATCAAGAGACAAGCAGGCTACCAAATCCTTTAGACTGAAAATGTTAACGCTCATTACAAATAGGCAATATACTACTACAATTATATAGATTGCAGTTCCCATGATATGTGTTTGCAGGCTCTAAAGACAGCACTTCATCCTTACCACTGTTGTTTAAACTTCCAAAACAAACTTAATATAAAGAATATCACCAAGGGTTTAATTTATATCCTCAGTGTGACCAAAAGTTCATCTCTTTTATCAGCAATGTGAGGTATTTTACTAAGTGACATCAAACTGTTACTTTTGTACACATCCAGTAGCATTGTGTTTACAGTAGAGCTATACACTATAAACCAGTATCATTAGAAACTGTAACAGTATTCTACATTAATTTGGACTCATAGATATGTTTAAGAAGGTGTAAATCATTTACCACACCCAGATCCAAGATCATTAAATTTACAATATAGTGCATGTTTCAAATAAAACATAGCCCTCTCTGTTTCACCTTAAACATGCCACATACACTGATTTTCTGCAATCTGTACTTATAAGCCAACTACCACCCAGTGGAGAGAAAGGATATCTTTCAGGGAGATTTCAGGATCTATGTCAGGTGGGGGAGTCACAGGCAGAAGGGAGGGCGATAGGAAATGAAGGAATAAGGGTGTTTAGCCTTGTTTAGATCTAAGCACTGCTGATCATCAATTTATATTTTCACAGGAGAAAAAACATTACCAGACTTTTACAGCAATGTTGTTTATAGATAAAATTAGGCTACGGATGTTCATTAGTGACAAAACATTTCAATGCCCAAGCTTGGGGGAAAGAAGAGAAGAGTGAGAAAAAGGAGCAAGACTTAAAATGCGAAAAGGGAGGAAAAGAGAAAGATGAGGGGATAGAGAGTAGCAGAGAGAGGAAGAGACTGTGTGTATACATGTGTGAGTGACAATGCGTGGAACAGTGAAGGAGCGAGCGGATGCCTTTTTAGAGAGTAAAAGAGAATCTGAATGTGAAAGTGGTTGTTAGGGAGAGTGTGGAAGGGCCAGCATGTATGAGAATGTGAAACAGAGAATATGTGAGGGAGTGTGGTTATGAAAAAGAGATTGTGAGGGTGAGAAAATGGAACTGTAAGGGGTTAGAGGGAGCACACATGTGTGTGTGACAGGGATGGGGAACAATATGGGGAAAGAGATGGGAAATGTGAGTGAAGAGAGAGAGACCCAGAAGTCAAGCTCGCAGAACAGGGATAGTAATGAGAAAGAAAAACGAAGAATGGAGAAAGGTAAAGAATGGAGGAAAGTGTATTAAATAAAGGATCAGAAATTAGAGTGGTGGAAATGAAAAAGAAAACATGGGGTGAAAAAAGAATGGGAGGAAAAAAGAAAAGCAATAAAAAAAAGGAAATGGATGGAAAAAAGAAGGAGGGGAATTGGGAAAAAAATAAAAACAAAACGAAGGAAGGAAAAAAAGGGGGGGTGGAGGGACAAAGCGATAAGAGGAAAGAAAGAAAACTGAGAAGGGAGAAATTGAGCCTAAGTGTCCAAGTGAGAGGGAAAATACATGGGAGCAGGGAGCCAGCAGTTGGAAAAAGTCGCTTAGGTTGAGTAAAACAGAAACAAACCTGATAAACTTGTCAGACTCTCCAAGAGTACCCCAGGACAGTAAAACAGAGACCTTGTGAACTGAGTTTCCAAGTGGCACCGGCCCCTCCTAAACCTCACGCTTCACTCATCTCAGGGCTACTAGGCGTTCTGGCAAAGTGCTTAAGCATCACCAGTTCTGTTTGCCACCTGCCCCGGAGTACAGGGGCCACGGCTCCAGGCAGAATCAGCACCTGGACTTCCTGAAATGCGGTCTTTTGATAGAGATCACCAGCAGCATCTTTACTTGGTTTAAAAAGACCGCAAGAAAGGTGGAGAGACAGACAGACAGATTGAGACAAGTACGAAAAGCACGACGTTCCTCCTACCTAAGCACCGCCGTGTCCCCTTTTCTGACCATCATGTTGTCCACAGCCGCCCAGGGGAAGTCCACACTCTGTCCAGCCGGGAGGCAGGAGGGCAGCAGGCAGCACAGGCTGAGGAGCACCGCCGCCAGCCACTGGTTCGAGCAACAAGCACCCTGCACCAACAGCATCATGTCCATCCCTGCTAGGCTGCTCACTCTCCAGCAGCTTTCAGCTCGCACTCCCCCACCCCCTGGTGCTGGCGAGTCTTCCCAGGAACCAGGCGGCGCGCCACAGGATTTTTTTTTCCCCCTTCTTCTTTTCCCCCCCCTTTCTTCTTCTTCTTCCTCTTTTTTTTTTTAATTCTTTTTAATTTGGTGGGTGGGTGGGTTTCTTTTCTTTCTCCCCCCACCCACCTAGTTGTTGGGTGTTGTTTCTCTCTTTTTTGCCTCCCCTCCTCCTCTTTGCTTTCCCTCCCTCCCTCCCCTCCCACCCCCTTGCCCCCCTCTTCCCCTCCCCCTGGTTTTTTTTTTCCC
>SJXQ01001059.1:434898-596313 GCA_006408695.1 Aepyceros melampus
CAGGGAGGGGGAAATGAAGTGGCGGGGGGTGAAGGGGGGGGTGGAGGCAGAAAGAAAACGGGAAAAAAAAAAAAATCGGCAAGAGGTATATTATTATACAAACTGAGAGAAAAAAAAAAAAAGAGAGAGAGAGAGGGAGAGAGATCGGAGACAGAACGCTTCCTTTCCTGTCGTACGCACTAGAGTGATGCTTTGCTAGAAAAGTCTCCGCGTCTGGGCTGAGGTGAAGAGAGCAGAGCGGCGCTTTGCTTTCCCTCTCCGGTGCGTTTTACCTCTTGAAGCACCGTAACTTTTAAGTCCTCCAAGTTGTGGTAGGCGCCATCATGACGCCAGGGACTGTGAGGTTTTGTTATTTATTTATTTATTTTTTCCCATCTTGCCCGAGCGACCGCCCCATAGTTGATTCTTTACCTCTTTTCGGAAATAGGTAGGGACGGTAGAGGGGGTTACTGTTTTTTTGAGGGGACAGGAGGGGAGGGATGCTTGCCTAGGGTAGAGCAGCTGGCGTGTCTACTGGGTCAATCGCTGAGGACTGGAAGGCGGTCCCCCTCCACCCCCAACCCCATGCATGTTGACACTAAATTGTGTGTGTGTCTGTGCGGGGTATGGTCAGAGCGGAGAGTGCGCGGATCTGTGTGTGTAGTAAGCGCGCTCCTGTAATGCGCGCGAATCGTGCACAAGGGGCCTGTGAGCGTGCGGCACGCAGGCGCGCTGGGAGGGACAGGGTGGGTCTTGACGGGATGGAGTCGGGAAGAGACTGCAATCAAGTATTTTAATTGTGTACAGCCAGGCAGTCCTGTTATGTAAGAGGGAGCTTAACCCGTTTGAGCCTATCAGGCGGAATGATCAGCGCATTCGAATCTAGGTAGGGCAAAGTTACGGGGTTTAACGAGTCACAGGTTTATATCATTTAGCAGTCTCTAAACCGGGTTGGACAGGCTTCCGACTCCGGGGGGCGGGGGTTGGGGGGGGGCAGAGCGGTTACCCTCTCTTTCTCTGCCGCTGCATCCCCTTAGCCGCTTGCCCTGCCGCTACGAGCCGCTGTCCAGAACCGAGGCACATAGTGGGTGCTGGGCATGGGGCCACCCCCTACCCTTTTTTACTTCTCCCTTCTTGAACTCTTGTCCAGTTGGCGATCCTTTAGCTATTCTGGTCTATTTGCAGATCAATGCGAGAACCGAGGCTAGAGTCAATAGCAGTTACGCCAGTCAATCTTGTTCAGAGAGGAGTTTGAGAAGCAGGGCCGGGAAGTGAAAAAGAGAAACAAGTAATTAAAAAATATGGTTACCCCTCCCCTTCCTCCAGCCCTATCCCCCGCCTTAAGCAGTCTTTGAAGATTTTTTTCGCCTGGCCCCAGCCCTTCCTCCCTTGGAGGAAATAAATACAGCAAAACCTCACACATCCCTAACTCGTTTTCCATAATGCTAGCAGGGTCCTCTGGCAAAGCGCACAGAAGCAATAATCTCTGCAGGGGTCAGCATCCGGCTGCCTCCCCAGACTGAGCTCTTTAAGAGGCAGGCAGGGAGTCGTTTTGCTTGGCGGTAGCGGTGCTCACGGTGATTTTTATCGCAGTGCATGAGGATATATGGGGAAAGGGAAGGATTCCCATCACCTGTGACCACCCAGACTGACTGATCGAAGAGCCTCTAGCCAGCATCACCTCCCTGCTGAAGTGACACTCCAAAGCCCCCCAGACGCTTGCAGCCGGAGTTACTGATGTTATTAGTATTCAAGCTTAACTCTCAAATCTGTCTCGGAAATTGAGAGTGCAACAGTATTCAACCGCATTTTGAAACATCAATAAATGTTAGTCATTTGCGGATGAATGAAAACATTTTCTTTACCGTCTGGTATGCTAGGGAAATAATCGTCAAATGACAGACTCTTGTTAATATTGATGCCAAATACCTAGGTAACACTGTCATCTTGTTAACTGCGTTTTTCTCTCCTGCGTGAAACACTGATGGATAAAGCCTAAAATTATCTAGGGCAAACCGGGGATTAGAAGAATCGGCATGCCGTATTTATGGGCAAAACTTCGCAATATTATTTGGTATTTTCATAGAAAATATCTGGATACCATTGAAGAGAAGCAGAAGGCACGGCGGCTTCCAGCATTGTGACTCAGTTAGTGCTATTTTATGCAGGGATGGGGGTGCCAGCGTTGCTAGTACAAGCTATGAAAAGCATCCTTTTGTAACTGCTGTTTCCCAGAGATCTGACATCTTCGGGGCGGGGGTGGCGGGGAGGAGAAGGGGGTATCTGTGACCAGAGATGGAGCTATGCAGCAGTTTTAATATGTGCAACAACCCTTCAGGGTTGTGAAAGAAAACTGGGACCACTTCTGTTTAAAGGCAAAGAGTTTATTTTCTTTATTTCTAGTTTTTAGCTCAACTTCCAGTCACTGATCACAAAGCACTTAAATCTCACAAAACCCATCCAAAGGAAACAGTAACCGAGCCTAGTTTATAGATTCATGGACTGCTGGAAAGCTTATTTACATGTGGATCACTATTTATTTAAAGTGAGTGCAAGAATGCTGAGTGGGGCAGCCTTATTCCTGCATGTAATTTTGCTGTCCTTTTGACCAGGGAGGAAAATTACTTTAAAAGCGCTTATTACTTTATTTTCTCCTCAACCTTTCTATGGGTGTATATCTGAGAGGATTTTACAGGGTTTCTAGTATTTGCTTTTGAGGTCCTAGATTTCTTTCAAGTAGAGACTTAAATCCTGTAAGTCTTAACTCCAGAGAGAAAACCTGAACAAAAACAAACAACAAATGACAGAAAAAAAGCACCTCTAAGTTCAGCTAGCACATAGTTATTTAGCAGATTTTTTCTTTTAAGTATCAGAATAGATAACAGCATTGTTGAAACATTTTAGATGGTGAGGGTTGGAGTGGGTGTAATTGGATATTCATTTGGTAAGAGGTTTTAGGAATTGACATTGGCCTGAATTCCTACTATTTCCTGTTGAATCAGGTACCCTTGCTTTGCTTTCAAAGCTATACTATGACCAATATGGAAGGAAGAAGGTGGACCCTGACTTTGCTAATTGATTATGCCTTTAACTAGACTGATTTACACCCCTGTTTTTCATGTCCTCTAAATTCAAGTATGTTGGAAGAGTAATGTAATAAGGAAGCTTCTTTGCTTCTCTAGTTCAATAAGCTTGATTTTTAATTGACAGTGTAAATGAGATTGTTGTTTTTAAAAATATATATCAGTTCACATTTGTTTTCTGATGGTAAACCCAGATACATTTTTCATGCTATCACTGTGTAGGCATGAGGAATTTTAGGCAAGACAAGTCCCAGGAGCTAATCAGAGCTAATGAGAGCACTTTGCAATTCCTGAAAGAGTGGGTCAGGAAGCCCTTTTAAACAGAACATATGGATAATAACTCTCTAACTTGGGTCATAATTGAGTCTCTATTTGAATTAAGCTAGTTTAAGTTTGGAGCACCTTACCAGCTTAAGTTGACCTGTGGTGGTTTGCAGCTTGGTATGAGAAACTACAAACCCTGGGAAATTTTTCATGGTGGGGCTGGGGAAGGGGAATATTTCTTTATAGAAAGTTTTCTCAACCTGGGCACCTTTTTTTTTTTTTTCTTAATTGAAGTATAGTTGATTTGCATTACTGTGTTAATTTCAGATGTGCACAATGATGTAACCTAGACACTTTTAATATGTTGGACCAGATAGTTCTTTGTTGTAGAGACTGCCCTAGCATTGGAAAATGTTTAGCAGCAACCCAGGCCTCTGCTCATTAGATGCCAGTAGCACTTGTAGATGCCAGTAACTCTGATAACTAAAATTTCTTCAGAGGTTGCTAAATGCTTTGTGGACCAGGGTAGAGTGGTGTAGTAAAAAATACCCCAGGTTTCTAAAAATATATACCATCTGGTGCTTTTCAAGTAAAATAATAAAGCAGATTACAGTCAAACGAAAGTGTTTTCTTTGAATTCTATAGCTACAAAAGAGATCTTCCTCATCATCAATTCGGTCTCTGCATTTACCAGCTATATGACTTAGTAGCCCCTCAGTAGGGGTATAATTAATTTAATGGCTGACTGTAAATAATCTTTCCATGATGTCTCCATTAGAGTACTTCTATTTGTCAGAGTTGAATGGATATTTCTCACTTTTAAAAGAAACTGACATTTTGTGGTTGTTAAATAAAAATATAAATCAATGAGGTGAGCTTCTTTCAGTCAAGAACTAACTTAAATCTTTATATTGTTTACATAGTGACAGCTACAGGGTATGCACTCAGGAAATAACTATTAAATAAAGGAACAGAAAAACTAAGTAATTTCCCTTTTGAATAACTCTGTAAAAATCTTATATTCCTTCGCTTACCTTTTTTTTTTTTTCCTTTTATCTCATCTGTTAAATACCGCTGGCCTTGCTGGTAAGCAAAAAGGTAAGAACTTTGGGCTGGAGGGATATTGCAAGGGTACTTTCAAAGCTCTTCAAACCATTCCTGTAGAAAGGCTCTGAAAATTTTATCCAAGTTCTGAAGCCAGAGTAAGAAGTCTTAGGATATATGTGAGTGGAAATTAATTTTAAAGTACTAAAATCTTTTTTCTTTTCACTAGTAGTGAGTACAAATTAACTATATATCCTTATATATTTGTATAGGTTTTGGAGAAAGTAATAAATACTTCTATTATTATTTACTTGAGACTTTTCCTCACCTACATGACAGCTACAGGGTATGCACTCAGGAAATAACTATTAAATAAAGGAACAGAAAAACTAAGTAATTTCCCTTTTGAATAACTCTGTAAAAATCTTATATTCCTTCGCTTACCTTTTTTTTTTTTTCCTTTTATCTCATCTGTTAAATACCGCTGGCCTTGCTGGTAAGCAAAAAGGTAAGAACTTTGGGCTGGAGGGATATTGCAAGGGTACTTTCAAAGCTCTTCAAACCATTCCTGTAGAAAGGCTCTGAAAATTTTATCCAAGTTCTGAAGCCAGAGTAAGAAGTCTTAGGATATATGTGAGTGGAAATTAATTTTAAAGTACTAAAATCTTTTTTCTTTTCACTAGTAGTGAGTACAAATTAACTATATATCCTTATATATTTGTATAGGTTTTGGAGAAAGTAATAAATACTTCTATTATTATTTACTTGAGACTTTTCCTCACCTACTTCCAAAAGGACTTTAGGAAACTCAAGTACATCTATTTAAAAATAAAAGCCAAATTTAATATTTTCTATTTGACTATATTAAGAATATAAAATCTTTTACTCTGATGCTAGCATTCTATTTTTTTTTTTTTTTGTATCATCTCATTTTGTTTCCTAAAAGTTTCTGATTTGTATTTCAGAGATTTTAACCCTTCAACATCCAGGGTTTGAACTGTGCGGGTTCACTTTTATACAGATTTTTCAATAAATACTATAGTAACACCCTATAGTATAGTGACTGAGTCCCAGTGGTATGGAACCTCAGAAATGGAGGAGGAGGATTCTCTGTAAAACTATATACGGATTTTCCACAATGCATGTATCAATGCTCTTTACCCTTCAGGTTATTCAAGTGTAAACTGTATATATTTTTAAAGACTTTAGTAGAGTAGTTGTAGGATTACAACAAAATATAATGTAAAGTATAAAGATTTCCTGTATATTCCCTGCCCCCAAACATTGTGTACCCTGCCCCTAAACATGTGGAGCCTCCCCCAGTATCTGCATCACTCACTAGAATGGCACATATATTTTTTGTCAAGGATGAACCTTCACTGGAACATTAAAATCACCCCAAGTTCATAGTCTGTCATAAGGTTCACTCTTGGTATTGTATACTTTATGAGTTTAGACAAATATATACTGACATGTAGTTATCATTTTAAATATCATATGGTAAAAATCCTCTATTCCCTGACTATTCAGTTCTCCCCTGACAACTTCCAATTTTTTTTTTAATTTTTTTCAGTTTTGCCTTGCCCAGAGTGTCATACATGGAATTATATAGAATGGAGCCTTTTTTCAGATGGGCTTCTTTTACCTAGTAACATGTGTTTAAGATTTCTCCATGACTTGTCAAGAAAATTAGAGATACCAAGGGAACATTTCATGCAAAGATTGGCTCGATAAAGGACAGAAATGGTATGGACCTAACAGAGCAGAAGATATTAAGAAGAGGTGGCAAGAATACACAGAAGAACTGTACAAAAAAGATCTTCACTACCCAGATATCATGATGGTGTGATCATTCACCTAAAGCCAGGCATCCTGGAATGTGAAGTCAAGTGGGCCTTAGAAAGCATCACTACAAAAAAAGCTAGAGCAGGTAATGGAATTCCAGTTGAGCTATTTCAAATCCTAAAGGATGATGCTGTAAAAGTTCTGTATTCAATATGCCAGCAAATTTGAAAAACTCAGCAGTGGCCACGGGTAGTAGTTATGCTCAAACTACTGCACAATTGCACTCATCTCACATGCTAGTAAAGTAATGCTCAAAGTTCTCCAATCCAGGCTTTAGCAATACGTGAACCATGAACTTCTAGATGTTCAAGTTAGTTTTAGAAAAGGCAGAGGAAGCAAAGATCAAATTGCCAACATCCGCTGGATCATGGAAAAAGCAAGACAGTTAAAGAAAAATATCTATTTCTGCTTTATTGACTATGCCAAAGCCTTTGACTGTGTGGATCACAAGAAACTGTGGAAAATTCTGAAAGAGATGGGAATACCAAATCACCTGACCTTCCTCTTGAGAAACCTATATGCAGGTCAGGAAACAACAGTTAGAACTGGACATGGAAAAACAGACTGATTCCAAATAGGAAAAGGAGCACATCAAGGCTGTAAATTGTTACTCTGCTTATTTAACTTATATGCAGGGTACATCATGAGAAACGCTGGGCTAGATGAAGCACAAGCTGGAATCAAGACTGCCGAGAGAAATATCAATAACCTCAGATATGCACATGATACCAGCCTTATGGCAGAAAGTGAAGAGGAGCTAAAAAGCCTTTTGATGAAAGTGAAAGAGGAGAGTGAAAAGGTTGGCTTAAAGCTCAACATTCAGAAAATGAAGATCATGGCATCTGGTCCCATCACTTAATGGGAAATAGATGGGGAAACAGTGGAAACAGTGTCAGACTTTATTTCTGGGGGCTCCAAAATCACTGCAGATGGTGACTCAGCCATGAAATTGAAAGACGCTTACTCCTTGGAAGGAAATTTATGATCAACCTAGATAGCATATTCAAAAGCAGAGACATTACTTTGCCAATAAATGTCCGTCTAGTCAACGCTATGGTCATGTATGGATGTGAGAGCTGGACTGTGAAGAAAGCTGAGCACCGAAGAATTGATGCTTTTGAACTGTGGTGTTGGAGAAGACTCTTGAGAGTCCCTTAGATGGCAAGGAGATCCAAGCAGTCCATCCTAAAAGAGATCATCCTGGATGTTCATTGGAAGGACTGATGCTGAAAGTGAAACTCCAATACTTGGGCCACCTCATGCGAAGAGTTGACTCACTGGAAAAGACCCTGATGCTTGGAAGGATTGGGGGCAGGAGGAGAAGGGGACGACGGAAGATGAGATGGCTGGATGGCATCACTGATTCGATGGGCATAAGTTTGAGTGAACTCCGGTAGTTAGTGATAGACAGGGAGGCCTGGCATGCCGCGATTCATAGAGTTGCAAAGAGTCAGATTCGACTGAGCCACTGAACTGAACTATCATGGCTTAAGTGCTCGTTTATTTTTAGTGCTGAATAATATTCCATTATCTGTATATCTGCAGTCTATTTATTCTCCTACTAGGGAACATTTCAGAGAAGGCGATGGCACCCCACTCCAGTACTCTTGCCTGGAAAATCCCATGGAGGGAGGAGCCTGGTAGGCTGCAGTCCATGGGGTCGCGAACAGTTGGACAGGACTGAGTGACTTCACTTTCACTTTTCACTTTCATGCATTGGAGAACGCAATGGCAACCCACTCCAGTGTTCTTGACTGGAGAATCCCAGGGACGTGGGGAGCCTGGTTGGCTGCTCTCTATGGGGTCACACAGAGTCGGACATGACTGAAGTGACTTAGCAGCAGCAACAGAGAAGGCGATGGCACCCCACTCCAGTACTCTTGCCTGGAAAATCCCATGGAGGGAGGAGCCTGGTAGGCTGCAGTCCATGGGGTCGCGAACAGTTGGACAGGACTGAGTGACTTCACTTTCACTTTTCACTTTCATGCATTGGAGAAGGCAATGGCAACCCACTCCAGTGTTCTTGACTGGAGAATCCCAGGGACGTGGGGAGCCTGGTTGGCTGCTCTCTATGGGGTCACACAGAGTCGGACATGACTGAAGTGACTTAGCAGCAGCAGCAGGGAACATTTTGGTTGTTTCTAAGTTTGGGTACTTCAAATAAAGTGCTATAAACCTCCATATTCAACTTTTTGTGTGGATATGTTTTCGGCTGCTTTGGGTAAATACCAAGCTGCATGATTGCTGGATCATACAGTAAGAGTATATTTGCTTTTGTAAGAAATTCCCAAAATTTCTTCCAAAGTGACTGTACCATTGTGTGTACATTCCCACCAGTAAATGAATAAGAGGTTTTGCTGCCAAATATCCTCACAAGCATTCGGTATTGTCAGTGTTCTGGACTGTGGCCACTCTAGTAGATGTGTGGTGGTATCTCATTGTTGCTTTAATCTACATTTTTCTCGTGATATATGATGCGCTGTACCTTTTCATTTGCCATCTGTTTGTCTTCTTTGATGAGCTGTCTGTTATGGTCTTTGGCTAAGTTTTTTTTTTAATCAGGTTTTTGTTGTTGCTGTTGAGTTTTGAAAGTTTTTGTATGTTTTGGATAATAGTGCTTTAACAGATACATCTTTTGCAAATGTTTTATCCCAGTCTGTGGCTTATCTTCTCATTGTCTTGACATTGTCTTTCACAGACTAGACACTTATTTTAATGAAGTCCAGCTTATCAGTTATTTCTATTGTGAATAGTGTGTTTTCTGTTGGGTCTGAAAAGACATTGCTGTACCCAAGTTCATTTAGGTTTTCTCCTATGGTATGTTTTAGGACTTTTATTGTTTTACACTTGGGTCTATGATCTTGGGTCTATGAGTTAATGGTTGTAAAGAGTATAATTATCTTGAAAATAACTATTTTCAAATCCTATAAGACTTGTGTTTTTGAACTGTGATGTTGGAGAAGAGTCTTGAGAGTCCCTTGGACTTCAAGGAGATCCAACCAGTACATTCTAAAGGAGATCAGTCCTGGGTGTTCATTGGAAGGACTGATGCTGAAGCTGAAACTCCAATACTTTGGCCACCTCATGCGAAGTGTTGACTCATTGGAAAAGACCCTGATACTGGGAGGGATTGGGGGCAAGAGGAAAAGGGGACAACAGAGGATGAGATGGTTGGATGGCATCACTGACTCAATGGACCTGAATTTGAGTAAACTCTGGGAATTGGTGATGGACAGGGAGGCCTGGCGTGCTGCGATTCATGGGGTTGCAAAGAGTTGGACACGACTGAACAACTTAACTGAACTGGACTGAACTGATAAGACTTTTGAATTTTATCCCTTTATCATATTTTCCTGTAGTTGGTAAATAATGTGTAAATACTATCTATCATATAATACAAAAATAGCAGGGAAAATACCTCACTGTGTTAATATATGAAGCCACCTTTACCAGAATTTGTAATTTTTTATTTTGATGAATTTGTACTACTAGTATACTTTTCATAACAAAAAGAATATATGTATATATAGCTGAATCATTTTGCTGTGCAGAAATTAGCACATTATAAATCAACTATACTTCACTTAAAAAAAAATCTTGTCTTATTGTCATTTCATTCCATGACCACTTCTAGCAATCATTAGGATGTTTATTGCTCTTGTAGTAAAATTATGATATTCACAGTGAAATAAATCTTGGTTTCTTTGCCTAATATTAGAGAAAATCAGACAGGTTTAAAGTGGAATAACTTTAAAGGACTATATGAAATACCTTTCCAAATTTATAGAAGCCACACATATTCATGACATTTTGTTGTTGTTGTTCTGACAAGAAGACATACTTTTTACAATAAATCTTCAGAAAGTGCTTAGAATATGAAAGTGCAATTTAGAGAAGTCTTAACATTAACATCTACTTGATTCCACCCAGACTAAGAAACAGAAGATTGCCAGTAACCCAGAAGCCTCCTGGAAGCACTTTCTTAGTGACAACTTCAATCTTCTTCCATAAATTAACCACCGTGAGGTCATCTTTTCCTCATTTTCTTTATATTTTTACTACTTAGTTTGAAAGTGAAAGTGAAGTCGCTCAGTCGTGTCCGACTCTTTGCGACCCCATGGACAGTAGCCTGCAACAAACTCCTCCGTCCATGGGATTTTCTAGTCAAGAGTACTGGAGTGGGTTGCCATTTCCATCTCCAACTACTTAGTTTGGATCCACTGAAAAAATGACTTGCTTTTCTATATATGCATTCAAAGCCACATCAATCAAACAATATGTAATTATATAGTATATCCTTTTTGTGTCTGAACTTTTTAAGATTTTAATTTAATATTTATTAAATTAATTAATATTTATTAAATATAATTTAATATTTATTTTAATATTTTAAGATTCCTCTCTGCTGTTGTACAATTGTCCTCCCTTCATTTTGTATCTTTTAAGCATTATATAGTATAAATATACAATTATATATTCATTCATTATATTGTTGACAGACTATGTTTTACATGACTTGTCTATTTTGAACACCATTACTGAAAACTTCCCCCAGAATTTTTAAACTCTCCTGCAAGGTTGTTGGGAACTAGAAAGAGATAGAGACAGAGACAGAGATATTTATTTTAAGGAACTGACTTTTTTTTAAATTTTATTTATTTATTTATTTTGGCTGAAAATTTTATCATTTTAAATATTTTGGGTTTTTTTGTTTGTTTTGCTTTATAATACTGTATTCGTTTTGCTATACATCGACATGAATCAGCCACGAGTGTTGGGATTGGGAACTCCCAATCCCGACCCCCACCCCTCTTCCCCCACACCACCTCTCTGGATTATCCCCGTGCATCAGTTCCAAGCATCCTGCATCCCACATCGAACCTAGACCAGCGATTCGTTTCACTTATGATATCATACATGTTACACTGCCACTCTCCCAAATCATCCCACCCTCTCCCTCTCCCACAGAGTCCAAAAGGCTGTTCTATACATCTGTGTCTCTTTTGCTGTCTCACGTA
The DNA here is from genome assembly GCA_006408695.1 of Aepyceros melampus. NCBI lineage: Eukaryota > Metazoa > Chordata > Mammalia > Artiodactyla > Bovidae > Aepyceros > Aepyceros melampus. Next base: position 446,132 of record SJXQ01001059.1, read on the forward strand.
CAGGTTTGTCATTACCATCTTTCTAAATTCCATATATATGTGTAAGTATACTGTATTGGTATTTTTCTTTCTGGCTTACTTCACTCTGTATAATCAGCTCCAGCTTCATCCACCTCATTAGAACTGATTCAAAGGTATTCTTTTTAATGGCTGAGTATCCTATCATGAAACTGTTGTTCAGTCTTTGTAATGTCCAACTCTTTGCGACCCCATGGACTGCAGCACAGCGGGCTCCTCTGTCCTCCACTATCTCCTGGAATTTACTCAAGTTCATGTCCATTGAATTGGCGATGCTATCTAACCATCTCCTTTTCTATCTCCCCCTTCTTTTTCCTTCAAGCTTTCCCAGCATCGGGCTTTTCCGCTGAATATGCTTTTCACATCAGATGGCCAAAGTATTGGAACTTCAGCTTCAGCATCAGTCCTTCCAGTGAATATTCAGGGTTAATTTCCTTTAGGATTGACTGGTTTGATCTCCTTGCAGTCCAAGGGATTCTCAAGAGTCTTTTCCAGCACCACAATTTGAAAGCATCAGTTTTTCTTGAAACTGGCAAGTTCAAAATCTGCTGGGTAGACAGGCAGGCTGAGACCCAGGGAAGTTTGATGCTGCAGCTTGTATCTGTAGACAGTCTTGAGACAGATTTCCCTCTTCTCCAGGGAACTTCAGCCTGTTTGGTTTTAAGCCCTTCGATTGAATGTGGCCTACCCATGTTGTGGAGAGTTATCTGCTTTACTGAGAGTCCACTGATTTAAATGTTAATCACATCTAAAGTGGGACTTCCCTGGTGACTCAGTCGGTAAAGAATCTGCCTGCAATATAGGAGACTGGATTCCATCCCTGGGTTGGGAGGATCCCCTGGAGAAGGGCATGGCAATCCACTCTATTATTCTCGCCTGAAGAATTCCACGGACAGAGGAGCCTGGCAGGCTACAATTCATGGGGTCACAAAGAGTCAGACACAACTGAAGTGACTGAGTATGCACTTATATCTAAAGAATACCTTCATGATGACATTCAGAGTGGTATTTTACCAAATATTTGTATACTGTAGCCTTTCCAATTTGACATATAAACTCAACCGTCACAATGGTTTGCTTCCGTTAACCGCTATGTTGATAGATGGTTCTTCCTTATCTCAGTGTTAAATAAGATGGTATATTAAGATAACAACACTTAACTGCCCCATACTCTTTTTTTTCTCACCCCAATCTTTTGAAACTGACAAGTTTTCAAGTCAGTCTTAACTATAAATTCTCTTGGTGCTTAGAATCAAATATATGATACTAAAAAAACTTTCTTTTTTTGAACCTTATTAAATGAAAGATACAGGAGAAAAACTTGATTCTGTTGTTGTTGATAATATTATCTGTATTTGTTCTGATTGCAGATTTTAAAAATTTCACTGTTTGAAACTGTATCAAAATTATTAGAGCAGGTAAACCAGCTTAGAATTGGAACAAATCAGAATGCTGAAATGACTTTGAACTAATAGACCCACTTCTGTTAGAGCCAATCAAATCCTATCAATTGAGTGTATTACTCAAGCATTGTTCAGAAGACTCTATTTCCAAATAAAGCACTCTCATACCCAGCAAGTTTAGTAAGATCATCTTTATCTTTCAGATGGCCTCATTACCTTATCAACACTAGTCTCTCAGTCACCTCTAGAATTTGAACCACCACTGAATTGCTCTCCATTGCTATTATTTTATCAATTCGAAAATGTTATACACATAGACTCATGTAGGATGCGTCCTTTTGAAGATGACTTTTATTTATACAGTGTAATGCCCTGGAGATGGATCCAAATTACTTCTTGTATCAATAGTTTCTTCCTTTTAGTGCTGACTAGTCATGGAATGTTGCACTATAATTTGTTTAACCATTCAGCTATTTTAGGACATTTCAGTTATCACCAATTCTGGGAGATTACAAATATAGCCACTATGAATAATCATGTCCAGGCTTTTGGGTGACTTAGTTTCATTTTTCTGGAATAATTAATCAGAAATGTGATTGTGAGGTCATGTGGTAAATGTTTGTTTGTTTGCTTTTTAAAGATACTTCCAAACTGTATTGCAGTATGGCTGTACTGTATTACATTGCAACAATACTGTATGAAAATCCAGTTTTTTTATATCCTCACAAATTTTATCTTGTCACTAGTTTTTATTCTTGCTCTTCTAATAGGCATATAGTGATTTTCATTGCACATTCCATTCATTTTGGTTTTCATTTGTGATTTCCTAATGACTAACCATGTTGGCTGTCTTTTCATGTACTTGTTTACCACCCTTGTAATATCTTCAGTAAAATGTCTCTTCATGTCTTTTGCCCATTTTCTAATTGAATCTGTTTGCTTTATTCACTGTTAAGTTTAATTTTTTTTTTTAGTGTATTCTAGATATGAATCCTTTATCAGATAATATGGTTTGCAAATGTTCCTCACAGAATGTATTTTTCTTTCTTTCTGTTTCTGTTTTCTTAATTGGCTTATAATATTGTATGTTTTATGTATAAGTATTATATTTTGACCTCTCTGTACACTACAGTGGGTTTATCATCCAAGGTTTAATTTCCATCCATCAGCATGAAGTTGACCCCAGTTATTTATTTTGCCCTCCTACCACATCCCTTCGGAGAAGGCAATGGCACCCCACTCCAGTCCTCTTGCCTGGAAAATCCCATGGACGGAGGAGCCTGGAAGGCTGCAGTCCATGGGGTCGCTGAGGGTCGGACACGACTGAGTGACTTCACTTTCACTTTTCACTTTCATGCATTGGAGAAGGAAATGGCAACCCACTCCAGTGTTCTTGCCTGGAGAATCCCAGGGACGGGGGAGCCTGGTGGGCTTCTGTCTATGGGGTCGCACAGAGTCGGACACGACTGAAGTGACTTAGCAGCAGCAACCACATCCCTTACCTTCTGGTAACCACTATTCTGTTCTCTGTATCTATATATTTGTTTTTTATTTAGTTTTGTTTTTTTCTTTTTTTTTTTTTTTTTGGTATTCGACCTATAACTGAAACCATGTGGTATTTGTCTTTTCTGTATGACTTATTTCATTTAGAATAGTACTAGTCTAGGCCCATCTCAGTTCAGTTCAGTTCAGTTGCTCAGTCGTGTCCGACTCTTTGCGACCCATGAATCGCAGCACATCAGGCCTCCCTGTCCATCACCAACTCCCGGAGTTCACTCAGACTCACGTCCATTAAGTCAGTGATGCCATCCAGCCATCTCATCCTTGTTCGTCCCCTTCTCCTCCTGCCCCCAATCCCTCCCAGCATCAGAGTCTTTTCCAATGAGTCATCTATGTTGTTGCAAATGCCAAGATTTCATCTATGTTGTGACTGTATGACAGAATTTCATTATATTTGTATGTGCTTCCCTGGTAGCTCAGTGGGTAAAGAATCCACCTACCATGCAGGAGATTCCGGCTTGATTCCTGGGTGGAGAAGATCCCCTGGAGAAGAGACAGGCTACCCACTCCAGTATTTTTGGGCTTCCCTGGTGGCTCAGATGGTAAATAATTTGCCTACAATGTGAGAGACCTGGGTTCAATCCCTGGATTGGGAAGATCCCCTGGAGGAGGGCATGAAACTCCATTATAGTATTCTTGCGTGGTGAGTCCACATGGACAGGGGAACCTGGTGGCTATATGGTGTTGCAAAGAGTCAGACACAACTGAGTGATGAAGCACAGCACACACACACATACATAATCACAGAATTTTTATTCATTCATTGTAGATGGGCACTTAAGTCCTTTCCATGTCTTGTCTACTTAAGTCACACTGTAATGAATATAGAGGTGCATGTGTCTTTTCAATTTTTTAAAAAAATAAATATCAAGAAGCAGAATAGTTGGATAATACTTTTTTGAGAACTCTCCATACTGTTTTCCAGTGAATACACTAATTCTTATTCCCATCAATGATATATGACAGTTCCCTTTCTCTCCATTTTCTCCCACATGTTTTATTTCCTTTTTATGACAATAGCCATTCTAGTAAATGCAAAATGATATTCTGTGGTTTTGATTTGGACTTCTGTATTAATTAATGGGGTTGAACATCTTTGCATGTGCCTGTTTAACTCTCTTATGTCTTCTTTGTAGAAATTTGTGTTCAGCTCCTCTGCAAATTTTTTAACAAAGGTTGTTTTTTGTGTGAAGTTGTGTGAGTTCTTGATATTTTTGGATATTAACCCCTTATCAGATATACCATTTGCAAATATCTTCTTCCATTCAGTGGGCTGTCTTTTCATTTTGTTGATTGTTTCCTTTCTTTTACAGAAGCTTTTAGTTTGATGTAGTCCCATTTGTTTATTTTTATTTTCTTTCCCAAACTTAAAGAGAAACATCCAGAAAGATATTTCTAAGACTGATGTCAAAGAGTGTACCGCCTATGTTTGCTTATAGGAGATTTCTGATTTCAGGTCATATATTCAAATCTATAACAAATTTTGAGTTGATTTTTGTATATTGTAAGAGATGGTGGTCTAGTTTCACTCTTTTGCATGTGGCTATCCAGTTTTCCCAACAGTTATTGAAGACTCTATCCTCTCTCCCATGTTTTTCCTTTGCTCTTTATCATAAATTAATTATCCATATATGTGTGAGGGCTTATTTCTGGTCTCTAAATTCTGTTTCATTGATCTATGTATCTACTTTTCTGCTGATAAAATGTTGTTTTAATTACTATGAGTGAGTGAGTAAGTGAAGTTGCTCAGTTGTGTCCGACTCTTTGCGACCCTGTGGACTGTAGCCCACCAGGCTCCTCTGTCCATGGGATTCTCCAGGCAAGAATCCTGGAGTGGGTTGCCATTTCCTTCTCCAGGTGATCTTCCCAACCCAGGGATCGAAGCCAGGTCTCCCGCATTGCAGGCAGACGCTTTAACCTCTGAGCCACCAGGGAAATCAGTGAATGTGATATTTCCAGCATTGTTCTTTATATCAGGGTTGCTTTGGCTATTCAGAATCTTGTAGTTCCATGTAAATTATAGAATGCTTTTTGTCCTATTTCTATGAAAATTGTTATTGAGCTTTTTATAGGGATTGCACTGAATGTTTATTTTACTTTAGGTAATATGATTGTTAACCATGCTAATTATTCTAATCCATAAGCACAAAATATATTTCCATTTTTCTCCAGTTTCTTTCAACAGTATTTTATAGTTTTCAGTGTATAGTCTTTCACTTCCTTAGGCAATTTATTCCTAGATATTTTTTTCTTTTATTATGATTGTAAATGAGATTGGTTTTTAATTTCTCTTTCTGCTTGTTCACTGTTAGTATATAGAAACACAGTGGATTTTTATGTATTGATTTTTTGCTCCACAACTTTCCCTGCTTATTATATTTCTAATAGTATTTTGGTAAAGAGTTTAGAGATTATATATATATATATATAATTATGTCATCCAAAAATAGTGAAAATTTTACTTCTATTTTTCCAATTTGAGTGCCTTTTATTTCTTTTTCTTGCCTACTTCCCCTGGCTAAGACTTCCAGTATTATATTGAATAAATATTCTTGTCTTGTTGCTGATATTAAAGGGATATCTTTAGGTTTTTCACAATTGAGTATGGTGTTAGCTGTGATGTTCTTGTATCTGGCCTTTATTATATTGAGGTATGTTCCTTCTGTCAGAGAAGGCAATGGCACCCGACTCCAGTACTCTTGCCTGGAAAATCCCATGGGCGGCGGAGCCTGGTAAGCTGCAGTCCATGGGATCGTGAACAGTTAGACATGACTGAGTGACTTCACTTTCACTTTTCACTTTCATGCATTGGAGAAGGAAATGGCAACCCACTCCAGTGTTCTTGCCTAGAGAATCCCAGGGACAGGGGAGCCTGGTGGGCTGCCGTCTATGGGGTGGCACAGAGTCAGACACAACTGAAGTGACTTAGCAGCAGGAGGGTCACATTCCTTCTATAACTGTTTTATTCAGTGTTGGGTTTTTTTTTTAATTTTAAATAAGTGCTAAATCTTATCAAATGCTTTTTTTTGTATCTATTGACATAATGATACAATTTTTATTTTTCATTTTGTTAATGTGGTATATCATGTGATTTATTTACACATATTGAACCATCCTTGCTTCCCTGGAATAAATCCTACTTGTTTGTGATATATGATCTTTTTAATATATTGTTGTTTTTAGTTTGCTAATATTTGTTGAGGATTTTTGCATCTACATTCATCAGAAAATCTGGTGTAATTTTCTTTTCTTCTTCTTCTTTTTTTTTTTTTTTTTGAGTTGTCTTTGTCTGATTTTGATATCAGGGTCATGTTGACCTCATAAAATGAGTTAGGAAGAGCTCCTTCCTTTTCAGTTTTTAATTCTTCCTTTGATTTTTTTCCACTGATCCAATAGTTGTTCAGTAGCATGTTGTTTATTATACAAATATTTTTGATTCTCCAGCTTTCTTCTTGTAGTTGATATCTAGGTCATACCATTGTGATCTGAAAAGATCTTTGAAATTATTTTAATCTTAAATTTACTGAGATTTTTTTGTGTCTCAACATATTATCTATCCTTGAGAATGTTCCATGTGTACTTAAGCAGAATATATATTCTATTATATTGTATGGAATGTTCTGTATAAATCTGTTAAGTTCAAGTTTAATGTTTCATCTAAGAGCACTGTTTCCTTATTGACTTTTGCTCTGAATGACCTATCAATCGAGGTAAAGGAGGTGTTAAATTTCCTGCTATTATTATATTGCTGTCAGTTTCTCACTTTAGGTCTGTTAATAATTGCTCTGTGGATTTTGGTGTTCCTTAATAAAGCATATGAATAACTATTATGTCTTCTTGATGAATTGTCCCCTTTATCATTATATTATGTCCATCTTTGTCTCTTGTTACCTTTTTGGCTTGAAGTATATTTTTTCCTGAAATGAGTGTGGCTACACCCACTTTATTTTGTGTGTCATTTGCTTGAAGTATCATTTTCCATCCCTTCACTTTCAGCTTATATTTTTCTTTAGAGTGGAGGTGAGTCTTTGGTAGGCAGAGTATAATTGGGTCTTTTTTTTTTTTTTAATCAACCCAGCTATTCTTTTTCTTTCAGTTAATTAATTAAGTTTACTTATCATTGATACATGAGAACTTGGTTCTGCCATTTTTCCTTTTTCTGATTCCTCTATATCTCCATTGTGTTTCTGTCATCAAAACTATCAGTTTGATGTTTTTTACAAGATTGATCTCAGTTTCCTCTTCTTTATGTTTATAATTCTCCTCTAGATTATGATTTATGTTTTGTTGTCCCCATGAGCTTTATATAAAACATCTCAGATGAAATAATCCTTTTTTTGCTGATAGCATCTTCTCTTCACTTGTCTATATGAGTTTCATTCTTTCCTCTTCTGTTTATGCTTTTTTGTCTCAAGTTATCCCTTTTTATGTTGGAAGTTCATAACAATTGTGTTATTTTTACTTAATTTTCCCTTTAAACTTCATTCTATAAATAGATGTTTAAAAACTTATTCTGATATAAAGTTGTGAAGTTGTAAATTTCTGATTCTGTCTATCCATCATCTTCTTCAAAGTTTTGTGTGTTTTCACCTTTTGTTTCACGTAGAAAAGCTCCTTTCATCACATCTTATCAAATGTTGATGAACTCCCCATAGCTTTTGTTTGCCTGGGGAAACCTTTATTTCTTCTTCATACATAAATGATATCTTTGTTCTATAGAATATTTTTGTCTGACAGTTATCTTTCAGTACATTGAGTATGTCAATTCTCTCTCTTCTTGTTTATAGTGTTACTTCTGAGAAAACTGCTGATAGCGTAATAGGGATTCCTTTGTAGATTACTTTATCTTCTGACTGTCTTTAAAATTGGTTCTCTGTCATTAATGTTTGACAGTTTTAACATAATGTATCTTAGAACTTTTTTTTTTTGCATTGAGATAATTAGGAGTTTTCTTAGCTTCATGAACTTGTATCCAGTTTCTTCTTGAGGTTTGAGAAGTTCTCAGCTATTATTTCTTTATAAACTCTTTGATTCTTTCTCCTTCTCATCTCCTGATATTCTCAATGTACTAATGTTGCCCTTTCTATGCAGTCAGCATTTTTTGCAGAATTTCTTCCTTTTTTATTTTTATTTTTAAAATTTAAAGTTTATATTCTTTATAGTTATAAATTATTGGCTATATTTTCTGTGTTGTACAATGTAGCTTTGTAAATTACTTTATACATAATATTTTATGTCTCTTCGTTTTTTAGGTATTAATTCTCTCTTTTCTACTGTATCATTTCTAGATTTCTATATTCAAGCTAACTAATTCTCTCTTCTACACAGTTGGCCCTATTTTTTAATGCTTTCTAATTCATTCTTCATTTTGTTTATTGAGTTCTTCAGCCATATAATTTCATCTTTATTCTTTTTAGAGTTTTATCTCTTTGGTGAAGTATTCTTTTTGTTTATTCATTATATTCCTAAGTGTATAGTTCTAAATTTCTCAAATATCTTTTAGCTCATTAATTTCTATGACAGCTATTTTAAATTCTCTGTCGGGAGATCACAATATTCAGCGACTTGAAATTCAGTTTTGGGGAATTATAATTTTCTTTTGTGCTACTGTCTTTCTTCATGGTGCTTGATGAGATGCTACTCTGTTGGTGCATTTGAAATATTGAGTTTCTTTCGGCTAGTACGCTTGGTGAAGGGAATGTCAACCCACTCCAGTATTCTTACCTGGAAAATACCATGGACAGGGGAGCCTGGCAGGCTATGGTCCATGGGGTTGCAAAGAGTCAGACTCAACTGAGTAACTAACGCACACTTCTAATGAGCACCTTTCTTCTTGAGGCAAAGCTTTTCTTTTCTTTCTTCTTTTTTTTTTTTTTTTGCTGCTACTGCTGCTAAGTCGCTTCAGTCGTGACCGACTCTGTGCGACCCCATAGACGGCAGCCCACGAGGCTCTGCCGTCCCTGGGATTCTCCAGGCAAGAACACTGGAGTGGGCTGCCATTTCCTTCTCCAGTGCATGAAAGGGAAAAGGGAAAGTGAAGTCGCTCAGTCGTATCCGACTCTTCGCGATCCCATGGACTGCAGCCCACCAGGCTCCTCTGTCCATGGGATTCTCCAGGCAAGAGTACTGGAGTGGGGTGCCATTGCCTTTGATTCTAAAGGTTTAACAGGTTAGTAGTTAGAGGCCTTTCTTTGTTTTCCAGTAGGTGTCACTATAGTACAAGTTTTAATTTCTCCTACCTGTGCTTCCACTGGTTATTCTTGAGAGGAGGCACTTTCCTCCCTCCATGCATCTGCAGAGGTGTCAACGGATGCCCTTGTCTCTGCGCCTTTGGAATTATTGGCGCTTCGGTGTTGCTGGCACAACTGATGACATCTTTTAGGGACAAGAGTGGTGGGTGTTTCCACCATATCTAGGGTTTCCTGGATAGAAGGCTCCACTGCCACAGGAGAAGGAACGATAGAGGATGAGATGGTTGGATGGCATCACTAACTCAATGGACATCAGTTTGAGCAAATTCCAGGAGATAGTGAAAGACAGGGAAGCCTTGTGTGCTGCAATCATAGGGCCATAAAGAGTCAGAAATGACTGAGCAACTGAACAAGCAACAACTGCCACAGAGGAAAGGGAAGACTGAGGGTGAAGCTGGGGTTGCAAGTGTCCCTTCTGTGACCAAGGTTGTCTGGTTTGGGGGTGCCACCATTGTAGGTTGGGAGGATGAGTCACAGATACCGCCACAACTGGAGTGACAGGGTCATAGGCCACACTGCTGCTGCTCTCTGATTCCCTGTGACCAGGAGGCTAGTGACATGTACAGTGTCTCCCCTGATGCTATGAGATTCCTTGAGGCTGTGAACTTAACCTTTGGGTTAGGGGGTCTGGGATCACGTACACCACCTCCTCTGTTCCCAGGTTTACACCTCCAGTATATGTTCCAACCCACTCACCCTTACATGTTTAGATGTGTGCAGTTCTCTCCTGTTTGGGACAGAGGTACTTTTGTCAAATTATCAATGTTTTACTTGTAGACTGAAGGGAGTAGACAAAGGGAACATCACAATCACTATACTTTTCATCTTAATCATAAGGATTTTCTTAAAGTGAATGTTTTTTTTTTTTATTTTAATGAAGTTTAGTTTATTATTGATTTTTAAATTTTATGTATCCTTCTTGTGGTATTATACCTAAGAACTCTTACCAAGCATTAGGTCCTATAGATTTTCTACTATGTGTCCTTCTAAAAGTTTTTGGATTTCAGTCTAAATCTGTGATTCAAGTCAATAGTTATACAAGCTGTGAGGCTAAATTTAAGACCCTTTTAAAAAAAAATTTTGCTTACCGATATTAAGTTATTCAGATTTACTTCAGTTCAGTTCAGTCACTCAGTCGTGTCCGACTCTTTGCAACCGCATGAATCGCAGCACGCCAAGCCTCCCTGTCAATCACCAACTCCTGGAGTTCACTCAGACTCACGTCCATCGAGTCAGTGATGCCATCCAGCCATCTCATCCTCGGTCGTCCCCTTCTCTTCCTGCCCCCAATCACTCCCAGCATCAGAGTCTTTTCCAATGAGTCTACTCTTCGCATGAGGTGGCCAAAGTACTGGAGTTTCAGCTTTAACATCATTCCCTCGAAAGAAATCCCAGGGCTGATTCTCCTTCAGAATGGACTGGTTGGATCTCCTTGCAGTCCATGGGACTCTCAAGAGTCTTCTCCAAAACCACGGTTCAAAAGCATCAATTCTTCAGCGTTCAGCCTTCTTCACAGTCCAACTCTCACATCCATACATGACTACTGGAAAAACCATAGCCTTGACTAGACGGACCTTAGTCGGGAAAGTAATGTCTCTGCTTTTGAATATGCTATCAAATTTACTTAAATTAAATTACTCAACATTTGTTAGAAGGATATACTTTCTGCATTGGATTATTTTTGCACTTAAAAAAAAAAATCAGTTCTGTGGGACTGTTTCTGGATTATCAGTTTTGTTCAATTGATCTGTGTCTATCCCTCCACCATTATTGTTATTATAGCTGTATAAGTCTTCAGATGAGGCACCTCTCTTACTTTTATTATTTTTTATCAAAATTAGCTTTTCTAGTTCCTTTGCCTTCTTATATATTAATATATTTTGGAATAATTTGCAGATATACACAAATGATTTTTAGGATTTTGATGAGAATTTGGGGGACTTGATCTTTTTACTATGTAGAAACTTTCAATCCGTGAGCATGGCATATCTTTCCATCCCTTAGAATTTCTTAGAGGAACCTACTGTGATTTATGTCAGAGAGTGTTTTGCCTATGTTCTCCTCTAGGAGTTTTATAGTTTCTTGTCTTACATTTAGATTTTTAATCCATTTTGAGTTTATTTTTGTGTATGGTGTTAGAAAGTGATCTAGTTTCATTCTTTTACAAGTGGTTGACCAGTTTTCCCAGCACCACTTGTTAAAGAGATTGTCTTTACTCCACTGTATATTCTTGCCTCCTTTGTCGAAGATAAACTGTCCATAGGTGTGTGGATTTATCTCTGGGCTTTCTATTTTGTTCCATTGATCTATATTTCTGTCTTTGTGCCAGTACCATACTGTCTTGATGACTGTGGCTTTGTAGTAAAGCCTGAAGTCAGGCAGGTTGATTCCTCCAGTTCCATTCTTCTTTCTCAAGATGGCTTTGGCTATTCGAGGTTTTTTATTTAATCCACTGTATATTCTTGCCTCCTTTGTCGAAGATAAGGTGTCCATAGGTGTGTGGATTTATCTCTGGGCTTTCTATTTTGTTCCATTGATCTATATTTCTGTCTTTGTGCCAGTACCATACTGTCTTGATGACTGTGGCTTTGTAGTAAAGCCTGAAGTCAGGCAGGTTGATTCCTCCAGTTCCATTCTTCTTTCTCAAGATGGCTTTGGCTATTTGAGGTTTTTTTGTATTTCCATACAAATTGTGAAATTATTTGTTCTAGCTCTGTGAAAAATACTGCTGGTAGCTTGATAGGAGTTGCATTGAATCTGTAGATTGCTTTGGGTAGTATACTCATTTTCACTATATTGATTCTTCTGATCTATGAACATGGTATATTTCTCCATCTATTAGTGTCCTCTTTGATTTCTTTCATCAGTGGTTTTTGTAGTGGAACCACCAGGAAAAAAGGCAAAATGTAAAAGATGTATTTAATGAAATTTTGGCTAAACACTTGAAGGACACAGCTATCCAGGTTTGGGAATTGTGGAGAGTCTCAAACAAGATGAACCCAAAGAGAAATACACTGCACATATCATAGTTAAAATGGCAAAAGTTAAAGATCAAAATAGAATTTAAAAGGCAGCAATATGAAAACAAAGAATCTAATTGAAGGAAACTCACATGTCTATTATAAGCTGATTTTTCTGACTTCTCCAGGAGTAGCACAATATATTTAAACTGCTAAATTGGGGGAGGGGGGGACCTGCAGCCTAGGATACTCTTCTAAACAAGTTTATCATTTAGAATTGAAGTAAAAATAAAGAGCATATCCAATAAGCAAAACCTAAAAGGGTTCACCATTACAAAAGCAACTATAGAGGAAATGTTTAAAAGTCTTCTTTGTTGAAAAAAGACTACAAGAAGAATAAGAAATTAGAGGAAGACAAAATTCTATTGGTAAAGGTAAGTATATAGTAAAGGCTGTGGATTAACCACTTTAAGCTAATAGAGTGGTTAAAAATGAAAATTGTAAAATCAGGCCAAGATATGAAAGCAACCTAAATGTCCACAATGGCCAAATGGATAAAGATGTGATAAATACACACAATGGAATAGTGCTCAACTGTTAAAAAGAATGAAGTTTTGCCATTAGCAATAAATGAATAGACTTGGAAGATATTATACTAAATGAAATAAGTCACTGAGAAAGACAAACACTAAATAATATCATTTATATCTGAAATCTAAAAGATACAACAAACTAGTAAATATAAAAACAAATCAGACTCACAGATATAGCAAACAAATTAATGGTTACCAAAGAAGAATTAGAAGAGGGAGGGGCAATAAAAGGGTAGGGAACCAAGAGGTATAACTACTATGTATAAAGTAAACAAGCTATAAGAATATACTCACTTTAAGCTAATAGAGTGGTTAAAAATGAAAATTGTAAAATCAGGCCAAGATATGAAAGCAACCTAAATGTCCACAATGGCCAAATGGATAAAGATGTGATAAATACACACAATGGAATAGTGCTCAACTGTTAAAAAGAATGAAGTTTTGCCATTAGCAATAAATGAATAGACTTGGAAGATATTATACTAAATGAAATAAGTCACTGAGAAAGACAAACACTAAATAATATCATTTATATCTGAAATCTAAAAGATACAACAAACTAGTAAATATAAAAACAAATCAGACTCACAGATATAGCAAACAAATTAATGGTTACCAAAGAAGAATTAGAAGAGGGAGGGGCAATAAAAGGGTAGGGAACCAAGAGGTATAACTACTATGTATAAAGTAAACAAGCTATAAGAATATACTGTACACACAGGACTATAATCAATATTGTATAATAAACATAAAACCTTTAAAATTTGAATAACTATTGTACACCTGAAACATATAATATTGTAGATAGATATAAGCCTCTGTAAAAAGGTCAAAATTATAAATTCAGCCATAACTACAACAAATGGAATAGACATTAAAATGTAAAATATAACATCTAAAACACAAAATGTTGGGGAAGCAAGTAAAACTGTAAATATACTAGAATTTGTTTTAACTTATTACTAGAAGTTTAAAATGAGTGGCTATAGATATAGGTCAAAATATATGAAACTGGTGGTAACTGTAATAAACAACCTGCAGTAGATATTATAAAAACTGGAGAGAAAGGAGCACAAACATAAAACTACAGAAACCATCAAACTACAATGGAAGAGACCAATAGAAAATGACAAAGCAGACATTCAGAAACATCCAGAAAACAAATAACAAAAGCTAGTAAATAGATACATATTTACATGTCAATAGACTAAATGTTCCAATAAGACATAGGGTGGCTAAATGGATTAAAAAAAAAAAACAAAGTACCATATAACATGTGCTGCCTACAAGAGATACACTTTGAATCTAAAGAGACACACAGAATAAAATGAGGGATAGTAAAAGATACAAGTCAAGAGGGAAAAAAGAAAGGGGGGTGTTCTATATCCAGATAAGACAAAGCAGTGATTACAACAAAGTCAATAGTAAAAGACAAAGAAGGATCTTAAAATAATCAATGCAGAAGAGAATATAATGCTCAGAAACGTATATGGACCTAATATGCTTATGTGCTAAATGCTTCAGTTGTGTCCGATTTTTGCGACCTCATGGACTGTAGCTAGCCAGGCTCCTCTGTCCATGGGATTCTCCAGGAAAGATCTCTGGTTTGAGTAGCCACTCCCTTCTACAGGGGATCTTCTCAACCCAGGAACTGAATCCAGGTCTCCTGCATTGTGGGTAGATTCTTTACCTTGTGAGCCACCAGGGAAGCCCTTGGAAAAAGGTACAGAGGTTCATCACAAAATAAAAATAAAACTGCCTATGATCCAACAATCAGTATATATCTGAAGAAAATGAAATCTTTCAAGTACCATGAAATATTATATGCAACCAGAGTTCACAGAAGCATCATTGTCAATAGCAAAGATGTGGAAGCCACCTAAGTGTGAATCAACATATAAAGTATATATATATATTCAATTATATATTATATATATATAATATATATATTATATATTCAGCTTTAGCATCAGTTCTTCCAAAGAACACCCAGGACTCATCTCCTTTAGAATGGACTGGTTGGATCTTGCAGTCCAAGGGACTCACAAGAGTCTTCTCCAACATCACAGTTCAAAAGCATCAATTCTTCTGCACTCAGCCTTCTTCACAGTCCAACTCTCAGATCCATACATGACTACTGGAAAAACCATAGCTTTGTCTAGATGGACCTTTGTTGGCAAAGTAATGCCTCTGCTTTTGAATGTGCTATTTAGATTGGTCATAATTTTCCTTCCAAGGAGTAAGCATCTTTTAATTTCATGGCTGCAGTCACCATCTGCAGTGATTTTGGAGCCCCAAAAATAAAGTCTGACACTGTTTTCACTGTTTCCCCATCTATTTCCCATGAAGTGATGGGACCAGATGCCATGATCTTCATTTTCTGAATGTTGAGCTTTAAGCCAACTTTTTCACTCTCCTCTTTCACTTTCATCAAGAGGCTTTTTAGTTCTTCTTCACTTTCTGCCATAAGGGTGGTGTCATCTGTATATCTGAGGTTATTGATATTTCTCCCAGCAATCTTGATTCCAGCTTGTGCTTCCTCCAACCCAGTGTTTCTCATGATGTACTCTGCATATAAGTTAAATAAGCAGGGTGACAATATACAGCCTTGACGTACTCCTTTTCCTATTTGGAACCAGTCTATTGTTCCATGTCCAGTTCTAACTGTTGCTTCCTGACCTGCATATAGGTTTCTCAAGAGGCAGGTCAGGTGGTCTGGTATTCCCATCTCTTTCAGAAGTTTCCACAGTTTATTGTGATTCACACTCCTTTGTTGGCAAAGTAATGCCTCTGCTTTTGAATGTGCTATTTAGATTGGTCATAATTTTCCTTCCAAGGAGTAAGCATCTTTTAATTTCATGGCTGCAGTCACCATCTGCAGTGATTTTGGAGCCCCAAAAATAAAGTCTGACACTGTTTTCACTGTTTCCCCATCTATTTCCCATGAAGTGATGGGACCAGATGCCATGATCTTCATTTTCTGAATGTTGAGCTTAAGCCAACTTTTTCACTCTCCTCTTTCACTTTCATCAAGAGGCTTTTTAGTTCTTCTTCACTTTCTGCCATAAGGGTGGTGTCATCTGTATATCTGAGGTTATTGATATTTCTCCCAGCAATCTTGATTCCAGCTTGTGCTTCCTCCAACCCAGTGTTTCTCATGATGTACTCTGCATATAAGTTAAATAAGCAGGGTGACAATATACAGCCTTGACGTACTCCTTTTCCTATTTGGAACCAGTCTATTGTTCCATGTCCAGTTCTAACTGTTGCTTCCTGACCTGCATATAGGTTTCTCAAGAGGCAGGTCAGGTGGTCTGGTATTCCCATCTCTTTCAGAAGTTTCCACAGTTTATTGTGATTCACACAGTCAAAGGCTTTGGCATAGTCAATAAGCAGAAATAGATGTTTCTCTGGAACTCTCTTCCTTTTTCCACAATCCAGTGGATGTTGGCAATTTGATCTCTGGTTCCTCTGCCTTTTCTAAAACTAGCTTGAACATCTGGAATTTCATGGTTCACGTATTGCTGAAACCTTGCTTGGAGAATTTGGAGCATTACTTTACTAGCGTGTGAGATGAGTGCAATTGGGTGGTAGTTTGAGCATTCTTTGACATTGCCTTTCTTTGGGATTAGAATGAAAACTGACCTTTCTAGTCCTGTGGCCACTGCTGCGTTTTCCAAATTTGCTGGCATATTGAGTGCAGCACTTTCACAGCATCATCTTTCAGGATTTGAAACAGCTCAACTGGAATTTCATCTCCACTAACTCTGTTTGTAGTGATGCTTTCTAAGGCATTATGTACATAAGTGTGTGTGTGTGTGTGTATACATACATCATACACATATACATTTAACGGCTTAATAATCAGTTAAATTCAGTCACTCAGTCATGTCTGGCTCTTTGCGACACCATGGAATGCAGCACGACCAGCCTCCCTGTCCATTAACAACTCTAGGAGTTTACTCAAACTCAGGTCCATTGAGTCAATGATGCCATCCAACCATCTCATCCTCTGCATCCCCTCCTCCTCCTGCCTTCCATCTTTCTCAGAATCAGGGTTTTTCCAAATGAGACAGCTCTTCACATCAGGTGGCGAAAGTACTAGAGTTTCAGCTTCAGTATCAGTGGGCTTGAGAATCCTTTGGACTGCAAGGAGATCCAAGCAGTCAATCTTGAAGAAAATCAGTCCTGAATATTCATTGGAAAGACTGATGCTGAAGGTGAAACTCCAATACTTTGGCCACCTGATGCAAAAAAAAAAAAAAAAACCTCATTGGAAAAGGACCTGATGCTGGGATAGATTTAGTGCAGGAGGAGAAGGGGTGACAGAGGATGGGATGGTTGGATGGCATCATCAACTCAATGGACATGAGTTTGAGCAAACTCTGGGACATAGTGAAGGGTAGGGAAGCCTGGAGTGCTGCAGACCGTGGGATCTCAAAGAGTTGGACAAGACTGAGAAACTGAACAACAACAACAAAAAAGAAGAAGATGAAGAAGAGGAGGAGGTGGGATGAATTAGGATATTGGGACTAACATATAAACACTACTATGTATAATATAGATAACTAATGAGAACTTCCTGTATAGCACAAGAACCCCTACTCAATGCTCTGTAGTGACTTACAGAGGAAGGAAATTATAAAAAAATAAAAGAGTTGTTATATGTATACATATGACATAGATAGCATATTAAAAAACAGAGACATTAGTTTGCCAACTAAGGTCCGTCTAGTCAAGGCTATGGTGTTTCCAGTAGTCATGTATGGATGTGAGAGTTGGACTGTGAAGAAAGCTGAGCGCCAAAGAATTAATGCTTTTGAACTGTGGTGTTGGAGAAGACTCTTGAGAGTCCCTTGGACTGCAAGGAGATCCAACCAGTCCATTCTGAAGGAGATAAGTCCTGGATGTTCTTTGGAAAGAATGATGCTAAAGCTGAAACTCCAGTACTTTGGCCACCTCCTGCAAAGAGTTGACTCTTTGGTAAAGACTCTGATGCTGGGAGGGATTGGGGGCAGGAGGAGAAGGGGACGACCGGGATGAGATGGCTGGATGGCATCACTGACTCGATGAACGTGAGTCTGAGTGAACTCGGGGAGTTGGTGATGGACAGGGAGGCCTGGCGTGCTGCGATTCATGGGGTCGCAAAGAGTCGGACACGACTGAGCGACTGAACTGAACTGAACTGATGACTGATTGAATTTGCTGTACTGCAAGAAACTAACACAACATTATAAAGCAATTATACTGTAATAAAAATTAACCAAAAAAATGAAACCTATTAGGCACCATCTATGTTCTAGACTAGCGATATCCAATTTAAATATAATTTAAGTCCCACATACGATTTCAAACTTTCTGCTAGCTGAATTAAAAAGGCAAAAGAGAAAGACGTGACATTAATTATAATAATGTTTCCTGTAACTCAATAGACTCAAAATATTATCACTTCAACATACAATCAATATAAAAATTAAGATACTTTTACCTTTTATTGTACTAAGCTTTCAAAATGTTCTCAGAACAGCCCAAAATAATGTGATACTAATCTTTTTAATTAAAAACACTTGATCTCTATTTAGATTTCATAGAATTTACAATTTAAGAGATAGATTCCATACTTAAGTTGTGTCAAACATGTGCTCAGGCTATCTCTAGTTCTGGCGAGTGGGGGTTGCTCTCAAGTTGTGGCTCATGAGCTCGGTAGTTGTCGCACTTGGGCTCTAGAGCATGGATTTCAGTAGTTGCGGCCCAAGGGCTCAGTAGCTGTGGTGAATGGAATTAGCTGTCCCAGGACATGTGGCATCTTCCCTTACTAGGAATTGTCCCCTGCATTGGCAGGTGGATTCTTTATTACTGGACTACCAGGGAAGTTCAGTGGCCATACCTTTCATGTCATTTAAAAATAAAATATTGTATTTTGTTAAATAGTAATTTTTCATATTTTTACAGTTTTATTGTGATAAATTTACTGTATATGTTTCAGTTCAGTTCAGTTCAGTCGCGCAGTCGTGTCCGATTCTTTGCGACCCCATGAATCGCAGTACGCCAGGCCTCCCTGTCCATCACCAACTCCCTGAGTTCACTCAGACTCACGTCCATTGAGTCCATGATGCCATCCAGCCATCTCATCCTCGGTCGTCCCCTTCTCCTCCTGCCNGGGATGCTGCTACCAAATAGCTCTGGCGTGTATTCGCAGTGTCTCAGCCCCGCTGGGCCTGCCCCTACACCCAGCGCACCACGCTCAGGCTCTACGTTTCTCCGCCGGGGACCGTCTGAGGCCGGCCCTAGGCTGCCTGCACCTCTCTGGTCTAAGCCTCTCAGGCTCAGTGCCCAGGTAGTCGCAGACTCGATTGGGCCTGCGCTTTGTGTCCTTCCCAGGACCGAGCAGCTCAGGTGTTCGGCGAGCGCAGTCGCGTGGCTTATCGCCCTCTCCTGCTACTCAGTTTTCCGGGTGTAACCCGGGACTCCTTGTCAGGTAAATTGTAACCGTCCAGTACCCCAGGAAGTCTCAGTTAGCAAAGATGCCTGCTTGCAGTTTGATCAGCAAAGTCCCTCCAGGGCTGCGATTGCCACGTTCCAGCCCTTAGGGCTCTGGCTGCCTGTCGCCAGCGTGGGCTGGCGGGCAGCCGGCTATTTCTGTTCCATCCTTTGTTCTGTGCGCGGTCCTGGCGGTGTCTTATGTTCAAGCTTTACGCGTGGTAACTGTCCCACAGTCTGGTGTGCTAGCCCGAGTTAGTTCGCTCCGGTTACGCGCGGGCGTTCCAGCCGGATTCTTAAGAAGCGCTGCCGCCCGCGTCTCCCGCGCCTCCTTGCCCAGCCCCCACTTGCTAGTGGCGGATGCAGGCGTCTGCTCTGCCTCTCCGCCGGGGGAATCACAGCCAGGCTCGCAACCTGCTGGTCTCAATCACCATTCATTTTTCCTCCCTGCCCTGTGCCTCCAAGACTCACCACAGATTCGGCAGTGAGAGTGCTTCCTGGTGTTTGGAAACTTCTCTCCCTTTAAAACTCTTTTCCCGGGACAGGACTCCCTTCCCGGGATGGAGTCCCCTCCCCACCTCCTTTGTTTCTCTTTTGTCTTCTGTGTTTTTCCTACCTGTTTTTAAAGACAATGTTCTGCTTTTCTGGATGCCTTATGTCCTCTGCTCGCATTCAGAAGCTGCCCTGTAGAATTTACCCAGCTTGAGATGTTCTTTTGATGAATTTGTGCAGGAGAAAGTGGTCTCTCTGTCCTATTCCTCCGTCATCTTGAGAGTCCACTGCACTGCAAGGAAATCAAACAGTCAGTTCTAAAGGAACTCAACCATGAGTATTCATTGAAAGGACCGGTGCTAAAGATCAAGCTCCAATTCTTTGGCCACCTGATGTGAAGCACCAACTCATTGAAAAAGACCCTGATGCTGGGAAAGATTGAAGGATCAAAGAGATGGTGGTGGTGGGGGGTGCGGTCGGTGTGTAGGATGGGGCAAAGAATGAGATGGTTAGATAGAATCACTGATGCAATGGACATGAATTTGAGCAATCTCCAGCAGAGAGTGGAGGACAGAGGCACCTGGCATACTGCAGTCCATGGGCTTCAAAGAGTCAGACACAACTTAGAAACTGAAAAACACATTCTTCTCAAGCACATATGAAACATTTTCCACCATTAAACACATTAGGCCACAAAAAAATCTGAATAAATTTAAGAATATAAAAATTATGTTAAGCATCTTTTCTGATATCACAATGGTATGGAACTAGAAATCAATTATAAGATGAAAACTGAAAAATTCATAGATATATGGAGGTAAACAACATATTTTGAACATAGTACTGAACAAATACTGGGTAAAAAAGCAACCAAAAGAGATTTTTGTTTTAATCTGAAAGCAAATGAAACTAGAAATACAGCATACCAAATATCATGAGTTATAGAAAAAGGAGTTCATGGGAATAAATGTCTGAATTAAGGAAAAAGAATAGAAAGATCTCAAATAAATGACCTAACCTGACACCTCAAGGAACTGGAGAAAGAAGAACAAAGCCCAAATCTGGGAAAAGAAAGAAAATATCAAAGAGACTAGAAAGACAATAGAAGATCAATGAAACTAAGAGCTGTTTTTTTTTTTTTTTAAGAGAAACAAAATTGACAAACATTTTACTAAACTCATGAAAAAAAGAGAGAGGACTCAGATAATATCTGAAATGAAAGAAGAGACATTCAACTGATGCCCACAGAAATAACAAAGGAGTAAGGGACTACTACCAACAATTTTATGCTAACAATTTGAACACTCTAGAGAAAATGCATAAATTCCTAGAAACATATAACCTATGAAGACTGAATCATGAATAATTAGAAAATCTGAAGTGACAAAATCCTAGAAAAGAGACTGAATCAGTAATCAAGTATCTCCATATAAACAAAAGTCCAGGACTAGATGGCTTCACTGGTTTGAATTCTATCAAACATTTCAAGAAGAAAAAATACCAATCCTTCTTAAACTCTCCCCCAAATAGAGAAAGCAACATTTTCAAACTCATTTAATGAGACCAGTATTACTTTGATACCAAAACCAAACAAAGAAAAGGCTAGCATTTCTGTTGAAAATAAAAAAAAAAACATAGATGCAAAAATCCACAACAAAATATTAGTAAACTGAATTCAAAAATTAAAATAAGAGATGAAGGCATTAAAAGTATCATAAACCATGCTCAAGTGAAATTTATTCCAGAGATGTATATTTCAATGTCATCAAATCAATGTGATACACAGTATTAACAAACTGAAGGATGAAAATCATAGTACCATCTTAATAGATGTAAAAAATTCATTTCACAAAGTTCAACTACATTCGCGGTAAAAATTCTCAATACACTGATGATAGAAGGGACTACCTCAACATAATAAAGGCCATGTATGACAGTCCCACAGTAAATATCATACTCATGGTGAAAGGCTGACAGCTTTTCTTCTAAGATCAAGAATGTGCCAATCAAAACAATGTGCCAATTTTTGCCTCTTTTATTCAAGAGAGTACTGGGCGCCCTAGCCAGGGAAGTTAGTCAAGAAAAAGAAATAAAAGGCATCTAAATCAGAAGGGAGGAAGTAAAACCATCTCTATTTGCATTTGACGTGATATTACATTTAGAAAACTCTGAAGTTTCTACCAAAAGACCACTAAAATTACATAAATAAGTTCAG
Source organism: Aepyceros melampus (assembly GCA_006408695.1). Lineage (NCBI taxonomy): Eukaryota > Metazoa > Chordata > Mammalia > Artiodactyla > Bovidae > Aepyceros > Aepyceros melampus. Next base: position 468,104 of record SJXQ01001059.1, read on the forward strand.
TAAGTTTGCAGGATATATAATGAATAAACAAAAATCAGCGCATTTCTATACACTAACAACAAATTATATGAGAGATAAATTAAGAATATAGTCCTATTTACAGTTACAATAAAAATAATAATAACATACCTAGGGATAAATTTAACAAAGCAGGGAAAAGATACTTTCACTATGAGACTTTGAAAAAAGAAAATTAAGATACAAATAAATAGAAAGATACTCTGTGCTTATGGATTGAAAAAATTAATATTTTCAAATTGTCCATACTGCTGAAAGTATTCTACAGACTCAAGGCAATCCATATTAGAATTCCAATGGCATTTTTCATAGAAATAGAACAAATAATCCTAAAATTTGTATGGAACCACAAAAGACCTGCAGTAGCCAAAGCAATTTTGAGAAAGGAGAACAAAGCTGGAAGCATCATATTTTCTGGTTTCAAATTAAATTAAAAAAACTATAGGTAATAAAAACAATATGATATTGATATAAAAACTGACTTATAGATAAATTGAACAGAATAGAGAGCCTCCAAATAAACCAAACTAGTGGTCATTTACTTTATGACAAAGGAGCCAGGACTACACAATGGGGAAAGGGAGTTTTTTTAATAAGTGATGTTGGGAAAACTGGAGAACCACATGCCGAAGAATGAAGACTATTTACACATACACCAAAGTCAACTCAAAACAGACTGACGACTTGAACATAAAACCTGAAATCATAAAACTCCCAGAAGAACACAAAAGGGGTAGGCAACGATTTTTCTTTTATTTGACTGAAAGCAGGGACAACAAAGCAAAAAATACACAAGTGAGACTATATCAAACTAAAAATAGGTTTTAAGGATTGTCTTTCTTCTGTGGTTGTAAAAACTGTATACCTGAAATTCTGAAGATCTTTTGAAAAGATTCTTAATGTAGAGAACAAACAGGTGTGATACACAGACAAATCCCGAAGACATTGCTTGAAAATTCCTTTAGCCAAACTCTAACCTTCTTAAGGGTAAGTTAAAGAGATAGTAAATTCTTTCTTTTTAGCTTAAAATGGATTAAATTGGATTGATTTGCTTTCAACTAAGAATGCTAAGTGATAACTGTCAGCTGTCTCCTGAGGTTGAATTACTAAAAAACCCTTCTGTTTTATTTTCCCCAGGTTTTTTTTTTTTTTCCATCTAGCTTGGTCTACAGTTGTGCAGGGCTCAAACATTAACTATTCTGCCTGTGATTTTTTCTTTTCTTTTTGGAAATAGATATGATTTAAGGGGAAAAATGGAAACATTACTTAGGGAAATTATTAAGAAGTGTTCACTATAAACTTTTATGTAATCATGACAACAACTTTATTGACTGAGTGTGTACAGTGCACAGACCACGCTTTCAGATATTTTACACTCACCATTACTTCATTTAAACATCATGAATCATCACTCTGCAAGTTTTATATTAATAGAATAGTTACTGGCATTCTACACAGGAAAATTTTGAAACTTACACAGATTAAATAACATTGACAACTTTGCTTTAGTCAAGATTCAGGCCAGGTCAGTCTGATTCCAAAAGCAGTGTTCTTCCCATTAGGTGCCAGTACTGATGGGGAAGTCATAATACCCTAGAAATAGTGGCATTTTATGAAGAATATTTAACACTCTGCTGATATGAAAAGTACAGTTCTTTAAAACATGTGTGTCTTTGTCAACAATATTGTGAGATTTAGCCAAGATGGAGAAAAGGGGAGTTTTCCTTTTCTGCTTACATTGAGAATAAAGTAGAGACATGACTATGGATATGTTGTAAAGGATTACTCAGTAAAACAGTATTTTTTCATATCTACATAGCAATTTTAGGTAAACTATATACCAAATGGGGAGTAACATCACATTTTTGAACAGAATAATTTAATGCTTGCTAAATAAAATTTTGCCTGTGCTATCATTTTTCCAGTGAGCATTCCTGAATTCAACAAAACTAAAATATCTCTATTCTATATTTGTATTATACTGAGTATGATAAATACAAATAAGAATAAAAATAGGTGTTTATATTCCAGAAGTGACTCCTGCAAAGAAAGTTTGTCAATCACAATAATTAATCTGCCACTTCCTAATTTAGAAAGAAATATTCCTCACTATACCAGAAAATGTAAACATCAAATAAACAAAGTTTTGGAAAATAAAGCAATGCAAATGTCCTCTATTTCTATTGTCACTGAAATTAAGATCACTTCCCTACACATTTACTTGCCACGTGTTGCAAGTAGATAGTATATAAGGCAAAAGAGCTAGCATGTTTCAAGCAAAGCATTTTACACTGAATCTAGGCTGGAATTTTGTACTTACCTGAAAAAATTTGATGACTGCCCCCTGGTTTAAATATAAAATTGACCTTTAAGCAGAATTTATAGTTAATCTTAGTGATGTCCTTGAGCTGTCTCCTAAAATGCAGGAGTGAATCAGACAAATGAAAGTTACATGGACATATATAAAATTTGATATGGTGGTTGTTGGACTACTCAGATTTATGTTCATTGGCCTAACTATATTCAGTTTAGAGCTATTAGATAAAGCATTTATTCCTTATGAAGTTAGTAATTTGCTTACACACCACTGTTTATGTCATCCCCATTAAAAAAAAAAAAACTACAAGAATATATATTAAATCCTCTCAACAATATCTGATATAAAGTTGGAAAATGTTGAAAGTTTTTTTCAAAAATTTCTTTTTATTTAATTACCTTTGGGTAACTTGCTGAAAGCAAGCAAGGCAAAAGTTTATCTGTTTACACAAAAGGGATATTACAGGCTTGCCTAGAATATTGCAATATATTATCTCAAAATGGACAACATGGGATATATGAAGTCATCACTAAAATATTATAAAGATTTCTCTACAAAATAAATATGTATTCATGGACACTCTAAAAAGGTGACAATGTAAATTGTTGAATCTTTGTACTGCATTTGACTGGTTTAAAAATATAAGGGTTAAAGGCAGGTTGAAGACAGTTTATGGAGGGCTAAAGTGTGACCATTTATTGAGTACAAAATAGTCAAACCCTAAACAATCTTGATGGAAAAGTGAACTTTAAGTAGAAATGAAAGGACAAGTAGAGAACTTTTTGAGAAGCGTAGGAAATCACAATATCTTATTCCTTCTCACACCTGGTTTTCCCTTCAAAGAGAAGGAAATGGTCTGGAGGTCCTATTAATACAGGTAATGTAATGAAGTTTAGGTCAGATTTAATCCTACACGTGACTTTTCAATATTGGTGAAATAGAGGCTGGATATGTCTGGGTGCTGCACACAATTTCATTCAGAACTGATGACACTAAGAACAGATAATAAATCCTTAGCTAATCCTCTATGTGGTATAAAAATATACTGACACTTCAGGGGAATATGAAAGGAGAAGGGCCATGAATCTACTACTTTTCAATTGGTTTCACCCTGTGAATTTTGATTTTTTCTCTAAATTGTTAAGCCTTGGCCACCATGACAAAGGCCTCACCAGTGTTTGTAAGTTTCATTTCAGCTGGCTAATCACACATAAGATGGGGGGGAAAGTATGATCTTTCTCTTCAATACATCTAGCATTGATTTATTGATGTGTTAGGGAGAAAAGTATCCCATAGTTACTGTGTGACACTTTCTAGGATAACATTTTTTATGACAAAAATTCAACTCGTAGACATAGAAAAAATAATGATGAGAGAAATCTGTGCATGGCATAAAGATGTAAGTGTCTTCATAAATCTATGAGAAGTATAATCTCTTTGAATAGTAATCAAAGAAGCAGTGTGCTCTCAAAATGGACATAGAAATAAGATCTTGTACTCATGTTTCTAAATCTGAGTTTGATAATCTTTAGAATGAAGCAGTCTGAGCCTTGACAATTTTTATGTTTGTGCCTCCATGAGTACATTCATTTTGATATTTTACCCTGGAGGCACTTGTTGAGCACTAACTATACATAAGGAATTGTGTAAGATTAAAAATTATTTTAAACTTTGCTATCAAAAATATTTAGTAGCACTGAAAGAGAAATAAGATATGTAGGCAAAGTCAGTAGAGAAAAATAAATGTCTCTCATGTATCATAAGATGTTAAAGTGCTATAAGTTTAGTTCTCGATTCTTAAAGAACAAAGTGTATTTGAATTCAGAAGGTCATGTGTAAATCCCAGGCATGGGTATTTTTAAAAACTTTTCTAATTGGCCTTAAAGTACCAACCTTCTTCTGATTTCTAAACTGGGCCCCCTTTTCCTCTCATTGTACAAGTAATATTATACATTCAAAAGTTTTGAGTTGTAAGGAAGGGCATATAAATGTGTAGAGGCAGAACAAAAATAATATGAAGTATTGAGTCTAATGGCAAGCTAAGTAGATCATTCAAATTCAATTTCAAATCATCACATTCAGGTTTATACAAGGCATTCTTTTTTTATTTTTTTGAATAGTCTTTATTTATGCATGAAAATAGTCTTTTTCCTTGCATTTTCACCTTATTTCTTTTTTTTAATATAAATTTATTTATTTTAATTGGAGGTTAACTACTTTACAATATTGTATTGGTTTTGCCATACATCAAGACAAGCCTGTTGGCCACATTTGTCCCAGAGTTCAGCGGTTGTGGATTTATATTCAAGCATCTTATTTGCTGAATATTTTTTTGACTGACATTTATGTTTTCTAAATCTTATGTAAAGCTCATTATTCACTACCCAGTTATTTATGGAGAGTTCTGACAAAACATGTTCTCTGGAGAAGGGAATGGCAAACCACTTCAGCATTCTTGCCTTGAGAACCCCATAAACAGTATGAAAAGGCACAAAGATATGAAAGATGAACTCCCCAGGTCAGTGGGTGCCCAGTATGCCACTGGAGAAGGTCAGGGAACTAGCTCCAGAAGGAATGAAGGGGCTAAGCCAAGGCAAAAATGATGCCAGGTTGTGGCTGTGTCTGGTGGTGAAAGTAAAGTCCAATGCTGTAAAGAACAATATTGAATAGGAACCTGGAATGTTAGGTCCACGAATCCAGGTAAGTTGGAAGTGGTCAAACAGGAGATGGCAAGAGTGACTATCAACATATAAGGAATCAGTGAACTAAAGCAGATCGGAATGAGTGAAGCTAGTGGAAGTAATGGAATTCCAGTGTGCTATTTCAAGTCTTAAAAGATGATACTGTGACAGTGCTGCACTCAGTAGGCCAGCAAATTTGGAAAACTCAGCAGTGGACACAGGACTGGAAAAGTTCAGTTTTCATTTCAGTTCCAAAGAAGGGCAATGCAAAAGAATGTTCAAACTACTGCACAATTACACTCATTTCACATACGAGCAAAGTAATGCTGAAAATTCTCCAACCTAGGCTTCAACAGTACATGAACCAAGACATTCCAGAGGTTCAAGCTGGATTTAGAAAAGGCAGAGGAACCAGAGATCAAATTGACGACATCTGTTGGTGCATAGAAAAAGCAAGAGAATTTCAGAAAAATATCTACTTCTGCTTTATTGGCTATGCCAAAGCCTTTGACTGTGTGGATCATAACAAATTGTGGATAATTCTTAAAAATATTTGAGAATACCAGAGCACCTTACCTGCTTCCTGAGAAATCTGTATGCAGGTCAAGAAACAACAGTTAGAACTGGAACAACGGACTGGTTCCAAATCGGGAAAGGTGTATGTCGAGGCATATGCTGGACTGGATGAAGCACATGCTGGAATCAAGTTTGCCTGGAGAAATATCAATAACCTCAGATATGCAGATGACACCACCCTTATGGCAGAAAGTGAAGAGAAACTAAAGAGCCTTTTGATGAAAGTGAAAGAAGATAGTGAAAATGTTGGCTTACAACTTAGAATTCAAAAAGCAAAGATCATGGCATCTGGTCCCATCACTTCATGGCAAATAAAAAGAATACATTTGAATCAATTCTAATGAGGTGGATGAAACTGGAGCCTATTATACAGAGTGAAGTAAGCCAGAAAGAAAAACACTCATACTGTATACGAACACATATATATGGAATTTAGAAAAATGGTAATGATAACCCTGTATGCGAGACAGCAAAAGAGACACAGATGTATAGAACAGTCTTTTGGACTCTGTGGGAGAGGGAGAGGGTGGGATGATTTGGGAGAATGGCATTGAAACATGTATAAATATCATATAAGAATGAATCACCAGTCTAGGTTTGATGCAGGATACAGGATGCTTGGGGCTGGTGCACTGGGACGACCCAGAGGGATGGTATGGGGAGGGAGGTGGGAGGGGGTTCAGCATGGGGAACGTGTACACCTGAGGCGGATTCATGTTGATGTATGGCAAAACCAATACAGTATTGTAAAGTAAAGTAAAATAAAGTGAAAAAAAAAAAATAGAAGGTGAAACAATGGAAACAGTGGCAGACTTTTTATTTTCTTGGGTTCTAAAATCACTGCAGATGGTGACTGCAGCCATGAAACTGAAAGATGCTTACTCCTTGAGAGAAAAGCTATGATTATCTAGACAGCATATTAAAAAGCAGAAACATTACTTTGCCAGTAAAAGTCTGTATAGTCAAAGCTTTGGTTTTTCCAGTAGTCATGTATGGATGTGAGAGCTGGACCATAAAGAAGGCTGAGTGCCAAAGAATTGATGCTTTTGAACTGTGTTGGAGAAGACTCAAGAGAGTCCTTTGAACTGAAAGGAGATCAAATCAGTCAATCCTAAAGTAAATCAGTCCTGAATATTCACTGGAAGGACTGATGCTGAAGCTGAAGCTCTAGCACGTTGGCCACCTGATGTGTATAACTTATTCATTAGAAAAGACCCTAATATCTGAAAGGATTGAAGGCAGGAGAAAAAGGTAAGAAGAGAGGATGAGATGGTTTGATGGCATCAGTGACTCAATGGACATGAGTTTTGGCAAGCTCCAGGAGATGGTAAGGACAGAGAATCCTGGTGAGCTGCAGTCCATGAGGTCACAAAGTGTTGGATAGAACTGAACAGCAACAACAGTATGTACTAGGTTTCATATGAAACATTGAACATTAGAAAGGTCAAGACTGATATGGATTTACACTTCTGAAGCTTGAAACTTACCTCTGACAGACAATAAGTATGCAAACCAGTAAATAAATAAATGATTACAAATCAAAATATATGTTATGAAGGGAATTAATATGATGAAATAATAGAATATAATTAGACAGCACCAGAAGAAAGTTGATGCTTTTGAGCTGTGGTGTTGGAGAAGACTCTTGAGAGTCCCTTGGACTGCAAGGAGATCCAACCAGTCCATTCTGAAGGAGATCAGCTCTGGGATTTCTTTGGAAGGAATGATGCTAAAGCTGGAACTCCAGTACTTTGGCCACCTCATGAGAAGAGTTGGCTCATTGGAAAAGACTCTGATGTTGGGAGGGATTGGGGGCAGGAGAAGGGGACGACAGAGGATGAGATGGCTGGATGGCATCGCTGATTCAATGGACATGAGTCTGAGTGAAGTCCAGGATTTGATGATGGAGAGGGAGGCCTGGCGTGCTGCGATTCATGGGGTTACAAAGAGTTGGACACGACTGAGCGACTGAACTGAACTGAACTGAATTGAAGAAGAAAGTACAGTCAGGAAAATTTTTTAGACTGAGGTAAAATATATGAAAAGTTTCCATGTAAATGCTTTGAATTTGAGATTGAGAATGAGTATTCTAGTTATAGACATCTAGGTGAAGGAACTCTGTGAGCAGTGAAAGAAACTTGACTCTTCAGAGAACTATATGGAAGGCTGTGTTGAAAAAAAAATGTAGTGAAAGAGAGGGAGATGGAATGGGAGTAACTTAGACTTTCTAGAGCCATACTCTTCAGGGAGCAGTGGAAGGTCTTTTAATGTGTAACCACCATTCCATTCTCTGCTCCTTCCTTGCCTAATGATAGATAATAGCTTGGTTCTCTTATGTAAAAACACAGCTTTTTTTTCTTATATTAATGATATGAGATGATTCAAAACTTCATTCTTATACCCCACTGATTCTCCTCTCTACTCCATCCCCAGGAGAACTTTGGTTGTTTGAGTTTATCTGAGGTCCTGCATTGAAAAGCAAAGGCAGAATTCTAAGATTGACCCTCCAGATTCCCAGTCCTTGGTTGTTCACTAAAACATTAATTTTAGATTCTGATGTGAAGGGATTTTGCAGATGTATTTTAAGTCCCAATTCAATGCACTTTAAGATAGGGAAATTATCGTGTATTCTGACCTAATTACCCAAACCTTTTTAAAACAGAGTTTTCTTTGGTTCATTGTGTAAGAGAATATCAGAAATTTGAGGCATTGATGGACATTCAATGTACCACTGATGGCTGGAAGATTAAAGGACTTCAGAGAGGCCTCTAGGAGTTAGGAGCAACCCCCTGTCAACAGACAGCAATGATCCTCAGTCTTGCAACCACAGGGAATGAATTCTAGCAACAGGAATAAGCTGAACATGAGAGTGGGTTTTCCTCAGAGCATCCAGATTAGAATTCAGTACTACTGGTACCCTTATTTCACCTTTGTGATGCTCTAACCAGAGATCAAAGTGTTTCTGCATCAGACTTTTGACCTATAGTACTGTAAGTTAAAAAATAGAAGTTACTTTAGCTCTTACACTTATGGTAAGTTGTTATACAGCAATACAAAGCAGGAAGTATGGTTTTGCTTCACATTGGTCTTTATATCCTCCTACTTCTCTAAGTAAACTGTTTCTGACTCCTTTATGTGCTGTACCGATTATCTAAACTGTATTCTTAACCTCGGGAGATGGCAATCCACTCCAGTGTTCTTCCCTGGAGGGTTCCATGGACAGAGGAGTCCGATGGGCTGCAGTCCTTGGAGTCGCAGAAAGTCAGACATGACTGAGCAACTAGTGCTTTCACTTTTTTTCACTTTCTATATGAAAGCCATGCTCTTAAGTCTCTTTGTCCTTTTAACAAAAAATTTCAAAGCACTGAATTACCTTATTTAATTACCACTAAAATTATTCCAATTATAACCACGTGGGTTCCTCTGGGGCCTTCCTGGAATAGACCCCTCCCCTGTGTCCTCTGCCTGCCTCTTGTTTGTAGAAGAGCTTTAGTATACTAGTCCTCCTCTGATTCACAAAAGTCTGGCTCCATAATTAATGATTAAAAGGAAGTGAACATGTAGTGATAAAAAAAAAAATAGTAAGTTAGGCCAGGAAAACTGGTAACCAGTTAAACAGTAAGTGAGCCATATGATAGCCACAGATCTTTAGTTCCTCCCTAAAGTACATAGTGATGGACAGGGAGGCCTGGCGTGCTGCAGTTCATGGGGTTGCGGGGAGTCGGACACGACTGAGCGACTGAACTGAACTGAACTGAAAGTACACAGAAGATAGTATCTGGTAAACATTCCTGAGTTGTTCTACAGTGACTAAAGAGAAAGTTGCTCGGTTGTGTCTGGTTCTTTGTGACCCCATACACTGTGGCTCACCGGGCTCCTCTGTCCATGGGATTCTCCGGGCAGGAATGCTGGAGTGGGCTGCCATTCCCTTCTCCGGAGCACCTTCACAACCCAGGGATCAGACTCGAGTCTCCTGCATTGCAGGCAGATTCTTTACCGACTGAGCCACCACAGATACTAAAGCCTACACCAAATGGAAGAAATTGACTACACGATGACCATAGGCATATAGCCCCCAGACTCACTGGAGTCTGAGAATTGATAATGTGAACCCCTGTGACACTGGCCAGTTTCCTCACCATCAACCAATCAGAGAATTGTGCACGAACTGATCATATACCCTGCAACTCCCTCCACCACCTTGTTTTAAAAATGCTACCCTGAAACCTATTGGGGAGTTTGGGCTTTATGAGTGTTCATTGCCCCCCACTCCTTGTATGACACCTGCAATAAACATGGCACTTTCCTTCACCAAAAAAAAAAAAAAAAAGAAAGAAAGAAAGAAAATAGATGGGTAAAAGAATATCCAACCACCTTTTCAGATTCATAGGAAAGTCAACTATTCTTTTTCTCCCATATGGCAGTAGTGCAGCTTGAAAGATGTAATATTCCATTTTCTAACTTCTTTACACAATAAGTAAGCATCATTTTCTGTGATCATGAATGCTAAAAACTCCAGAGAACATATGCCAGCTTTTTCTAGGAATTTTTTCACTCTTCTGTACACCTAGTGCCTATGGGAAATAAGATGTGAAAGCTGTCTTTCCTTCTCAGAGGCTTTCCCAATTTCCATGACTGATTTTCTTGGGCCCTCCTCATACTAATGAGAATGGAGCATTCCCCACCCTTCCCCATGTAGAAGGTAAGAAAAAAATGAGGATTTTTATACGATCCTATGAATTCCTTTTAATCTCTAGTTTTCTCTTACGCAGGCTGCAATGATGGGATAAATGGTGATATTGGAAAGATTAGTTGGGTACCACTTAATATCTGGTAAGGACATTTTGTTGCTGTTCAGTGGCTAAGTCATGCTCAGCTCCTTGTGACCCCATGAACTGCAGCATACCAAGATTCCTTGTCCTTCAGTATATCCCAGAATTTGTTCACACTCAAATCCATTGAATCAGTGATGCCATCCAACCATATCATCCTCTGTGCCCCTTTCTCCTTCTGCCTTTAATCGTTCCCAGCATCAGGTTCTTTTCCAATGAGTCAGCTCTTCGCATCAAGTGGCCAAAGTATTGGAACTTCAGTATCAGTCCTTCTAATGAATATTGAGAAAATATTGATTTCCTTTAAGATTGACTATTTTGATCTCTTTGTTGTCCAAGGGACTCTAGAGTCTTCTCCAGCACCACATTCAAAAGCATCAACTCTTCTGTGCTCAGCCTTTTTTATGGTCCGTCTCTGTTAACCATACAATATTTTATGGTCCATATCTGTACATGACTACTAGAAATAACATAGCTTTAACTATACAGACCTTTGTCTGCAAAGTGATGTCTATACTTTTTAATATACTGTCTAGGTTTGTCATAGCTTTACTGCCAAGGAACAAGTGTCTTTTAATTTTGTTGCTGCAGTCATTGTCTAAAGCGATCTTGAAGTCCAAGAAAGTAAAATCTGTAACATTTATAGATGATAACTAGCTATAAATTATTTGGATACCTGTCAACCTTTGAATTTGGATCCTTTTTTGTGAGTTAAAGTATACTTATTTTTTAAAACCTTGTTATAGATATTTTTACTGAGTGAATAATATGATCTGATTTATGATTTCTAAAGGTCACTCTACGCAGAAAAAAATAGTTTGCAGGAAAGTGAGACTGAACATGCAACACAAGTTAGGAACTTTGTGGGTAACCTATGTCTTGCTATTTAATGGATGACCCATTGAGTAGCAGCAGCAATTCACCCGGGAACTTGTAAGAAATAATGAATCTCAGATCTTACGTCAACTTACTAAAGCAGAAATATATATTTTAACAATTTCCCAGGTAATTTGTATGCTCATTAGAATTTGTGAAGGAAATGTCTGGGTGAGATATTGCTTTGGCTCACCAAAGCTTTGGCTAGAGTGATGAGCTAGAGGAACAGATACAGGATATATTTTTGAGAGAGAATTTTCTGATGACTTGAGTGTGATGAGTCAGGAAAAGGATGGAATCCAGAATGATGATTTGTTTTTAGCTTGAGAAACGTAATGGAGGTTCATGATATTTGGAGAGGAATATCCTTGGTGGTAGTTAAGGACAAGAGTTCCCATTCAGCCACAAGTTAAAATTATCAAGAAAATATCTTTATTGCTAAACCTTGACTCATGCCTACCTCCCACTGCCTACTACTCCCATTACCTTTATGCTTCAGCCTTACCCTTAGTTGAGAATGTGTGATTAGTCTGGTCAATTCCAGTCCTTAGTAGACCATTTCTATGCTTTCATATATTTTTTTTAAAACAAGTATATTCAGTTCTTTGGCCCATTGTTTGATTGGGTCGTTTATTTTTCTGGAATTGAGCTGCAGGAGTTGCTTGTATATTTTTGATATTAGTTGTTTGTCAGTTGCTTCATTTGCTATTATTTTCTCCCATTCTGAAGGCTGTCTTTTCACCTTGCTTATAGTTTTCTTTGTTGTGCAGAAACTTTTAATTTTAATCAGATCCCATTTGTTGATTTTTGCTTTTATTTCCAGTATTCTGGGAAGTGAGTCATAGAGGATCCTGCTGTGATTTATGTCGGAGAGTGTTTTGCCTATGTTCTCCTCTAGGAGTTTTACAGTTTCCGGTCTTACATTTAGATCTTTAATCCATTTTGAGTTTATTTTTGTGTATAATGTTAGAAAGTGTTCTTGCTTGCTTGTTTCTTAAGTCACTCAGTCGTGTCCGACTCTGTGTGACCCCAAAGACGGCAGCCCACCAAGCTCCCTGTCCCTGGGATTCTCCAGGCAAGAACACTGGAGTGGGTTGTCATTTCCTTCTCCGATGCATGAGAATGAAAAGTGAAAGTGAAGTCACTCAGTCGTGTCCGACTCTTAGTGACCCCATGGACTGCAGCCTACCAGGCTCCTCTATCCATGGGATTTTCCAGGCAAGAGTACTGGAGTGGGCTGCCATTGCCTTCTCCAGAAAGTGTTCTAGTCTCATTCTTTTACAAGTGGTTGACCAGTTTTCCCAGCACCACTTGTTAAAGAGATTGTCTTTTCTCCATTGTATATTCTTGCCTCCTTTGTCAAAGATAAGGTGTCCCTAGGTGCATGGATTTATCTCTGGGCTTTCTAAGCAGACATTTTTCCAAAGAAGACATACAGATGGCTAACAAACACATAAAAAGATGCTCAACATCACTCATTATTAGAGAAATGCAAATCAAAACCATAATGAGGTACCATTTCACGCCAGTCAGAATGGCTGAGATCAAAAAGTCTACAAGCAATAAATGCTGGAGAGGGTGGGGAGAAAAGGGAACCCTCTTACACTGTTGGTGAGAATGCAAACTAGTAGAGCCACTATGGAGAACAGTGTGGAGATTCCTTAAAAAATTGGAAATAAAACTGCCTTGTGATCCAGCAATCCCACTGCTGGGCATACACACCGAGGAAACCAGAATTGAAAGAGACACGTGTACCCCAATGTTCAGTGCAGCACTGTTTATAATAGCCAGGACATGGAGGCAACCTAGATGTCCATCAGTAGATGAATGGATAAGAAAGCACTGGTACATATACACAATGGAGTATTACTCAGCCATTAAAATGAATACATTTGAATCAGTTCTAATGAGGTGGATGACGCTGGAGCCAATTATACAGAGTGAAGTAAGCCAGAAAGAAAAACACCAATACAGTATACTAACACATATATATGGAATTTATAAAGACAGTAACGATAATCCTGTTGAGAGAGAACAAAAGGGACACAAAAGTATAGAACAGCCTTTTGGACTCTGTAGGAGAGGGAGAGGGTGGGATGATTTGGGAGAATGGCATTGAAACATGTATAATATCATATAAGAAATGAATCGCCAGTGCAGGTTTGATGCAGGATACAGGATGCTTGGGGCTGGTGCACTGGGATGACCCAGAAGGATGGTATGGGGAGGGAGGTGGGAGGGAGGTTCAGCATGGGGAACATGTGTACACCCATGGTGGATTCATGTTGATGTATGGCATAACCAATACAACATTGTAAAGTAATTAGCCTCCAATTAAAATAAATAAATTTAAATTAAAGAAAAAAACAAGTATAAGTTTACCAAAAATGTTGTTTTATTTATTTGTCCTTTTACTTGCCAATTCTACTCTTGTAATCATAACTTAGTTAATAGTAATTCTCTCTTTTGTTCTTTCTTCTATCTTCTCTGAGCTAAAATTATTGTCCAAAAAGGCAAAACCATTTCAGATTTTCATTCTAAATAATGTTAGATTTTTTAAAGGATAATAACCCAGTGATTGTTCAGAAAAATAAAAATAAAAAAGCAAATACAATAGAAATAACTTCTGTGTCTAATATAATCTTCATTTTCTTTTGCACAGCTTTCAAAATCAATGACAACTATACAAAAATCAGTCCTAATTCTGAAAGGGTTAATAGGCAATTTGTGAATACCCATTGGTAGTTGTGGGTAATCATCTCTAATTAGAATATATTAGACAGTACATCTTTTTAATTGCTATGTGTTTTCTGGCTTCCTGGTCAACAAAGAGATACAATATAACACCTAAAAGCACAATACATCACCATTGCCAGGGCAACATCATTGGTAATAAATCCCGAGGCAGAGCATCATAAGGATTTGGTGATTTCCATGGTGGCTAAGGGAAAATTAAAAAGTGATTCTCTAAGGTGGGCTACAAAAAGGCTACAAAATGCTATCAAATATCCCTTTTAATGTGCACTATTTTATTAATAACACTGTGTTTTAATGAGTTTCCCTCTATGGAGGTTTTTTCTTGTTCTTTCTTGAGCTGCATTAAGAATAAGGATGGAAAGACTGGTTCAAACAAGGTCCCAGCCTCCATTTAAAATTTAAAACAATTAAAAAGTAAAATATTCATTTTGGGCCTTTGATATTGCAATATCTGATGTTTATACAGATACTGTTCATATTCTGATTTGAATTTGAGGAAGCAAAGGTTCTGAAGGGCTCCAGATCATTCCACTAATAAGTTGCATATCTGGAATTAAAACCCATGCAGGCTGACTCTTGAACTTTATTCTTAACCTCATGCTAAAACTGCCTCAACTGTAATATGCAACAAGCACACACACAGAGAGTTCTGTACACAAAGCAGGGATAGGATCATTTCACTGATGTAAAAAAAAATTTGTTCTCTATTTTTGAATGGTTCAGAATGATTTGCATGTCATATTAGATAAATTTTCATGATTATATGTCTCTATCAGTCTTTTTCCTTAGCAAAAAACATGTAAACACATATAGTTTGCATGTTTTGAAATTACAAAAATGAGCGTCTTTAATCATGATTGAATGATTGTGAATAATATTTATATAGCTGTTTCTTGAAAGTTTATCTCATGATTAGATGCAATAAAAATCTTTGCAAATATTTGCTGAATAATTTCTACTATGGTAATTTGGTAAGGCTGGGATAGAAGTTAGAGGATATAGTAATCTCCAATACAGTTTATCACAATTTTTAAAAAATTTACATCATGTTTACTATGACACCCAAGGCACAAAGTGCAGGCTGGCTTAGGGTCATGTACATTATATACACTAAACAAATCTATTTCCCAAAGTATCTACTAGACTTGAGGTAATGGTTTCCTCCTCCAGACCCCTTCTAAGGATACTTGCTTCTCAGTGGGTTTTTTGTTAGCATATTCAGTGGGATAACTCTTCATTCTGTGTGGCTTTCACCCATATTGTAGGACATTTAGCATGTATGTCCCCTGGTCACTGTAAGCCAGTGATAACTAAACTGCCCTCACATTTCCAAATCGCCTTGATGAAGAACAACCAAAGGAACTATGGAGAAATACAGAATAAAGATTTCTATCACTTGCCTATTACTTTCTCTCCTTCTCCATATATAACAAACCAGTATAAACACTCAATAGAAGGTGCCTATTAAAAAGGGGGGGGATGCCTATAATGTATAATTGAGAAAAAGATGAAAAGAACCAAATAATAACACCTTCTCTCAAGAAAGACTCTCACGATCCAGGCATCCCCCATCATTATGGATGCAACTGGCTGGAGACAGCATATTAGTGATCACTTTTGCACCTTGGCTTGGTGGCTGTAGCAGTGTCTTTTCCAGTAGTTTGTTTTTTTAAAGTGAATGCCGTAGAAAGAGTGTACTGTCATGGAGCACCATCCAAAAGGTTATGAACGACAGTATCCTCACTTTCTGACAAGGCTTCAGTCCTACCTTCCCAACCCAGGGACTGAACACAGATCTCCTGCATTGAAAGCAGATTCTTTATGGTCTGAGCCACCACAGAAGTTCTGACTAACACAGAGTCCTACCATAGTCTTCTTTGCATGTCTTTCTGCAAAAGGACATTGCTTTTGCCTATCACAGCTGGGTCTGGTGGTCACAGGGCACTCTCTACTAGGGCTTTTTCAAATGTATTCTAATAAGTATAAAATTATCTCTAATTCAGTGTCTAAAACCAAAACCTTAAAACACAGTCTATATCTAAATCTAATTTAATCTAAATTTAAGCATATTCAGAATAATTCTCAGTTTAACTTTCCTTACATGAAATCCTGTACAGAGGAATTAAAGCAATTATCATCCATATAGATTATATTAATCATGGGCCAACATGTCATACTTTCTTTTGTTATCTTGAATTGTTATTGGAAGTTACTTACTTTTCATAGATTATAACTGTAAATAATAAAAAACTGTGCTTTACACCTTTGTGTTAACCACCATTCTTGGCACAAGACTAGGAGAGAGAATGCTCAACATATATGTTTTATTTAAAAATTTGTATTTTCCTTAAGCTTTCAGACATGATCTTCTGTGAAATCTTATCATTCCTTTGCACTCATCTAAAGTTAATTATTATGACAACTATGCTCCATGTCAATAAGATGTACAACATTATGATTTACTAATCAACTTTATTACTAGATTTGGCACTGTCAGTTTTTCTTTTAACAAACTGCTAACAGATAAAGTACTAAGGATATTAGAAAGTACATTGCAGTAGGAGCTGTTGTTATTGAGGGCAAAAAAGAAAAGAGTTTATACATTTCCCAGAAATATTAATAATTAAAGATTTCCTCAAATTAGACTCACCTTGTAGCTGAAGCTATATTTTTTCTTAAAAAAAGCTTTTGCCATGGTTTCTACTTGAAGCTTTATTATGCAACTTAATCATAGGTGCCATGCCAACTCAAGGTGTTTAAAATGCATTTATTGTGATGAGTTTACACATGGCCATTTTTAAATTACATTAATTTAATTGCTAATAATGATAATGTCAATGAAACTTCATTTGTTTTTCATATATAAATCATAACCAAATCTTGAAGTACTTTAGAAATAGCTCACTCACACCAGCATCATTAATTTGTATGAGAAAGTATTTTTTAGTAACAGTGTCCTATTATTTTAATTTTTAAAGAATTAAAGTATTGTCCTGAATATTGAATAACCAAAGGGCAATTTATATTACTCACTGTTAGGGCTTGCCTTAAGCAAAATTATGAACATCCTACAAAGACCAAAAAGGCACCAGTTGCCCTTATGAAAGCATATGCATTAGTTTTCAGGTATATCCATTGGTAATTTCCTTGCTTGAGCCTGTTCCTGGCTCATGTGTCACATTCTCATCTAATATGCCATATTACTATCTACTCTGTCTTGTGTCATATCTGCTTAGAATCCTTATTTCTTAAGAAACTAACTAATATAATAAACACTGGCTAATGGTTTCACACATAAATTCATTACCTCATTCCAGGAAACATATTTATTCTTTGAAAGAAGTTTAGTGGAAACCGATCATTTGCTCCCCTCTTTCTGGTACATTTCCAGAGTAGTGGCTAAGCGCTGAGCAAACTTAATCCTCATTCTGAAGAATATGACCAGAAACAGGGTGCTTTCCACAAGTGGTCAGAATTTTTTGCACCCTAGCAAAACAAATGATTATAAACTGTCCTGTAACAAAAATGCTACCTTGTTGGCCTCAGATAGTGTTTTGAGGAAGTAGTGTTGCCTCAGAGTAGCAAGTGACTAACATATCATTAGATCCCATCTCTTGGGGAATTTGAACATGAAGCAGAGAGTGAAAGAGGGAATTATAGTTGAAGATAATAGAATCAAACAGTAGTCATAAATGTAGACAATTAGAAAAGAGGGATAGTGGGTTCTTGTGTTGCTAAATATTTGGAGGAAGGCTATTAGATGTTCTCTATTGAGGGACAAGAGGGCTTCCTAGGTAGCACAGTGATGGAAAATCAACCTGCCCACCTGGGACATAAGAGATGCAAGTTTGACCCTTGGATTGGGAAGATCCTCTAGAAGAGGAAATGGCAATCCACTACAGTATTCTTGACTGGAAAAGTCCATGGACATTGGAGCTGCTGGGCTACCATCCTTGAGGTCACAAAGAGTGGGACACAACATAGTGACTGAGTAAATCATAGAATCTCTATCATATATAAGCAAATTTCTTTTAGCAATAGTTTTATTAAAGTATAAAAACATGCAACAAACACATTAATACTTGTTTTTCTATTCTTTCCTAAAGTTAAACTAGAATATGTAATTTATAAGTTAGATTATAATCGAGAGAAGGGACATGCTTATTGGATGGCTGACTTTACTGTGCTTACTTCACCTGTCTCAGGTAACTTATAATATACAGNTAAATAAAACATATGACAAAGAAACTTGTTATTTTAAATTTTTCATATATATATTAAAAAGAGTAAATGTGAAAGTGTTAGTCACTCAGTCATATCCAACTTTGTGTCTCCATGGAATACAGCTTGTCAGTCTCCTCTGTCCATGTAATTCTTCAAGCAAGAATACTGGAGTGGGCAGCCACTCAATTCCCAATGGGATCTTCCTGACACAGAGATTGAACCTGTGTCTCCTGCATTGCAGGCAGATTTATGTGTGTGTGTGTACTTATATATATATATATACACACACAAAGAACTTATGAATCTAAAATAGTTTGTAGTAGTTTAAAATGATCTCAAAACCATTCTGAAGTCCCTGATGATGCATTTAGTAGGAGATAATTTGTAATAACTAATTTAAACAACTTTATTAAGGAGTAAATGTCATATATAATTGTACAATTTGATAAAGTCTTGATATTAGTCTATCATCATGAAATCAAGACCACAAGTAAGAAAATGAACATATTTATCACCACCAAATTTCTTTTTGGAGAAGAAAATGACAACCCACTCCACTATTCTTGCCTAGAGAATCCCATGGACAGAGGAGCCTAGCAGGCTACAGTTTATGAGGTCACAAGAGTTGGACATGACTTAACGACGAAACCACCACTACCACTACCACCACTAAATTTCTCTCTTCCCCTGTAGCATCTCCCTTTCTTTCTAGCTCTCCTATTTGCAGTCAAACACTGATCTACTTTCTGACACTAAAGGTAGGAATTTTTCAGAATTTTATATTTATTATAATTAAAATCATATCTTTTATGTGTGGCTTCTTTTATTTGAAATGATTATATATTAAGTTTCTTGCATTTTGTACCTTGTAGTTTATTACTTTTTATTGCTGAATAAGATTATCATGTGAATATGCTGTGCTAGTTTGTACTCTTAACATCAATGTAAAGGAATTCTAGTTTGTCTATATCTTCATCAACGTGTGGCCAGGCCAGTCCTTATGTGTATTATACGTGTCTGTGGTGTGTGTGTATACACACCTGCATACATATATATGTATATATAATTTTAGCATAAAGGTACATAATTGTGTCTCTCCCTATAGTTATAATTTTCATTGAACAAATAACTGTGTTGCTTATCTTTTCCTTGTATCATTTCTTGTTGCTATATCACCTTATCTACATATTTGTGTACTTAATCTACCTGTATTTTTGTTATTGTTGAACTGTCTATTCATATCTTTTACCCATTTACAAAAATTAGAAGTTTTCTTTCCTGATTATAGAGTTTTGTGGATTTTTTATATAACCTACATAAGAGTTCATATTTACTCTAAAATTTTTATGGTTTTAAATTTTATATTAAAGTCTATGAACTTTTTAGTATATTTGTGTATGGAAAATATGTGTAACATTTTTCTTTTATTTTGTATATCCAGTTGTTTCTGTACCATTTGTTGAAAAGACTGGAAGTTCTTAATTGAATTGCCTTTGCACCTCTGTCAAAAATAAATTGTTTATATATGTTAAATCTATTCCTGAACCTTTATAAAATTCTCTTAATGTAATTGTGTATCTTAATGACAACATTACAGAGTCTTGATTACAGTATTTTATTAAAAAAACTTTGAAAAAGGTTTATTTTGATTCTCCAAAATTGCTTTCCATACTTCCATATGATTTTCTGAAATAGTTTTGAATTTTTACAAAAGAAAGCCTGCTCAATTTTAGATTGGAATTGCATTAAATTTATAAATCAATTTGGACAGAATTTGCACCTTAATTATATCATGTATAACTTGTAACTAAGGTATATTTCTCTATTTATTAAATCATCCTTAAATTTTTCAGCAAAATTTTCTAAGTTTTGCTGTATGAATAACTTACATTTTTGTTTTGTTTATCCCAAGATATTTAATTTTTCTGGTGCCATTTTAAATGGTATTAAAAAATTATTTTCTGATTATTTTTCTGATGTTGCTGACTAGGTACAAACGTAACTAATTTTTGTACTGATCTTCTCTCGGGAACTTGTTAAACTCCTTAGCTCTAGTAGGTTACTTTTTTTTTTTAATCTCATCAAATTTTCTACAGAGATGATTATGTCTGCAAATAAAGGGTTTTACTTCTGTGTCAATCTGGATACCTTTCATTTTGTCTTTCCTTCTTTCTTTCTTCATTTCTTTATCTCCTTCCCTTTTCTCTCTATATTACCAAAGCTCTTGCTTTGGCTAAGAGCTCTAGTATAATGTTGAATAGAAGTAGTATGAATAGAAAATCTTGTTACTAAAGTTAGGTAAAACATGAGTGCATGTTAAATTAAAAGACGCTTGCTTCTTTGAAGAAAAGCTATTAACAACCTAGGCAGTATGTTAAAAAACAGAGACATTACTTTGCCAACAAAGGTCCATCTAGTCAAAGCTATGATTTTTCCAGCAGTCAGGTATGCATGTGAGAGTTGGACTATAAAGAAAGCTGAAGTGCTGAAGAACTGATGCTTTTGAACTGTGGTATTGGAGAAAGACTCTTGAAAGTCCCTTGGACTGCACTGAGATCCATCCAGTCCATCCTAAAGGAAATCAGTCCTGAATATTCATTGGAGGGACTAATGTTGAAGCTGAAACTCCAATACTTTGACCACCTGATGCGAAGAACTGACTCACTGGAAAAGACCCTGATGCTAGGAAACATTGAAGACAAAAGAAGAAGGGGATGACAGAGGATGAGATGGTTGGATGGCATCACTGACTCAATAGACATAAGTTTAAGTAAGCTCCTGGAGTTGGTGATGGACAGGCAAGCCTGACGAGCTGCAGTCCATGGGGTTGCAAAGAGTCGGAAATGACTGAGTGACTGAACTGAACCGAATGCGTGTTAGTTGGCATTCAGGTGCATCCAACTCCTTTGCGATCCTATGGACCGTGTTCCAGCAGCTTCCTTGGTCTATGGGATTCTCCAGGCAAAAACACTCGAGTGGGTTGTCATGCCCTCCTCCAAGGCATCTTCCCAACTCTTAGGTCTTCTGCACTGGCAGGCATGTTCTTTACCACTAGCGCCACCTGGGAGGCCCTAGGTAAAACATAACTGGTTTTTAATTATTAGACTCAAATGGTGAAGAATCCGCCTGCAATGCGTGAGACCTGGATTAGATCCCTGGGATGGGAAGATCCCCTGGAGGAGGGCATGGCAACCCACTCCGGTATAATGGCCTGGAGAAGCCCCATGGACATAGAAGCCGGGCGGGCTACAGTCCCGTGGGGTGGCAAAAAGTCGGACACGATTGAGCGACTAAGCACAGCACAGTACAGCGAGACGTTACATACAGGGCTTTCATAGATACTCTTTACCAAGTTGAAGACATTTTCCTTTGTTGTAGTTTTTGTGTAGTGTCTGACTGCTTTTGATATCAGGATAACTCTAACTTAGTAAAAATAGAAAGTGTTATCTCCTTGTAATTTTTTTTTTTTATAAAAGATCATGCCAAATTGATATTTCTTCCTTAAATGAGAGTAAAATTTACCAGTGAATCCATTTGGGCTTGACTTTTGTTTTTTGTTGTTGGAAGATGTTTGACTACAAATCAATTTCTATAACAGATAAAAAGATATTCAGGTTGTTTCAGAATGAGATTTTGTTTTTGAGGAAGAATTCATCATTTCATCTAAGTTGTCAAACTTATTAGCATATTTTTTTCTTGATAGGTTCTTGTCATTTTAATATCTGTAGAATCTCTAGTAAAGTTTCTCTTTTTTCCATGATCAATTTGGCTAGCTGTTTATTAATGTAATGATCTTCTCAAAGATACAACTTTGGGTTTCATTGGTTTTCTACATTTATTTTCATCTATTTCATTTATTTTTCCTCTGACCTTATAAGTTTCTATTCTTTGTTTAATGTGAGTATTTACAAAATAGCTTCTATGATTCTCCTTAAGGTTTGAACAGATGGAATACAGTTATTAGAATTCTTTTAATGTTGCTAATTCTATAACATGTGTTAGTTCTAGGATGGCTTTTTCTTCCTCTTCATGATTGGTAACTGCATCTTCCTTGTTGGCTGTTAGATATTTTTGAATTTGTATAAATATTTTGAGCTTTCTTTTGGGACTCAGTTAAATACCTGGAAAATAGTTTTGTCTTTTCAAATTTAGCTTCTACTACTTTTTAAGAATGGCCAGAGCCCTGCTCAGTCTAAGGCTAATTATTCCTCATTATCGCATTTACCCTCTTGCAAACTCAACCAAATGCCTCATGTATTGTGAAATTTTCTCACCAGTACTTTGTAGTAAAATATAGCTCACAATATTTGTTTACTGTTTCTTGGGGTAACTGACATTCATTTTCTGATATCTGGGGCTTTATAAAACATGTTTCATATATTCTATCTGATATTGGTTTTAGTATGTAGAGCAAATCTAGTCATTTTTATTTCATCTTGGCCAGAAATGGAAATCTATGGCATAATATTTTAAATGTTTATTTACTTAGAAAATACGATATATTAAATATTATATTTAACCAATGCTCTTCAAATTTAAATTATATAATATATATATGCTTATGTGTATATATATGTATGTCTTAACAGACAAATCTCTTTCACTCTTCACAATATTATTAAAGGTCTCTATTTCAAATAACATTTGATATCATTAGTTCTTCAAAGTTTTAAACAAAGTTATATTCTGGTTGTAATTAAGGCATAATTATTCCTTTCTGTCATTGTAAAAAAGTGTCTTTGATAGTTGCTTTTTTTTTTTTCTTTTTCACTTTGTTGTTTATATGGGGGCTTCAGAAGCATAGCCAAAAATTAACAAAATATAGAAAATAAAAGTGTCTGAGACACCAGTATAATCCTATAAAATAAATAGTATTAATATATGTTATATATGTATTAAAACATTTACTGACTGACCAAAAAAGGATATAGAAATTTGCATTTTATATTTTTGGCAATTCATTTGCATTTAGCCCAAGTATCTGTTAAATACTTTTATAAAAGCAAGGATTTTTTTTCTGATTATTAGTTTTTTAACACTAACATGTAGAGGAATGTTACTAGAAAGGGCTTTCTTTTCAACTTCTTGTGCTAGAGGTATAATATGAATATTTATTAGCTGTCGACAGATTGGCTTATAGACATGTGCCTATGCTTCTGTTTAAAACATTATGTCTCCCAGAAATATATTTGCTAGCTAGAGGAATTTTGACATGTGCACATCTCTTGATGCCTGCAGTAATAAGCAACACCAAATGTAGACAGGTAAAATGTGACATCACAAGAGCAGAGTATGAGAATGAGCATACGAAGGCAAATATCACATATCTTTCATTTCTAGTAACAAATAATGTCAACAAGAAGAGCTCAATTATTTTGCTCAAATTGAAAAATACAAACTGAATAAATACTTTAAAAAATAGTCTTATTTAGGGAAACAATATTGCCTGTAACTGAAAAACTGAAGATACGTGTCAGATTGTGACAGCATATTTTCCAGTACACCTCTTCAAACATAAAATCTAATCATGTTCACCCTTTCCCATGCCATTTAATCCCTCTCCTTGATATATCCTGCTTCCCCAAATGCTATAATGAAAACCAAGGTTCATGGCAAAACTCAAGCCTCTCTGAGCTCCCTTATCTCTCATTAGTTGAACGCAGCTTTGTAAAATTTTATTCCTTTAGCCCTCTCCTGTGGCCTAAGTGAAATTCAGACATCTATTGTTATAAAAAATGTAAAGGGAATAGCAGCGTAATTTCCTCCCAAAGGAAATATCGTGCAGTTTAATAATATATTGGGAACATGTGGCCAGGTCAGCCTGTTATTTATCCTTTTGCCTAGGCTATTTTATTTAGAAGTCAGCAGAAATAGAACAAGAACATTCTATATAGAATATTTCACTTGTCATTTACTAGTTTCTTTGTTAAAAAAAAGACTGAAAAATTTATTTTCCATATTTCTGATTTGATTTGCTTTTGCTTGACACTGGGTAGAGATTAAGAATAAAATGGAAAATATTTAGAAAAGTACTGAAATCAGTTTTGATATGGAATATTATAGCATAGTTTTTTAATACTTAAACTTCTCCAGAAATGGAGTAGGCTGCCTAGTAAGTCAGTGAAAAAGCTGTAAAAGGAATCTTTAAAGCATTGTCATATACACTGTAGAAGGAAAGGCTTCTGTCTTAGAATATCTCTGTCTTCTGATAGAATTTTTTCTTCTGGAATCTAATATCATGTTCTTTTCTAAGTATTATATGGGTGCATTTCTTAATTTTTCTACTGAGATGTAACTAGAGAGTTATTTACATATTTTACTAATTTTTTTCATCAGAGAACTTTTTACAGACTAGATTCTTAATAAACATATTTATTTTAGTAATATATTACTATATATGATTTATTAGAAAATATCTTATACATTAGCATTGATTATTTTATTAAATATTTATGAAAATGGTAGGAGGCAAGTATTATTTTTTGTCTAACTTCATCAAAGAAAATAACCATGAAGGATTAGCCTGTACTAATAAATATATGTTAATTAGTAAGTAAATATATGGATAAATGAATGTATAAATTAGAAGTTGGAAGATTATATATTTACTATGTTATGTATGAACATAAAAGCCTTATGTGTTTTGTCTATGAATATAAGAGCTATTTATTAAAGTTTAATGAAATAATTGTATATATTGTTATCATTACTCCTGTAATTTTCCATTTTAGCATCTTTTGCATTCCTAACACAGGTGTATCAGTTCAGTCTTTTGGTCATGTCCAACGTTTGTGACTGCATGGACTGCAGCTCACCAGGCTTTTCTGTCCATCACCAAATCTGCAGCTTGCTCAAACTCATGTCCATCGAAATGGTGATGCCATTACTCATCTCATCCGCTTCATCCCCTTTTCCTCCTGCCTTGAATCTTTCACAGCATCAGGGTCTTTTCCAATGAGTCAGTTCTTAGCATCAGTATTTGAGTTTCTGCTTCAGCATCAGTCCATCCAATGAATATTCAGGACTAATTTCCTTTAGGATTGACTTATTTGATCTCCTTGCAATCCAAGGCACTCTCAAGAGTCTTCTACAATACCACAGTGCAAAAGCATCAATTCTTTGACACTCAGATTTCTTCATGATCCAGCTCTCACTCCATACATGATTACTGGAAAACCCATGGCTTTGACTAGACAGACTTTTGTCAGCAAAGTAATGTCTCTGCTTTTTAAATGCTGTCTGCTGCTCCTGCTAAGTCGCTTCAGCTGTGTCTGACTCTGTGCAACCCCATAGATGGCAGCCCACCAGGCTCCCCCATTCCTGGGATTGTCCAGGCAAGAACACTGGAGTGGGTTGCCATTTCCTTCTCCAATGCATGAAAGTGAAAAGTGAAAGTGAAGCTGTCCAGTCATGCCGACTCTTTGAGACCCAATGGACTGCAGCCTACCATGCTCCTCTGTCCATGGGATTTTCCAGGCAAGAGTACTGGAGTGGGGTGCCATTGCCTTCTCCTAAATGCTGTCTAGGTTGATCATAACTTTTCTTTCAAGGAGTAAGCGTCTTTTAATTTCATGGGTGCAGTCACCATCTGTAGTGACTTTGGAGCCCAACAAAATAAAGTTTGTCACTGTTTCCATTGTTTCCCCATCTATTTGCCATGAATTGATGGGACCAGATGCCATGATCTTCATCTTTTGAATGTTGAGTTTTAAGCCAACGTTTTCATTTTCCTCTTTTACTCTTTAATTCCTCTTCACTTTCTACCGTAAGGGTGGTGTCATCTGCATATCTGAGGTTATTGATGTTCTCCCTGCAATCTTGATTCCAGCTTGTGCTTCATGCAGCCCAGCACAATTTTGCATGATGTAATCTGCATATAATTAAATAAGCAGGATGACAATATACAGTCTTGACATCCTCCCTTTACAATTTGGAACCAGTCCACTGTTCCACGTCTGGTTCTAATTGTTACTTTTTACCTACATTCAGATTTCTCAGGAGGCAGGTCACGTAGTCTGGTATTCCCATCTCTTTCAGAATTTTCCACCATTTGTTGTGATCCACACAGTCAAGTGTTTTAGTGTAGTCAATGAAGCAGAAGTAGACGGTTTTCTGTAATTCTCTTGTTTTATCTATGATACAACAGATGTTGGCAATTTGATCTCTGATTCCTCTGCTTTTCTAAGTCCAGCTTGAACATCAGGACGTTCATGTTTCACATACTGTTGAAGCCTCACTTGAAGAACTTTGAGCATTATTTTATTAGCGTGTGAGATGAGTGCAATTGTGTGCTAGTTAGAACATTATTTGGCATTGCCTTTCTTTGGGATTGGAATGAAAACTGACCTTTTCCAGTCCTGTGGCCACTGCTGAGTTTTCAAAATTTGCTGGCATATTGAGTGCAACTTTAACAGGATCATCTTTTAGGATTTGAAATAGCTCAACTGGATTCCATCACCTCCACTAGCTTTGTTTGTAGTGTTGTTTCCTAAGGCCCACATGACTTCGCATTCCAGGGTGTTCAGCTCTAGGTGAGTGATTGCACCATCATGGTTATCAGTGTCATTAAGATATTTTTTGCATAGTTCTCTGTATTCTTGCCTCCTCTTCTTAATATTATCTGCTTCTGTTAAGCCATACTTTTTCTCTCCTTTACTGTGCCCATTTTGCATGAAATGTTCCCTTGGTATCTCTAATTTTCTTGAAGACATTTCTAGTCTTTCCTATTCTATTGTTTTCCTCTATTTATTTACATTGATCAGTTTGAAAGGCTTTTTATCTCTGCTGCCTAGTCTTTGGATATCTGCATTCAGATGGGTATATCTTTCCTTTGTCCTTTGCCTTTCCCTTCTCTTCTTTTCTCAGTTATTTTTAAGGGTCATTTCAAGATGGCATAGTAGAAGGATACATACTCATCTTCTTCTGTGAGAACTCCAAAATTTCAACTTTCTACTGAACAACCATTGACAGGAGAATGATGACTATCACCAAAATAAAAGATACCCCACATCCAAGAGCAGAATGAAAGCCCTAACGAGATGGTAAAAAGGGCAAAATCATGTTTAGAATCAAACCTCATAACTACAAGAGATGCTTGGAGGGCTCAAACTAAATCTTGTACACACCAGGACCCAGAGACCCCAGAAGAGATTGAACCAGACCTGCCTTTGAGTGTCCTCTAGATGCACAGGTAAGAAGGGCTTGCCACAGGGACAGGGGCTCTGGCTGCAGCAGACCTGGGATGAGCGGCTTGTGGCTTAAATCTTCTTGGAGGAGGTTGTGAATAGCCCCACCATAGGGCCACTGAGTAGATGACCCACAAACTAGAGAACAATTATATCAAAGAAGTTCTCACACTGTCACACAAGTTCTTGGGCTCACAACAGAACCCCAACCTGGGATCAGGCAAAAGAACTGTGAATGCCCAGGGAATTTGACTTTGAAGGCCAGTGGGATTTGATTACAGAACTTCTACCAGGCTGGGGAAACAGACTCTTGGAGAACACAAACAAAACCTTGTATGCACCAAGACTCTGGAGAAAGGAGCAATGACTCCATAAGAGACTGAGATAGACTTGCTTGTGATTGTCCAGGAGTCTCTGGCAGAGGTGTGGGTTGACTGCGACCTGACACAGGGCCATGGGCACTGAATACAACAGTCTTGGGAGCTGTGGTGCATGCTGGTATAATTCCTTTTGAAGGAGGTCTCCATTACTGCCATAATCCCCACTATAGTTTGGCATCAGGTCAAAATATATGGAGGGAACATAGCCACACCCATCAACAGAAAATTGGATTAAAGATTTACTGAGCATGGCCCTGCCCATCAGAGCAAGACCCAACTTCTCCCACAGCCAGTCCCTCCCAGAAAAAGCTTCCACAACCCTATCTTTATCCTTAGAAGGCAGGCAGAATGAAAACCATAATCACAGAAAATTAACCAAACCAATCACATGAAACACAGTGTTATCTAACTCAGTGAAACTATGAGCCAAGTCATATAGGGCCACCCAAGATGGACAAGTCGTGGTGGAGAGTTCTGACAAACATGGTCTACTGGAGAAGGGAATGGCAAACCATTCAGTATTCTTGCCTTGAGAACCCCATGAACAGTATGAAAAGGCAAAAAAAGGTATGACACTGAAAAATGAATTCCCAGATCAGTAGGTGCCCAAAATGCTACTGGAGGAGTGAAGGAATAGCTCCAGAAAGGATAAAGAGCTGAGCCAAAGCAAAAGCAACACCCAGTTGTGGATGTGACTGGTGATGGAAGTAGAGTCCAATGCTGTAAAGAAAAATATTCCATAGGAACCTGGAATGTTAAGTCCATGAATCAAAGTACATTGGAAGTGGTCAAACAGGAGATGGCAAAGGTGAACATCAACATTTTAGGAATCAATGAACTAAAATGGACTGAAATGGGTGAATGTAATTCACATGACCGTTATATCTAATACTGAGGGCAAGAATCCCTTAGAAGAAATGGAGTAGCCCTCATAGTCAACAAAAGAGTCCAAAATGCAGTACTTGGGTGCAATCTCAAATTACAGAATGATCTCTGTTTCTTTCCAAAGTAAACCATTCAATGTTACAGTAATCCAAGTCTATGCCCCAACCACTAATGCTGAAGAAGTTGAAATTGATTGGTTCTATGTAGACCTGGAAGAGCTTCTAGAACTAATACCAAAAAAAAAAAAAGAAAAGAAAAGAAAGAAAAAAGATGTTCTTATCATCACTGGGGACTGGAATGCAAAAGTAGGAAGTCAAGAGCTACCTGCAGTAATAGGCCAGTTTGGCCTTGGAGTAAAAAGTGAAGCAGGGCAAATGCTAACACAGTTTTTCCAAGAGAACACACTGGTCATCACAAACACCCTCTTCCAAAAACACAAGTAAAGACTCTGCACATGGACATCACCAGATGGTCAATATCAAGCTCAGATTTATTATATCCTTTATATCCTTTGTAGCTAAAGATGGAGACTTTCTATACAGTCTTCAAAAACAAGACCAGAAGCTGACTGTGGCTCCAATCATGAACTCCTTATTGCAAAATTCAGACTTAAATTGAAGAAAGTAGGGAAAACCACTAGACCCAAATAAAATTCCTTAATGATTATACAGTGGAAGTGACAAATAGATAGATAAGCCTCTTATCTTTATCTTTAGAGGGCAGGCAGAATGAAAACCATAATCACAGAAAACTCTGATAGAGTGCCTGAAGAACTATTGACAGAGGTTCATTCATTGTACTGCTACTGCTGCTAAGTCACTTCAGTCGTGTCTGACTCTGTGCAACTCTATAGACAGCAGCCCACCAGGCTCCTCCGTCCCTGGGATTCTCCAGGCAAGAACACTGGAGTGGGTTGCCATTTCCTTCTCCAATGCATGAAAGTGAAAAGTGAAAGTGAAGTTGCTCAGTCGTGTCCAACTTTTAGCAACCCCATGGACTGCAGCTCACCAGGCTCCTCCGTCCATGGGGTTTTCCAGGCAAGAGTACTGGAGAGGGGTGCCATTGCCTTCTCCAACATTGTACAGGAGGCTATGATCAGAACTATACCTAAGTTTATTACAGGCGTATACATTAATAATTTCATCTTTCTTGCTATAAAAATGAATGAAAAAGGAGAGTACAGAGATAAATTATGTAGAAATTAATATTACATCTACATATTTGGATTTACCAACAGACTTTTGGCTTTGCTCTCAATTAAATCTTTTCAGTAAACATTTAATGGCCTCTGCAAGATACTGAATAATACAATGAAACATGCTCATTAATTAGAAGTGCAGGTTGTAGATTCATTTAAAAGGTCTCTCTTGAAATTGTATGTGACATCAAATAGCCCTGCTGATTTGTTTCTTATTGGATTACTAGTTACTGGGCATTATTAAATAGCAAGGAAATGATTCTCTACTGAAAACTAGTGTGATACCCTTTGACATACTGGAAAATAATGTAACATTATAGTAATGTTGACTATCCCTAAGGAGGGCTTTATATATTTTTATTTTTCCTGTGTCATTAAGCATGATGTATTGTAATTTTGTAGTTGGAGGATAAATTATTTATGATTTGTGAAGGTTGCTTTTTTATTCTTCTTCAAGTGTGTTTGTTTCTTTTTCCTATCTCAGAAGGAACTAGACAATTATTTGAAGGAAAATAAAATATTTAGAGACATCAGTTACAATTTGGTGAAAGCATGAGCAGAAAGGAGACTGAGATTTGTCAGAAACTGGATTGTTTATTAAGTAAATAACTTGTTGATTATCACTAAGATCAAAAGGTGTTAGTACTGATTATCAATGAAAGCTGCCGTAATCTAAAGTGAAGCTTTGAATTGAGACTTCTGCCACTTTATAACAAACATTTGTTTTTCACTCTCATTGGCTTTTTGGAACTATTATTCCTTTACATTCTGAATTCACAATTTTGTCCCTTATTTGCTCTGTGAAATTTCTTTTATTTCTTTTTTATAATTTATTTTTAATTGGATGATAATTACTTTACAGTGTTCAATGTTGTGTTGGTTTCTGCTATATATCAATTTGAGTTTTAAACTCCTTGAGTCTCTAGTTTTTCATCTCTAAATTGGCAGGCATAAAAATCAGATAATAAATAGGAAATGATTAGCACAGTGCTAGATATGTAGCTGATATTCATAAATAAGTTTTTATTTTTCCATCATTAAAATATTTTACCATTTTATATTCCAATCTTCCATGAATCTCTTTTTTGAGTAGACCAATTCAAAATGATGCTACTGTCTTCTAATATCTTCTAAACTCTGTGCCATATGTATTTATTATTCTGAGTACTCCTGTTAATTTTTAACTCTGTCATGTACACTGAACTTTGTCTCAGAAACTAACTGACAAGATATAAGCCTATCTTGTGGAGTTCCCTGATGACTCAGATGGTAAAGAATCTGCCTATAATGCAAGAAACTTGGGTCTGATCCCTGGGTCAGGAAGATCCCCTGGTGGATGGCAGGGCAGCCCACTCTAGTATGCTTGATTGGAGAATTCCTGGTGGGCTACAGGCCATACCATGGGGTTGCAACCATGGGGTTCCAAAGAGTTGTACATGACTGAGCAACTAACACTATCTCATTGCAAGCCTATCTAACCTTTTAGAAAATGAAGGAGATACAAGCATTTGTCAGGATTTGGGGATTTTAGAGGCTTTTTACTCCCCACCTGGCAGAGTGCTTTCATCTCTTATACTGCCTGTAAAGAAAACACACATGTCAGATTGAGGATCAGAGAGGCAAGCCACCTGTGAGAAGCAAAAATATTAGTGAAGCAGATTAAAGCTCCAGGCATCTTCCAAAGCAGATAAACCTAAATGTCTTTCCACATATCCTGAGCACACAAGGGCTTATTCGTGGTCATCTATTCCTTGGCTTCCCATTATCCAAGACATAGGGTTAATCCCTTTAGAATAGGCCAACTGTCACTGCAGAGCCTTTATGGTCAGGGTTCATCAGTGATTACACATTGGCTGTTGCAGTTTGTTCCTGTTTCCATCCAGATGGTATCAATATTGGTCTGAATAATGACTGCAGTTCCTGTGGGCCAACTGCCCAGACTAGACCCATCTGTATATCTGGAACTGTGGGAATTTACTTCCTTCCCTCTCTACAGGCCAAGGGGCTGCCACAGGAATAGGGGTGAGAGCATTAGGAAGGTCTGCATAGTCTACAGGGCCTAGTAGCATCCACATTTCTAGAGACAGTAGGCTGAAAGGAACTGGGTGCCTCACCTGCAAGAACCCAAGGGAGTCCTCACTGCCTTTCACATCCTGGCTCATAAGGAGCTGACAGTGCTGGCAATCAGGAAGCTTACTCTATAGCTCAGGTGTGAGTCCTAGCAACTGACACTTTAGACGGTATGACAGATTGAGTACATAGAAAGAGTGGCTGCCATAGTGCCCTAGTAGGATGGCATATTGCCAAAGATGTCATATGCCTCTTGAAATACAATGACCTTGTTAATGCATTGACAGCATATCCTATATATTCTAAACAGTGTCCAGGACAACTGCCAAAGAAGTCTGGGGCTGTCCACCAGACTTCTCAACCAGTGAGTGTTTGACAACATGATTATATTGGCACCATGCACCAGTTAAGCATTCTATATATGCTTTGGTTTGTATGGACACTGTGTCCGGCCTAACCCAAGCTTTCACAGCTCACCATGCAAAGTAGGCTGCCACCATGAGGGAGCTAGAAAGGCTGAGCACCAATTATGGATTCCCTCCCTTCTACAGACAGTGACTGAGGGTCACATTTTAAGGGTCATGATGTGCAGAATGGACAAAAGAACATGACTCTGAAAGGAGGTTTCATCTTACCTATAACTCACAAGTGCAGGATTAGTAGAA
Organism: Aepyceros melampus; assembly: GCA_006408695.1. Classification (NCBI taxonomy): domain Eukaryota; kingdom Metazoa; phylum Chordata; class Mammalia; order Artiodactyla; family Bovidae; genus Aepyceros; species Aepyceros melampus. The sequence goes on from SJXQ01001059.1 coordinate 500,768, forward strand.
AGGGAAAATGAAATATTAAAGCAGCAAATTGAATTACTACTAGGTAAAACTGCGTTGACTAGGTGGACTCAAGTGTTGTTCCAGGCTTTAATACATTTGAATGATCAACCAATACAGCCTGTTGCCCCATATGACAGTCTGGGGATCCCTGCTGAGATGCCCAGTACTCTAAAGTACGGCAGTGGCAGGAAACAGCCATTGCCCTAAGTCTCAAAGTGCTGTGATTAGCCTCCAATTAAAATAAATAAATTTATATTTAAGAAAATGCTGTGAGATCAAAGTGGTATGCTGTTGAGAACACTGAGCCCCATCATGCCTGGGAAAGGCATTATCTCCTGGAATTTGCAATAGAATCTCACTGGAATTGATGAGTTGCTTCATGTTGCTGGGCAAGGAGTAACTATTCAATCTCCATTGATATCCCACTGTCTTACTATAAGTCAGAAGTGCTGAACTGTATTTTACCTAGAATGCAACACGTATCATTGGAAGAGGAGAGAAAATGGATATACCATTCTATATCCTGCCCCTGGTTAATCTCCTCACATGTGATATTGCTGCCTTCCTCAGCCAACATGTATGGCATAGCAATCATGCCAAGTGCCCCCAAATTGCCAATTCCCTCTCAAGGCCATAGGGCACATCATTTGGCCACCATCTTTGTTCCCTCTATTGGCCTGGACAACATTTTAGCTCAGATGGAATCCTTACTGAATTCACCTACCACGTCTTAAATAATAGCTGACAAAGCCCGTCCGTACCGAACACTGAGATGTTTGTAATGAGAAAAGTTATCTTCAAAATAGGATGGCCTTGGACCAACTTGCTACATCACAAGGAGATACCAGTGTCTTTATCCAAACAGGATGTTACATGTTCTTACCTAATGAGCCTGCATCTTTATTAAATCACATGAGAATACAAATAACATTCTGTATGATCCAACTCCAGTCTAGTGGATTTAATAAATCACTGGTTTGGATCACAGGGCTCTTGGTGGAAAAAAAAAAAAAAAAGTTGAGAATCATTATCGTGTGTGTGTGTGTGTGTGTGTGTTCCCTTGCATTTGCTTATGTTATCTCTGTGGTGTGTGCCTTCAGTGCAGCTGTATAGCTGCCAAATGAGCCACCCCCCTGCTCCACCCTTGCTGACCGTTCAGGGTACATTGCTGAAGAAGGGGGCATGTGAGATTGTATGAGCGAGTCATGAGGGAGAATGTTGGAGGAAGTCATGAAGAGGACAGGACAGCTGGTTGGCCCAGAGGCTAGACCCAGGCAGCTGGAGGCTGCTCAGCCCCTTCCCCGTCCTTGGAGTGTGCATTCTGCCCACTCTTCACATGGTGGGAGACATTATCAAGAATGCAACACTGAAAGAGTAAGGTGCAGTTGAGACCATCTGGACTGAATACATGACTGAACCCAGTTAAGGCCTCTATATAATGAACTTAAGATTCTGGCAGATGGGTGTGGAGATCTACCCATATTACAGTTGCCCAAGACAAGCCTCATATGTAAATTTCCTTACTTATTAAAACTGCCACCTACCAATCTGGAGTGATCTGCCTCTTTAGTCTCTCCTTGCCCTTTACATGTGGAAGTCAATTCACAAACCACCAAACTGCAATAAATTTGGCCAGAAATCTGTTGCAGTTCTAAAAACCATTCTGATGTTAGAGTAAGTTGTAATAAAATCAAGATGGAGCATTACTAAGAAGTGCAAAATATTTTTTGCATATAATTATTTCAGTGTAATTCCAAGTTTCAAAGATGTTATTTTTGTTATTCCAAAGACTAGTCTTTTTTTTTTCACAAGTTGATACTGCTGTATGTGATAGTCCTTTCCTTTCCTAACCTGTACTTTGAGTGTTTATTCAACTTCATTTGTATTTCTGGATCTCGTCAACTGCTTTTAGCTTGGAATCCCTCTCTTGGGTTTGTTCTTAGGTTCTAGTAACTGGAACCCTATTCTAGCTGGAGTCCTTAGAAGATTCAGTTTAGTGACAACATATGTGCAAAAGCCTTATTTGCAAATCCACACTTGGCAATGAAAAGAAAGAAAAAGAAGGAAACCAGGAAAAAAAGAATGAATGAATGAAGTGTAGTGTGTTTCAAAGCTGTCCACAACTCTGTCGCAAGCATAACTGATCATTTATTTTAGTGGAGAGTCTTCTGAGGGACTCTGTAAACTGTTGTTTTTGTGAACAGACCATCTTGGGAGAGCAAAGAATTATTACTGCAGCTTTGTCAGATTTCAGAAGCAAAGAAAGTGCTAGAATTTGAGGAGGCATGAAATAGTGAGTACACTGCCCATTTTAGGAGAAGGCAATGGCAACCCACTCCAGTACTCTTGCCTGGAGAATCCCATAGGTGGAGGAGCATGGTAGGCTGCAGTTCATGGGGTCACTAAGAGTCAGACATGACTGAGCGACTTCACTTTCACTTTTCACTTTCATGCATTGGAGAAGGAAATGGCAACCCACTCCAGTGTTCTTGCCTGGAGAATCCTAGGGACAGAGGAGCCTGTTGGGTGCCGTCTATGGGGTCACACAGAGTCGGACATGACTGACGTGACTTAGCAGCAGCAGCTGCCCATTTTGCTTCTGACCAATGTGGCTTATGGCTTCTTCATGGCTATATTGCCTCCTTTGATCTCTTAACCACTACTACTCCACTCCTAAAGAGTAAAATATGGTGGTATACTTAATTTCGTAGTTGGATTTTCTCCTTAGATAATGTATAACAAAGTGTTTATGTGCATGAATTGTAGGTTCTGATAGCAAAATTATATCTCATGTTTTATGAGGTGACCTGAAAGTGACTTTAAACAAGTAGCATATTAGAAAAATTTGAGAATGTATCAAAAAACCTCAAAAAAATATAAACCATATAGCAAACAAAAGATCCATTTATTTCATTATTTTAAAAGAACCATATTCACAGACAAGCCAACAAACTTTCCTAGGAGATAATAACTGTATTGTATTTTTTTGCTTTGATTGCAGAATGGAATTTATGGAATGTGAAAATTTTTTTAATTAGATAATATGGCTTTTAGTCAAATGATTATATTAGATTTTCATAATGATAATTCTAATGTGTATTACTAGATAACTATTAGTTACAAGCAGAGTATAAAATGGTTCTAAAGGAAGTTTAACTATATTTTACGTATATGTTTAGTTTCTAAGCAGTGCTTGGCCTGGAGCACATAACACAATATTAGAAAATTGAAAGTTTTATTTTATTCTGTCCAGCTGTGGTATAGACAGTGGCTATTTCATTATTTATTATTTATGAATATTATTTAAGAATTATCTCTTTCTTCCCATTAAATTGGTGCATACTTCTGAGCTGCTGTCTAATCTCTTGCTTATAAATGGGAATATGTAATTTTTCCTACCTAAAATTTAGCAGACATTAGTGGAATCAGGAAGATGAATTAATTCTCTACCCTTATAAAATTATTTTGAGAAACAAAGTTGTGATGATTGTAATTACAACATAAACATATGGTAAACAGAGAGAAAAAAGAATTGGTCCACTATCAAACTGACAATAATTATCCACTACTTCTATGTCATTCTGAATATTCTTATGTGCCAGTCAGTCATAAGTTTAGTCCAGAATATAATACTAAATATTTGTTTTATTTTATCTATTTTCTCATAACATTTTAAGAATATATAATGTGATACAGAAAAAAATCCTATAAATACTCATTTTAATGGAGAAAATAATAAAGGCACTGAAGGAAAAAAATCACAGTACAGATGGTCTCTAAGCAGATAAAAATATATTCAGTTTTACTAGTAACTGAGTGACAAAGAAATAGAGGAAAACAACAGAATGGAAAAGACAAGAGATCTCTTCAAGAAAATTGGAGATACCAAGGGAACATTTCATGCAAAGATGGGCTCAGTGAAGGACAGAAATAGTATGGACCTAACAGAAGCAGAAGATATTAAGAAGATGTGGCAAGAATACACAGAAGAACTGTACAAAAAAGATCTTCATACCCAGATAATCACGATGGTGTGATCACTCACCTAGAGCCAGACATCCTGGAATGTGAAGTAAGGTGGTCCTTAGAAAGCATCACTATGAGCAAAGCTAGTGGAGGTGATGGCATTCCAGTTGAGCTATTTCAAATCCTGAAAGATGATGCTGTGAAAGTGCTGCACTCAATATGCCAGCAAATTTGGAAACCGCAGCAGTGGCCAAAAGACTGGAAAAGGTCAGTTTTCATTCCAATCCCAAAGAAAGGCAATGCCAAAGAATGCTCAAACTACCACACATTGCACTCATCTCACATGCTAGAAAAGTAATGCTCAAACTTCTCCAAGCCAGGTTTCAGCAGTATTTAAACTGTGAACTTCCTGATCTTCAAACTTGTTCTAGAAAGGCAGAGGAATCAGAGATCAAATTGCCAACATCTGCTAGATCATGGAATAAAGCAAGAGAGTTCCAGAAAAACATCTATTTCTGCTTTATTGACTATGCCAAAGCCTTTGACTGCGTGGATTACAATAAACTGTGGAAAATTCTGAAAGAGATGGGAATACCAGACCACCTGACCTGCCTCTTGAGAAACCTGTATGCAGGTCAGAAAGCAACAGTTAGAACTGGACATGGAACAACAGACTGGTTCCAAATAGGAAAAGGAGTACATCAAGGCTGTATATTGTCACCCTGCTTATTTAACTTCTATGCAGAGTACATCATGAGAAACACTGGGCTGGAAGAAACACAAACTGGAATCAAGAGTGCCGGGAGAAATATCAGTCACCTCACATATGCAGATGACACCACCTTTATGGCAGAAAGTGAAGAGGCGCTAAAAAGCCTCTTGATGAAAGTGATAGAGGAGAGTGAAAAAGTTGGCTTAAAGCTCAACATTCAGAAAATGAAGATCGTGGCATCTGGTCCCATCACTTCATGGGAAATAGATGGGGAAACAATGGAAACAGTGTCAGACTTTATTTTATTGGGTACCAAAATCATTGCAGATGGTGACTGCAGCCAGGAAATTAAAAGATCTTACTCCTTGGAAGGAAAGTTACGACCAACCTAGATGGCACATTCAAAAGCAGAGACATTACTTTGCCAACAAAGGTCTGTCTAGTCAAGGCTATGGTTTTTCCAGTAGTCATGTATGGATGTGAGAGTTGGACTGTGAAGAAAGCTGAGCACCGAAGCATTGGTTTTTGAACTGTGGTATGGAGAAGACTCTTGAGAGTCCCTCGGACTGCAAGGATATCCAACCAGTCCATTCTAAAGAGATCCATCCTGGGTGTTCAGTGGAAGGAATGTAGCTAAAGCTGAAACTCCAATACTTTGCCCACCTCATGTGAAGAGTAGATTCATTGGAAAAGACCCTGATGCTAGATCAGATTGGGGGAAGGAGGAGAAGGGGATGAGATGGCTGGATTGTATCAGCGACTAGATGGACATGAGTTTGAGTAAACTCCGGGAGTTGGTGATGGACAGGGAGGCCTGGCATGCTGCGATTAACGGGGTCACAAAGAGCCAGACAGGACTCAGCAACTGAACTGAACTGAGTGACAAATGGACAAATAAATCCAGTCAAAAATGGACAAAATTTTAAAAATCTGTGTACCTTTGTACTGGAAGAGTTTTGATGGTTGAGTGGAAGGAAAGGAAAACTCCAAAAGCGCTAAAAGTGATGTGAATTATTCCAATCTCTTTAGAGGGAAATTCACAGTGCATATTTTTTAAAAAGTCTTAAAATTGTTTCACCTTTGTTTCTAATAGAAATTAACCGTAAGCAGTAGAATCTTAACTACTATAATGCTAGTTTCCTCCTTTACAAAAAAGAAAAAAATTAGTGTAACTATGCTGCTGCTCCTGCTAAGTCGCTTCAGTCGTGTCTGAGTCTGTGTGACCCCATGAATTGCAGCACGCCAGGACGCCCTGTCCATCACCAACTCCAGGGACTTACTCAAACTGACGTCCATCAAATCGGTGATACCATCTAGCTGTCTCAGCCTCTGTCATCCCCTTGTCCTCCTACCCCTAATCCCATCCAGCCTGCCGTCTCGGGATTCTCCAGGCAAGGACACTGGAGTGGGTTGCCATTTCTTTCTCCAATGCGTGAATTCCAATCCCAAAGAAAGGCAATGCCAAAGAATACTCAAACTACAGCAAAATTGCACTCATCTCACATGCTAGTAAAGTAATGCTCAAAATTCTCCAAGCCAGGCTTCAGCAATACATGAACTTCCTGATGTTCAAGCTGGTTTTAGAAAAGGCAGAGGAACCAGAGATCAAATTGCCAACATCCGCTGGATCATGGAAAAAGCAAGAGAGTTCCAGGAAAACATCTATTTCTGCTTTATGGACTATGCCAAAGACTTTGACTGTGTGGATCACAATAAACTGTGGAAAATTTTGAAAGAGATGGAAATACTATGCAGGTCAGGAAGCAACAGTTAGAACTGGACATGGAACAACAGACTGGTTCCAAATAGGAAAAGGAGTACGTCAAGGCTGTATATTGTCACCCTGCTTATTTAACTTATATGCCAAGTACATCATGAGAAACACTGGGCTAGAAGAAGCACAAGCTGGAATCAAGAATGCCAGGAGAAATGTCAATAACCTCAGATATGCAGATGACACCACCCTAATGGCAGAAAGTGAAGAGGAACTGAAAAGCCTCTTGATGAAAGTGAAAGAGGAGAGCGAAAAAGTTGGCTTAAAGCTCAACATTCAGAAAACGAAGATCGTGGCATCTGGTCCCATCACTTCATGGGAAATAGATGGGGAAACAGTGTAAACAGTGTCAAACTTTATTTTTTTGGGCTCCAAAATCACTGCAGATGTTGATTGCAGCCATGAAATTAAAAGATAATTACTCCTTGGAAGGAGAGTTATGACCAACCTAGGTTGATCTTCCCTGGTAGCTCAGATGGTAAAGCATCTGCCTGCAATGCCGGAGATGTGGGTTCAATCCCTGGGTCGGGAAGATCTCCTGGAGAAGGAAATGGCAACCCACTCCAGTATTCTTGCCTGGTAAATGCCACGGATGGAGGAACCTGGTTAGGCTACAGTCCATGGGGTTCAAAGAGTCAGACACGACTGAGCAACTTCACTCACTCACTTCACTCACAGATGGCATATTCAAAACCAAAGACATTACTTTGCCAACAAAGGTCCGTCTAGTCAAGGCTATGGTTTTTCCTGTGGTCATGTATGGATGTGAGAGTTGGACTGTGAAGGAAGCTGAGCACCAAAGAACTGATGCTTTTGACCTGTGGTGTTGGAGAAGACTCTTGAGAGTCCCTTGGCTTGCAAGGAGATCCAACCAGTCCATTCTAAAGATCAGTCGTGGGTGTTCTTTGGAAGGAGTGATGCTAAAGCTGAAACTCTAGTACTTTGGCCACCTCATGTGAAGAGTTGACTCACTGAAAAAACTCTGATGCTGGGAGGGATTGGGGGCAGGGGGAGAAGGGGACAACAGAGGATGAGATGGCTGGATGTCATCATGGACGACGTGAGTCTGAGTGAACTCCGGGAGTTGGTGATGGACAGGGAGGCCTGGCGTGCTGCAATTTTGGGGGTCACAAAGAGTCAGATACGACTGAGCAGCTGAACTGAACTGAATGCATGAAAGTGAAAAGTGAAAGTGAAGTCACTCAGTTGTGTCCGACTCTTTGGGACCCCATGGACTGCAGCCCACCAGGCTCCTCCATCCATTGGATTTTCCAGGCAAGAGTACTGGAGTGGGATGTCATCGCCTTCTCCGTTGAGTAACTGTAGGAAATCAATAATTTGGTTTAGTCCATATAATAAAATCCTTTAATATAATATAAATGATTGTTTAGTAGAATATTGAATACAATGAAAATATTTTATGGCATAATTTTAATAAGAAGAGAATTTAAAAATTCTAACCATTATTTTCCTTGATTTCAGTGTTAAAAGAAACTACCAGTGTTAATTATTTGTCTGTTCATTAATTCAGCAAATTTGTTAACCACCTATTTTGTGTGAGTTATAAGTGATGAAATTGTGGGTTCTTGCTTTTTCTTTTTCCTCATCAACACTTTAAAAATTCTTTATGATAAACATGTATTCTGTTATATTTTCATATTAGAGAAACAATATTTATGAGCCAAAAGAGTAAAATTAAAATGCGTTTATGTTTTTAACTCGAGTATGTTTTTACTTATAATAAGTAGAGAGTATTAGTTAGTCTCCAAAAGTGGTCTCCCAATGAGACATATATCAATGTCCATGTTCAGGTATAGTTTCCTTTTTTTTTTTCCAGTTATACTTTTATTTTATTTATTTATTTTTAATTTAAATTTATTTGTTTTAATTGGAGGCTAATTACTTTATATTGTTGTATTGGTTTTGCCATACGTCAACATGAATCTGCCATGGGTGTACACGTGTTCCCCATCCTGAACCCCCCACTGACTTCCCTCCCCGTGCCATCCCTCTGGTTCATCCCAGTGCACCAGCCCCAAGCATCCTGTATCCTGCATCAAATCTGGACTTGAATCTGGATTTTTAATAGGATGTTGTGGAAATGGTGATTGTCAGAGTTACTGTTTAGTCTCAGTGGTTTGTAGCTGCCAGTCTCCTCTATCCATGTTATTTCTCAGGCAAGAATATGGTGATATATGATTTCAAAGTCATGAGAAGTTTACAGCTTTCACCTGAGTCTTTTAAAACTCTTGTTCTTGGGACTTTCTGTTTCAAGATGTTCTTTTTCAGAACTCTGTTTCCATGCTGTAAGAAGCCCAAATTCCAAGGAATGGCCAAGTGTAAACATTCTGATTGATTATCCAAGTTCAGCAGTGAGCCAAAAGCCAGCATCAGCTGTCAAACATGTAAGTGACCATGTTAAATGCTCAGCCCAGGTGAGCCTACAAATAACAACTGCAGCAGCAGCTGACTTCTGGCTAAAATGGCATGAAACTCCCCAAGCAAAATCTACTCATCTGAGATCAGTCAACTCACACACTCATAAGAGAAGCTAATACATTTTTTGCTTTAAATCACTAAGATTTGAGGTTGTTTGTTACCCAGTAAGCAGAACAGAAAACTTTTTGACCTAAAATACTTAAGACTTTTGTGGCTTAATGTGATCAGTCTTTGAATGCTTCTTAGAATAGATGACAATTGTTTTTGTTCTTCAGATCCACATTAAGTGTTTTCTACACGTATGAAACACTTTTTTCATGTCTTCTTTCTCCATTACCCTAATACAGGATATCTATTATTGAATATTCTGTATGACTTAGAAACATTCAGGACTATTTAAGGACAGTTTCTAAAGCAGAAGAGAATTAGGTTTTCAAACACCTCCTGTTCTGAGAATTCCTTTGGCTTTTGCTTTCTTTTTGAGTACTCTGTGAGAGAATTCTCCTCCCTTCTACTTCTGAGACTTCATCTTATCTACTCTTAAAGACTTTTAAAAAGTCACAATGCTTCAATGACCAGTTCTCACACCTTCTTTCCTCTTTTTCTCATCCTCATGTATTCAAGTACCTTCTATATATGGCAAGAAGGAACCTAAAATGTATGTAATGAACTTGAGTGTTTCCTCTGAATTTTAGATTCATATTAAATCATATACCCCACCTCCATTTAAATGTGTAATAAAATAAATTCCTAAGTTCCTGCCCCCCCAACCCACCCACCAAACACCATCACAACCAATTTTTTTCTTTCTGCATAATTAGCAATTTTAATAAATAGCAACATTATTCTTCAAGTTATCAGGCCAAACCTTAGGAGCCATTCTTAACTTCATTTGTATTTTGCTTCACATACAGACATACCTTATTTTACTGTGCTTAACTTGATTGGGTCTAAAAGATACTGTCTTCTTCATAAATTGAAGGTTTTAGCAACCCTGCATCCAGAGAGTATCCATTCAATTCAGTCACTCAGTTGTGTCTGACTCTTTGCGACCCCATGGACTGCAGCATGCCAGGCCTCCCTGTCCATCACCAACCCCCAGAGAGAGTATATGGTGCCATTTTTCTAACATTTGCCTACCTCAAGTCTCAGTGTCACATTTTGGTAATTCTAGCAATATTTCAAGCTTTTTTACTACTATTGTATTTGTTATGGTGATCTGTGATCAGTGATCTTTGATATTACTATTGCTAAAGATTGCAGTTGCTAAAGCCTCAGATGATGGCTAGCACATTTTAACAATAAAGTATTTTTAAATTAATGTTTGTACATTGTTGTTTTAGACATAATGCCATAGTGCACAATTAACAGACTATAGTAGATTATAAATATAACTATGACATATACTGGAAAACCAAAAAAACTGACTTTTTTATTGCAACATTCACATTATTCCAGTGGTGCAGTATCTCTGTATAGGCATCCTAATTGATTTCTGTCTTACTCTATTCTGCCTCTGCCTTCACAACTGTCTCTACAAAATGCAAGAGTTATCCTAATATAAACAAGATCATCTCACTTCTCTGCTTAAAACTGTTCAAGTTTTCCATTTATTTATAGTGGTTCTAGGATCTTTTCAATGGAGACTGCCACTGCCTCTTTAGTATTTTTCTCTGTGTCATCCTTCATCCACTCCAGTCCAGTATTACTGGTCTATTTTCTGCTTCTTGACCTCACCCAGCAGACTTCTGCCTCATATCTTTGAACTCCATTTTCTTCTGTCTGTAATGCTTTTCCCACTGATGTTTGTACAGTTTCCTTCCCCATTTATGTGCAGTCTTTTACAAATTCTGTGTTTTCAATATCTTCATTTACCATCTTCAATAACAATAATAATGAGTTTATTATGAGATTATGATGATAACAATAGCAACATTTTTTTGTGTAGTAACATCACTATGTATTAGGCCATGTCTAAGTATTTCATGAATTTCAATGTTAAGTAACATAACTTATGGGCTTCCCTAGTGGCCCAGCAGTAAAGAAACTGCCTGTAATGCAGGACCTGCAGGAGATGCATGTTTGATACATGAGTTGGGAAGATTCCCTGGAGGAGGACATGACAACCCACTCCAGTATTCTTGCCTGGAGAATTCCATGGAGAGAGGAGCCTGGTAGGCTATATTCCATGGGATCGCAAAGAGTCAGACACGACTGAAGTGACTTAGCATGGACACACACACATACACACACACACTCCTTAGGTAGCATCTAGGATTCAACAGTTGAGGCACTCAATGAGTGAAATAAGACCAAGTTTTATAAAACATAATATTACTGGTGTGGATTATTTAAATGAACTAGCAATTTATTGCAGTTATTTTTCCAAAGAAATGCTTTTATGAATCTAACTTTTCCTCCAAATTCCCTTTTTAACACAGTGTGTATCACTAGAAGACATTTAAATATCTGTTGAATGTAAAACAATACATTTTAAAAATGAACAAATTCATGTTTTGTTAGTGTAATTGTTATACATGTGTTTTAAGTATGTCTGTTTGTTGGATTTCCAGACTTGGTGATTAATAGATGTTTTGTGGATGTATGTTCTTACCATTAGAGATTTTAGTAAAGTAATAGAATAAGGATGTATTTTGAAAATATGATTTAGTGTAAACTCTAATAAACATCTGAGGCATTTGATGAATATATATATATATATATATATATATATATATAAATTAACTGAGGTAACATTGCCTTATGGCATTGTATATTTCATGCATAGATTATTTCTATATCTGTATACACTACAGTATGCCCCACACCAAAACTCTAGTTTTCATCTGTCACCATACAATTGACCCCCTTTATTCATTTTGCCTTCCCCACAACTCACTTCCCATATGGTAGCCATTAATCTGTTCTCTGTATCTATGCCTTTGTTTAATTTGCTCATTTCTTTTTCTCAATATTCCACATATGAATTAAACCATACAGTGTTTGTCTTCCTCCATATGACATATTTGACTTACATAATACCTACCCTCAAGATCCATCCATGTTATCACAAATGGCATTATACCATCTTTGTGTGGATAAGTAGTATTCCACTGTGTGTGTATCTGTGTGTGTGTGTGAGTGGCATCTTCTTATCCATTCATCTGTCAATGGAAACACTCTATATTTAGGGAGAAACTCTAGGTAAAGATACACATTGAAATTCTTATTTTTTCTTTTTTGCTCAACATAAATATCACACAGAAATTGATGGTGGGAACAAAATTTGATTCATTTTTTCTCTCATCTAAATATTAGGGCAAATGTTTTTATTATTGTTTACCTTATTGATCTATATGCATATTATCTATGTATATGTACACAGTGATAGAAGAATCAATATCAGCCCTATTAAAACTATATTTATATTTTTTAACTACAAAGATAGAGGTTTTATGAAAAGAAGACTGTGCTGTGTAAAATCCATCTTATTGGAATAGCAATGTACTGAGCACTAAGAAAGTTTGGGGTTATATGGAAAAGATTTAATGGAAGAAAGTTCATAGAATGAAAGATTAATTATAAAGGTAGACAAGGAACTTTTAATTTAAAATATAGTTATACCAGCCTACTTTTGAATATAACTAACTTTAACATTTGCAGTTGAATATAATTTAGAAAATCATAATTTAAAGCTATAGCTTAATATTTGATTCATAAGGCACTTTAGCTAATGTTTGTTCATCACCTACTTGCTGTTCAGTGAACAGCTGTATGGAGCTTATTAAAATTCAGAATTCAAGACTATTCCTACTATGCATAACATTATGGACAAAAACAATATGGAGTAATCCAAATGAACCAGTAAATGCGAAGCAGCAAAAACTCACTTAGAAGAAGCATTTTAATTAAATACCACTTAATTATTATAATCAGATTCTAAATAATTTAATAGAAGAAATCACTATGAATCCAGTCATTTTTCATCAGTACAGGAAACAATCAAATAAGTTTAAGTATAAAGATTTTCTTAGAAAATGCTCCTTGATCATAATTTCAAAATTGTCATAACCTCATGTTTCTTCTCCTAACGTGGCATGGATTGTAGCAGTGCATGCATCGGATCCTTTGAGGGAGGTCACCACTATCTTCAATACCTCCACCATAGTTTGGCCCCAGGTAAAGCCAGGAAGGGAATAAAGTCTACCCATCAACAGAAAATTGAATTAAAGATTTACTGAGCATGGCTCCACCTGTCAGAACAAGATCCAGTTTCCCCCTCAGTCAGTCTATTCCATCGGGAAGCTTCCATAAGCCTCTATCCTTCTCCATCAGAGGGCAGACAGACTGAAAACCACAGTTACAGAAAACTAACCAATCTAATCACATGGACCACAGCATTGTCCAACTCAATGAAACTATGAGCCATGTCCTCTAGGGCTACCCAAGATGGACAGGTCATAGTGGAAAGTTTTGACAAAATGTGGTCCACTGGAGAAGGGAATGGCAAACCACTTCAGTATTCCTGCCTTGAGAACCCCATAAACAGTATGAAAAAGCAAAAAGATATGACTGAAAGATGAACTCCTGAGGTTGGTAGGTGCCCAGTATACTACTGGAGATCAATGGAGAAATAACTCCAGAAAGAGTGAAGAGACAGCACCAAAGCAAAAACAACACCCAGCTGTGGATGGGACTGGTGATAGAAGCAAGGTCCAATGCTGTAAAGAGCAATATTGCATAAGAACCTGGAATGTTAGGTCCATGTATCAAGGTAAATTGGAAGTGGTTAAACAGGTGATGGCAAGAGTGAACATCACCATTTTAGGAATCAGCGAGCTAAAATGGACTGGAATGGGTGAATTTAATGCAGAGAACCATTATATCTACTACTGTGGGCAAGAATCCCTTAGAAGAAAAGGAGTAGCCCTCATAGTCAACAAGAGAGTCCAAAATGCAGTACTTGGATGCAATCTCAAAAACTACAGAATGATCTCTGTTTGTTTCCAAGGCAAACCATTCAGTGTCACAATAATCCAAGTCTATGCCCCAACCACTAATGCTGAAGAAGCTGAAATTGATTAGTTCTATGTAGACCTGCAAGAGCTTCTAGAACTAACACCAAAAAAAGTTGTCCTTTTCATTATAGGGGACTGGAATGCAAAAGTAGGAAGTCAAGAAACACTTGGAGTAACAGGCAAATTTGGCCTTGGGGTACAGAATGAAGCAGGGCAAAGGCTAATAGAGTTCTGCCAAGAGAATGCACTGGTCATAACAAACACCCTCTTCCAACAACACAAGAGAAGATTCTACACATGGACATCACCAGATGGTCAACACTGAATCAGATTGATTATATTCTTTGCAGCCAAAGATAGAGATATTCTATACAGTCAGCAAAAACAAGACCAGCAGCTGACTGTAGCCCAGATCATGAACTCCTTATAGCCAAATTTAGACTTAATTTGAAGAAAGTATGGAAAACCACTAGACCATTCATGTATGACCTAAATCAAATCCTTAATGATTATACAGTGGAAGTGAGAAATAGATTTAAGGGACTAGATTTGATAGAGTACCTGATGAACTATGGATGGAGGTTCATAACAGTGTACAGGAGACATGGAGCAAGACCATCCTCAAGAAAAAGAAATGTAAAAAGAAAAAATGGCTGTCTGAAGAAGCCTTACAAATAGCTGTGAAGAGAAGCAAAAAGCAAAGGAGCAAAGGAAGGATATACCCATTTGAATGCAGAGTTCCAAAGAATAACAAGGAGAGATAAGAAAGACTTCCTCAGTGATCAGTGCAAAGAAATAGAGGAAAGCAGCAGAATGGGAATGACTAGAGATATCTTCAAGAAAATTAGAGATACAAAGGGAATATTTCATGCAAAGATGGACTCAGTAAAGGACAGAAATAGTATGGACCTAACAGAAGCAGAAGATATTAAGAAGAGGTGGCAAGAATACACAGAAGAATTATATGAAAAAGAACTTCATGACCCAGATAATCACTATGGTGTGATCACTCACCTAGAGCCAGACATCCTGGAATGTGAAGTCAAGTGATCCTTAGGAAGCATCACTATGAACAAAGCTAGTGGAGGTGATGGAATTCCAGTTGAGCTGTTTCAAATCCTAAAAGATGATGCTGTGAAAGTGCTGCACTCAGCATACCAACAAATTTGAAAACCTCAGCAGTGGCCACAGGACTGGAAAAGGTCGGCTTTCATTCCAATCCCAAAGAAAGGCAATGTCAAAGAATGCTCAAACTACCACACCTTTGCACTCATCTCATATGTTAGCAAAGTAATGCTCAAACATCTCCAAGCCAGGCTTCAACAATATGTAAATTGTGATGTTCCGATGTTCAAGCTGGTTTTAGGAAAGGCAGAGGAACCAGAGATCAAATTGTCAACATCCACTGGATCATCAAAAAACCAAGAGAGTTCCAGAAAAACATCTATTTCTGCTTTATTGACTATGCCAAAGCCTTTGACTGTGTGGATCACAATAAACTGTCAAAAATCCTTTAAGAGATGGGAATAACAGACCACCTGACATGCCTCTTGAGAAGTCTGTATAGAGGTCAGGAAGCAACAATTAGAACTGTACACAGAACAACAGATTGGTTCCAAATAGGAAAAGGAGTACGTCAAGGTTGTATACTGTCACCCTGCTTATTTAACTTATATACAGAGTATATCATGGGAAACAGTTGGGTTGGATGTAGCACAAGCTGGATCAAGGTTGCTGGGAGAAATATTGATAACCTCAGATATGCAGATGATACTACCCTTATGGCAGAAAGTGAGGAAGAACTAAAGAGTCTTTTGATGAAAGTGAAAGAAGAGAGTGAAAAAGTTGGCTTAAAGCTCAACATTCTAAATGTTGATCATTCTAAATAATCTTAGTTGGCTAAAGCTCAACTAAGATCATGGCATCTGTTCCCATCACTCATGGGAAATAGATGGGGAAACAGTGACAGATTTTTTTTTTTTCTTTTCATCTCCAAAATTAATGCAGATGATGACTGCAAGCATTAAACAGATGCTTACTCCTTGGAAGGAAAGTTATGACCAACCTAGACAGCATATTAAAAAGCAGAGACATTACTTTGCCAGCAAAGGTCCATCTAGTCAAGGCTATGTTTTTTCCAGGAGTCATGTACGGATGTGAGTGTTGGACTATAAGGAAAGCTGAGCGCCGAAGTACTGATGTTTTTGAACTGTGGTGTTGAAGACTCTTGAGAGTCCCTTGGACTGCAAGGAGATCCAACCAGTCCATTCTAAGGGAAATCAGTCCTGAATGTTCATTGGAAAGACTAATGTTGAAACTGAAACTCCAATACTTTGGCCAACTTATGCCAAGAACTGACTCTTTTGCAATACCCTGATGTTGGGAAAGATTGAAGGCTGGAGGAGAAGTGGACAACAGAGGATGAGAAGGTTGGATGGCATCACTGTCTCAATGGACATGAGTATGCGTCAACTCTGGGTGTTAGTGATGAACAGGGAAGCCTGGCCTGCTTCAGTCCATAGGGTCGCATGGAGTCAGACACGGTGATTGACTGAACTGAACTGAATGTTTCATATTCCATTTGTTTAAATTTATAGTTGCTTATTCAGAGGGTAAAGCATCTGCCTGCAATGCAGGAGACCTGGCTCGATCCCTGGGTCAGGAAGATCCCCTGGAGAAGGAAATGGCAACCAACTCCAGTATTCTTGCCTGGAGAATCCCATGGATAGAGGAACCTGGTGGGCTATAGTCCACAGGGTTGCAAAGAGTCGGACATGACTGAGCGACTTCACTTTCATTTTCACTACATACAGAAGTATGACACCAAGTAATATATTTGAATACAGTGCTATATATAAAATATTTTGTTTGTATTTGTTACTTACTCTAAGATGATGGTCTTATTTTGCAAAGCTTTCTTTTCTTATAAACCTAATTTTTGATAAGTCAAAAAGGTGCTTTTATGATTGAGATATTTTAAAATAATGTTAGGAATACCTGCAAATAAGTTCACAAGTCTATTGCAATGTATAGGACATATCTAAATATCAATGGCTTAGTGTTCAGAAAACTTTATGGGGAAATTCAAATTTTTAAAAATATGGTGGATTCTTGTTGATATATGGCAAAACTAATACAGTATTGTAAAGGAAAAAAAAAAAAAAAAAAACAAAAAACAAAACCTTAACATTCACAACACTAAATTTCAGCACGCTGATTTTTTCAACTAACTCTTAATGTTTTTGATATTCATAAGATGGATTATTTACAACAAAAAAAAAAAAAAAAAGCATGCAGCTTAAATGGAATGAAGCCCAATAAGAGTGAGTATAGCTCCAAAAATAGACCTAGAAAAGGAAAAGGATACAATTTTCAATGTAGAATGCAATTGAGATTGGGAAAATTATGAGAAATAGAAAAGATCTAACATATACGTATTTTCCCTTATAAACTTAAACTATGTTGCTGTAAATAACACTAAGATGGTTGGAGTATGGATAAGTGTGGCAGAGTAGGAAGATCCTGAGTTCACTACCTCTCACTGGCATACCAAAATTACAATTACTTACAGAGCAACTATTTCTGAGAATGACCTGAATTCTAGCAGATGAGATTTTCTACAACTGAAGATATAACAAAGGAGCCACAACAAAAATGGTGGGGAAAAGGGGATAGACATGTTCCAGTTAGGACCCACAGCCCAGCACAGAAATCCACAAGCTGGTAGAAAATCACAACCACAATGGTCTTCACCTAGGAGCAAGGAGTCTGACCCTCACATCAGTCTCCCCAGCATGGAAGTCTTGCACTGGAAAATGAACCTCCAAAACATCTTGCTTTAAAAACCACCAAAACTTAGATTGTGGAGAACCAGAGAGCATAGAAAACCTAGATTTCTCTCTAAAGAGGCAGGCAAATTCTCACTCCAAGTTGCAGCGCAGAGGTAGCAGTTTGGGAAACTTTGAGGTAGATCCAGTTGTGACTCAGTTGATAAAGAATTCACCTGTAATGTAGGAGAGTGCCAGCAATGCAGGAGACATGGGTTGGATCCTTGGGTTAGAAAGATCTTTTGGAGAAGGAAATGACAACCCTATCCAGTATTCTTGCCTATGAAGTCCCATGGACAAAGGAGCCTGGTGGGCAACAGTTCATAGGATTGCAGAATCTGACATGATTTAGTGACTAAACCACCCACCAGAAGAAGCAGGAGACAGCTGGGATTCCTCAACTCCTGGGGACTGAGACACTGATGGCTGCCATTTGTGTAATCTTCTTCTATCATGTAGATACCAGTATTGGTGTGTGCCATTTTGCAACCTTCCTTGAAAGCTGATTAATGCTGGAAACTGCCCTACCCAATCAGTACACTTGAAACAATTGCATGCCACTAGGCCTCTCAGTAATTTGTACTAGTTGTACTAAGTGAATATACTCCACACACCAGCATGCTCACAGCAATCACACAGTGTAGAGCCAGTTAGCAATGTCAGTGATCTGTTCTGCCTAGCTGCCTACCAGTAGGAGTTGTGCAACCAGCACACTAGAATGCTACCTGAAACTATCATGCCTACAGCAACCACACAAAACAAGGCCTTGCAGCCAGCCAGGCTAAGGTCTGGGCCTGCATATCAGCACTTCTGTCATAGCTGGCTCCATCACAATAGAAAGGTACAAGCAACCCACATAGAGAACATCCCTGAAGCATTTGGCTCTGCTGGGCAGAGAGGAACATGGTGCCAGACAGCACAGGAAATCTCCTATGTAAGTCCATTCCTCCAAGCTTGGGAGAACCACTAAATACATTGAAGTAAACAGAGAATTAGGCAAATCAAGGAAACAATTTTCATTATGTTGAAAACTGAAAGAACAAGACAAAAATCCCAGAAAAAAAAAAAAAAAACTCAATGAAATGGAAGTAAGCATTCTACTAGACAAAGAATTCAAGGTAAAATCATGAAAATGCTCATGAAACTTGGGACAAGAAGAGATGAACAGCATGAGAAATTCAACAAAGAGTTAAAATATATTAAAAAAAGAATCAATCAGAGCTGAAGAACACAATAACAATGCAAAAATATGCTAAACAGAATCAGCAGTTGACCAGATGACATAGCAGTATGAATGAGCTTCCAGATTGGAAGATAGAGTTCTAGAAATTACACATACTTAATAGGAAAAAAATTATTCATAAAAATAAGGATAGTTTAAGCTGCCTCTGTGATAACATCAAATGTATTATTTGCATTATGAGTCTTAAAATGAAGAGAGGAATAAAGAAACAGAGAATTTATTTGACAAGCTAATAGGTGAAATATTCTGTAACCTGGGGAAGGAAACAGATATATAGGTCCAAAACGTGCAGAGAATCCTAGACAAGATGAACTCAAATGGTCTACACCAAGATACATTATACTTAAGAGGATAACATTTGAACTAGAGAATCTTAAAAGCAGCAACAGAAAAAAATTAGTTACATAGAGGGGAACTCCTATAAGGCTATCTGCTGAATTTTCCACAAGAAATTTGTAGTCCAGAAGAAAGTGTGTCAAGAAAGATATCAAGGAGAAAATTTTTAAAAATACATTGATACAAATGAAAACAAAAATACAACCTACCAAAATCAATGGGATGCAACAAAAGCAGTTCTAAGAGGAGAGTTCATAGTGATACAAGTCTCCTTCAAGGAAAATCTCAAATAAATAGTCTAACATTATAAGTAAAATAAAAATTTAAGCCAAAATTTCGGAGGAAAAAATAATGATCAGAGGGAAATAAATGAAAGAGACTAAAGAAAATAGAAAAGATAAAGGAAACTAAGAGCTGGTTCTTTGAAGGATATACAAAATTAGTAAACTTTAGCTAGGCTTTATGAAGAAAAATAGAAAAAAGGCCCAAATATATAAAATTAGAAGTGAAAGATGAAAAGATAACTGTTACCACTGAAATATAAGGAATCAGAAGTGATTACTACAAAAAATTGTACACCAAAAAATTAGACAACTTGGAAGAAATGAAGAAATTTGTATAAATATACAATTTTCTAAGACTGAATTGTGAATAAATAGAAAATCTTAACAGAAATAATATTAGTAATGGATTTGAATCACTAACAAACAACAACAACAACACCACCAACGTCCAACTAACAAAATTCTAAGACCAGATGGCTCACAGGTGAATTCTAGCAAACATTTCAAGAAGAGTTAATACCTATACTCCTCAAACTATTTTAAAAATGGAAAAGAAAGGATGACTCCAAATGTGTTCTGTGAGGCTGGTGTTAACCTAAAACCAAACCCAAACCCACCACAATAAGAATATTATAGGTCGATATCCCTGATGAATGTAGATGAAAAAATCATCAACAAAAAGGCAGAGGAACCAGAGATCAAATTGCCAACATCTGCTGGATCATCAAAAAAGCAAGAGAGTTCCAGAAAAATATCTATTTCTGCTTTATTGACTATGCCAAAGCCTTTGACTGTGTAGATCACAATAAACTGTGGAAAATTCTGAAAGAGATGGGAATACCAGACCACCTCTTGAGAAACCTGTATGCAGGTCAGGAAGCAACAGTTAGAACTGGACATGGAATGACAGACTGGTTCCAAACAGGAAAAGGAGTACATCAAGGCTGTATATTGTCACCCTGCTTATTTAACTTATATGCAGAGTACATCATGAGAAACGCTGGACTGGAAGAAGCACAAGCTGGAATCAAGATTGCTGGGAGAAATATCAATCCCCTCAGATATGCAGATGACACTACCCTTATGACAGAAAGTGAAGAGGAACTAAAAAGCCTCTTGATGAAAGTGAAAGAGGAGAGTGAAAAAGTTGGCTTAAAGCTCAGCATTTAGAAAGGTAAGATCATGGCATCTGGTCCCATCACTTCATGGGAAATAGATGGGGAGACAGTGGAAACCGTGTCAGACTTTATTTTGGGGGGCTCCAAAATCTCTGCAGATGGTGATTGCAGCCAGGAAATTAAAAGATGCTTGCTCCTTGGAAGGAAAGTTATGACCAACCTAGATAGTATATTCAAAAGCAGAGACATTACTTTGCCAACAAAGTTCCATCTAATCAAGGCTATGGTTTTTCCAGTAGTCATGTGTGGATATGAGAGTTGGACTGTGAAGAAAGCTGAGCACTGAGGAACTGATGCTTTTGAAGTGTGGTGTTGGAGAAGACTCTTGAGAGTCCCTTAGACTGCAAGGAGATCCAACCAGTCCATTCTAAAGCAAATCAACCCTGGGATTTCTTTGGAAGGACTAATGCTAAAGCTGAAACTCCACATACTTTGGCTACCTCATGAGAAGAGTTGACTCATTGGAAAATTTTCTGATGCTGGGAGGGATAGGGGCAGAAGAGAAGGGGACGACAGAGGATGAGTTGGCTGGATGGTATCATTGACTCGATGGACATGAGTCTGAGTGAACTCCGGGAGTTGGTGATGGACATGGAGGCCTGGCGTGCTGTAATTCATGGCGTCGCAAAGAGTCAGACATGACTGAGTGACTGAACTGAACTGAAATTCAAAATATATTAAAGAAAGCAAACATTCCAGTGGTATTTTCCCCTAAGAGGCAAAGATGATTCAATGTCTGTAAGTCAATTTATGTTATATAACACATGTATAAAACTAAAGATGAAAATGATGTGATTGTCTAACCATGAGAAGGGAAAACATTTGACATAATTTAACATGCCTTTATAATAAAAGCTCTCAACAAATTACAGCTAAAGAAAATTTACCTCAACATAATGAATCCATATATAACAAACCAATAGCTAACATTATAATCAATGGAGAAAAAAAATCAGCAACAAGACAAGGATATTCATTCTTACCAGTTTTACTCAACATAGTATTAGAAGTCCTAGTCACTGCAATTAAACAAGAAAAATGCAATAAAAGGTGTCCAGATTGGAAAGAAAGAAGTCACTATTTTCAGGTAATATGATATTACTGATACACACACACACACACACACACATTTGTATATTGAACCATAAAGATTCTTCCAAAAAGCTATTAGAGCTAATAGATGAATTCAGTAAAGTTGCAGGGTATAAAATTAATATAAAGAAACCTGTTACATTTTTACACATCTAGAACTTTCAGAAAGAGAAAGCAAGAAAACAGTTCCATTTACAATTGTGCCAAAAAGAATAAAATACTAAGAATATATTTAACTAGAAGGTGAAAGACTTGTACACTGAAAACAGTAAGACATTAATGAAATAAATTGTAGATGACACAATTATATTGAAAGATATACCATGCTAATGAATTGGAAAAATTAATGTGGTTTAAATGTTCATACTATTCAATTTAAAGTTACAGTGCAATCCCTATCAAAATGCCTGTTGTATTTTTCACAGAATTAGAAAAAATAATCCTAAAATTTGTATGGAACCACAAAAGAATGGCCAAGGCTATCTTAAGAATAGTAAAGCTGGAGATATCATACTCTCCGATTTCTAACTATGCCACACTTATAGTAATTATAGTAATCAAAAGAGAATGGTACTGGCAAAAAAGAAATATACATAGATCAGTGCAACAGAGTATAGAGCCCAGAAATAAACCCATGCTTGTAAGATTAATTAATTCATGACAAAGTAAGCAAAAATATGTGATGAAGAAAAGACATTCTATTCAATATATAAATAATTTTGAGAAACAGGACAGATAGATGCAAAAGAATGAAACTGGACCACTTTATTACACCATATTAAAAAAAAAAAAACCTCAAAATGGTTTAAAGACTTACATGTAACACCTGAAACCATAAAACTACTAGAAGAGAACATAGGCAGTAAACTCTATAACATTAGTCTTAGCAATATATTTTTTGGTATATTCTCTCTTCAGGTAAGACAACAAAAGTAAAAATAAATGAGTAGCACTACACGAACTAAAAAGCTTTTTGCACAGCAAAGGAAATTATCAACCAAATGAAAAGGTGGCCTACTAAATGGGAAAATAATTTGCAAATGAAATATCTAATATGTGATTAATGCCCAAATATACAAAGAACTCATATAACTCAATATCAAGAGAATCTAATTTTAAAAATGTGCAGAGGACATGATTAATTTTTTTTCTAAAGACATATAGATGACCAATGTACACATAGAAAAAGATGCTTAATGTAACAAATTAATTATAAAGGAAATGCAAAACAAAACCTCAATGAGATTTACGTCACATTTGTAACAATGGCAGTTATCAAAAAGACAACAGATAGTTTTTAGCAGGTTTGCGGAGAATTAGAAACACATGCTTTTGGTGGGAATGTTAATCAGTGTAGCTACAGTGGAAAATGATATAGAGGTTCCTCAAAATATTAAAAATCATATGATCCTATCATTCCACTCCTGAGTATCTATCCCAAGAAAATGAAAACACTAATTTGAATACATATGTTCACTTCTGTGTTCATCACACTACTATTTATAGTACCCAAGATACAGAAGCAACCTGTGTTCATCAATTGATGAATAGATAAAAAAGAAATAGTATAAACATAGACATGCACAAGCGAATATTACTTAGCCATAAGAAAGAATGAAACCATGCCATTCATGACAGTGTGGATGGGTTTAGACCGTATTGTGCTACACAAAATAAATCAGGCAGAGAAAGACAAAGACCATATTATTTCCCTGTATGTGAAGTCTAAAAATACAAAACAAATAAAAAAAGAAAACAGACACAGACTCAGAGATTCAGAGAACAAACTGGCTGTTGCCAGTGAGGAATGGGTGGGGGGATGAACAAAATATGGAAGAGTTACAACCTACAAGTAATACAATGAATAAGATGTGATGATATCATGTACAGCATAAGGAACATAGTCAACAATATTGTAATAGCTTCATATGGTGACACATGGTTAGTAAACTTATAGTGGTGATCATTTCATAATGATGAACATTAGTATAGAAATACTGAACCACTATGTTATATACCTAAAACTAATATTGTATTTCAACTATAATTCAATAAAAAATAAAATAACTCTAGAACAAAAACATTATTTGAAAACAAATTTTAAACCCTGGTCACTTGTCTAATTCAAGTAAAGAAGGGAACTCATGTATTATGTATGACTTTAAAATGCACATTTCCTTTTTCCATCTACAATGAGAATCTCTTTCAAATATACCTTTTGCATTCCTTTCACTGTAGCCATTATTCATCCAAATGGATCTATGTAAGTACAACTTCCTAAATGTATAATTATAGTGGTCACACCTTAGGGGCTGTAGTTGAACTGAGAATGAATTTCTAATAAATTTGATTTGGAAGGTGAAGGGATTCTAACCTTTTATAATGCACGCTAATCCCTCCCTTCTTTTCTACCTCCTGTCTTTTTGTTCCTTCCTCCCTGCCTCTCTTTCTTATTTCCTTCTTTCTATCCTTATATCATTTCTCCTTCCTCTCTGTCATCACTTTTGTTTCTCATATACCCTCTCTGCTTTCCTTTTCCATTGTTAAGGATTCCTGTTGAATTGAATTGGCCCACTTAAATAATAAAACATTGACACGTGTACCCCAATGTTCATTGCGGCACTGTTTATAATAGCCAGGACATGGAAGCAACCTAGATGTCCATCAACAGATGAATGGATAAGAAAGCAGTGGTACATATACACAATGGAGTATTACTCAGCTATTAAAAAGAATACATTTGAATCAGTTCTAATGAGGTGGATGACGCTGGAGCCGATTATACAGAGTGAAGTTAAGTCAGAAAGAAAAACACCAATACAGTATACTTACACATATATATGGAATTTAGAATGATGGTAATGATAAACCTGTACGCAAGACAGCAAAAGAGACACAGATGTATAGAATGCACTTTTGGACTCTGTGGGAGAGGGAGAGGGTGGGATGGGTTGGCAGAGTGGCAGTGTAATATGTGTGATATCATAAGTGAAACGAATCGCCAGTCCAGGTTGGATTCATTTCTCCTTCCTCTCTGTCATCACTTTTGTTTCTCATATACCCTCTCTGCTTTCCTTTTCCATTGTTAAGGATTCCTGTTGAATTGAATTGGCCCACTTAAATAATAAAACATTGACACGTGTACCCCAATGTTCATTGCGGCACTGTTTATAATAGCCAGGACATGGAAGCAACCTAGATGTCCATCAACAGATGAATGGATAAGAAAGCAGTGGTACATATACACAATGGAGTATTACTCAGCTATTAAAAAGAATACATTTGAATCAGTTCTAATGAGGTGGATGACGCTGGAGCCGATTATACAGAGTGAAGTTAAGTCAGAAAGAAAAACACCAATACAGTATACTTACACATATATATGGAATTTAGAATGATGGTAATGATAAACCTGTACGCAAGACAGCAAAAGAGACACAGATGTATAGAATGCACTTTTGGACTCTGTGGGAGAGGGAGAGGGTGGGATGGGTTGGCAGAGTGGCAGTGTAATATGTGTGATATCATAAGTGAAACGAATCGCCAGTCCAGGTTGGATGCAGGATGCAGGATGCTTGGGACTGATGCACGGGGATAATCCAGAGAGAGGGTGTGGGGCGGGAGGGGGGAGGTGGGAGTCGGGATTGGGAGTTCATGTACACTCGTGGCTGATTCATGTTGATGTGTAGCAAAAACGAATACAGTATTGTAAAGCAAAACAAACTAAAAAATAAAAATTAATTAAAGAAAAAAAATCAGCTTAATTCTACCTTTTCCATATAACATTGCATTCACATATTTCAGACAACTTTGGCAGGTGTGGGAGTATTCTGCCTATCACAATGACACCACATTATGTATATTTTTCATATACTACTTCTCTACCAATCCCTATATGCTATAGGGTTGAAAGAAGGCATTTTGTAGAGCCAAGAAGATGAAATTTTTATTCATTTCATATTTTATACAATTTTTAAAGATTGCTTTCCATTTATAATTATTACAAAATATTGGCTATCTTCCTTCATTTTGCACAGCATATTCTTCAGCCTATCCTACAACCAGTACTTTATACCTCCCACTCCCCAACTCCTATATTGCCCATACCCTCTCACCACTGGCAACCACTAGTTTGTTGTCTATATCTGAGTCTGCTTCTTTTCCATTATATCCAATAGTTTGTTGTATTTTTGTAGATTACACATATAAGTGATATCACATAGTATTTGTTTTTCTCTGTCTAGTATCCTTAGCATTATGGCCATCAAGTCCATCCATGTTGCTGCAAATGGCAAAATTGTGTGTGTGTGTGTGTGTGTGTGTGTGTGTGTTACGTCTTCTTTATCTATTCATTTGTTGATGGACCCTTAAGTTGATTTTATGTTTTGGCAATTGTAAATAATGCTGCTGTGAACATTGGGATTCCTGTATCTTTTCTGATTAATGTTTTTGTTTTTCGAGTAAAAGCTTTTAAGTTTAATTGGATTCCATTTGTTTATTTTTTATTTTATTTACTTCAGAAGATGGGTCAAAAATCTTGCTGTAATTTATACTTTATTTTAAAACACTTACTTACAAATTATTTAAAATGCATTTTTTTTCATACACTTCACCCTCTCCTCCCCTCTCCCCATGTTCGTAAGTATATTCTGTATGTCTGTTTCTCCAATTCTGCCCTATAAATAAATCCTTCAGTATCATTCTTCTAGAGAATTTAATGCATTAATACAGATTCTATTTTCTTGGCTTATAAAATAAATTATTTGTGAGATGTTAAGTCCTCTTTTGATGTGTCATTTGCCTAGAAAAGTTAAATCACCACTAAAAGTGAAAAGATAGAAACCAACTATTAAGTCTGAAGTCACACTTTCCTGAATTGACTGGTGTTGATGACAGGTGCATTATATACATTGTTTGGCCAAGACAAGTATCCCAGTACTTTACTCATGTGTGTATGCTAAGTTGCTTCAGTATAGTCCAGCTATGTGTGACACTCTGAATTGTAGCCTTCCAGGCTCCTCTGTCTGGGATTCTCCAGGTGAGACTATTGGAGTGGATTGCCATGCCCTCCTCCAGGGTATCTTCCCAATGCAGGGATCGAACTTGCATCATTGATGTCTCCCAGCATCAGCAGGCAAATACTTTACCACTAGTGTCACCTGGAAAGCCCCAGAACTTAAGTCATAATACGTCTTTAAATATATATATATTTATATATTTAATATAATAAATATTAGTATATGATTATTCAGCTAATTAATGCATATAATTATTTACATAATATTATAAGTATGTGTTTAATAAATAATTTCTTTTTAGATATTTATATTAGAAATGTATTTATACAAAATTATGATTTTTCCTGGAATAATCAGTATCATTTTTAATATAAATTTATTTATTTTAATTGGAGGTTAATTACTTTACAATATTGTATTGGTTTTGCCATACATCAACATGAATGCGCCAGGGATGTACATGTGTTCCCCATCCTGAACCCCCCTCCCACCTCCCTCCCGATACCATCCCTCTGGGTCATCCCAGTGCACCAGCCCCAAGCATCCTGTATACTGCATTGAACCTGGACTGATGATTCGTTTCATATATGATATTAGACATGTTTCAATGTCATTCTCCCAAATCATCCCACTGTCTCCCTCTCCCACAGAGTCCAACAGACTGTTTCTATACGTCTGTGTCTCCTTTGCTGTCTTGCATACAGGGTTATCGTTATCATCTTTCTACTGGGCATACACACTGAGGAAACCAGAATTGAAAGAGACACATGTACCCCAATGTTCATTGCAGCACTGTTTATAATAGCCAGGACATAGAAGCAACCTAGATGTCCATCAGCAGATGAATGGATAAGGAAGCTGTGGTACATATACACAATGGAGTATTACTCAGGTATTAAAAAGAATACATCTGAATCAGTTCTAATGAGGTGGATGAAACTGAAGCCTATTATACAGAGTGAAGTAACCCAGAAAGAAACACATCAATATCCTATTATTATTCTCAGACTTCTATTAAGATGTTTGAAGGAAAAGTACTGTATATTGATCCTTTTTGTATTCTCAATACTTAGAACATAGGTATTTTTAGGCCTTTAACATATTTAGATTGACTAGATCAGCATACTGGAGAAGGCAATGGCACCCCACTCCAGTACTCTTGCCTGGAAAATCCCATGGACGGAGGACCCTGGTAGGCTGCAGTCCATGGGGTCGCTAAGAATTGGACACGACTGAGCGATTTCATTTTTACTTTTCACTCATGGATTGGAGAAGAAATGGGAACCCACTACAGTGTTCTTGCCTGGGGAATCCCAAGGATGGTGGAGCCTGGTGGGCTGTCGTCTACGGGGTCACACAGAGTTGGATATGACTAAAGTGACTTAGCAGCAGCAGCAGCAACAACAGATTGGCATATAAATGATAGTTAGATTTTTACCTCACTTTTATTGTTTTCTCCAAGGGATATTTTTTGTCATCACATTTACCAAGGATAGGTCAAAATAGTTTGCAAATTAAAGATTGAGAGATATGAAATATTTTAAGAATACTTTTTTAAATAGTACACAGAGGCCATTCTGAATCAGGGCTATCACACCAGAAAGGGAAAAATTACGCTTCCCACAGAGACTTCAGAAATGCAGTTGCCATAGGTGGGAGATAAGTAATTTCTAATTATCCTTGTCTATCAGCCACTATTTCTATATATTTAAACTTATCAGATTATCTTGACAACTTCATTGTGTTTAAATGTGTCTTCTTAAAATCATAAATTGGTTTAAAGTTAATGGGTTAATGCAAATTCTACTTCTGCAAAATATGCTTACATATTAATATGAAGTATTTTTAAATGCTAGGACTTATGAAAAAAGGTAAGAAATATGAGACAAACAGAGAAAGTTCTGAGTGAACTAAAAGTTAAATTACTTTCCAAACTCTGCTTGGTAGGCTAAACTCAATTATTAGGAAGTTACTGATTGTTATTGTGCAAAGAATTCAGTATCTGCCTTCCTTCTGCATTTGTTAACAAGCAGATAATGAACTAAACTTCTTATGAAGGAAAAAGTGATTCCTAATGTCTCATCTAGTGATTTAGAATCCAGATTTAGCCCTTTCTTTGATTATATTTTCAAAGACTAACTTATATTAAAAGGTGATGAGTATATAATCTTAAAATATTTGTGACATTTTTCTGTGCTCATTTGTTAAAAATGGCCAGAATTCATTTATTTTCCTGTTTCTCAAAGTTAAAAGTGTTTTTTCCCACATTATAAAAGCAATAACACCAAAAAGTAATCAAATTCTAAAAAGAATTAAAAAGAAGATAAAAGAATCACCAAAAATTCTTTCATCCACTTTCAGATATTTTATTTTATGTACATAGAAATTATTAAATAACCATAATTTACATGATGCATGGAACAACATGCTGGTTCCAAATAGGAAAAGGAGTATGTCATGGCTGTATATTGTCACCCTGCTTATTTAACTTATATGCAGACACATCATGAGAAACGCTGGGCTGGATGAAGCACAAGTTGAAATCAAGATTACTGGGAGAAGTATCAATAACCTCAGATATGCCGATGACACCACTCTTATGGCAGAAAGTGAAGAGGAGCTAAAAAGTTTCTTGATGAAAGTGAAAGAGGAGAGTGAAAAAGTTGGCTTAAAGCTCAACATTCAGAAAACGAAGATCATGACATCTGGTCCCATCACTTCATGGGAAATAGATGGGGAAACAGTAGAAACAGTGTCAGACTTTATTTTGGGGGGCTCCAAAATCACTGCAGATGGTGACTCCAGCCATGAAATTAAAAGGCGCTTACTCCTTGGAAGAAAAGTTATGACCAACCTAGATAGTATATTCAAAAGCAGAGACATTACTTTGTCGACTAAGTTCCGTCTGGTCAAGGCTATGGTTTTTCCTGTGGTCATGTATGGATGTGAGAGTTGGACTGTGAAGAAAGCTGAGCACCGAAGAATTGATGCTTTTGAACTGTGGTATTGGAGAAGACTCTTGAGAGTCCCTTGGACTGCAAGGAGATCCAACCAGTCCATTCTGAAGGAGATAAACCCTGGGATTTCTTTGGAAGGAATGATGCTAAAGCTGAAGCTCCAGTACTTTGGCCACCTCATGCGAAGAGTTGACTCATTGGAAAAGACCCTGATGCTGGGAGGGATTGGGGGCAGGAGGAGAAGGGGACGACAGAAGATGAGATGGCTGGATGGCATCACTGACTCGATGGACGTGAGTCTGCATGAGCTCCGGGAGTTGGTGATGGACAGGGAGGCCTGGCGTGCTGCGATTCATGGGTCCAAAGAGTCGGACACGGCTGAGCGACTGAACTGAACTGAACTGGAAGACCTTTTTGATGAAAGTGAAAGAGGAGAGTGAAAAAGTTGGCTTAAAGCTCAACATTCAGAAAACTAACATCATGACAACTAGTCCAATCACTTCATGACAAATAGATGGGGAAACAATGGAAACAGTGGCTGACTTTATCTTTTTTGGTCTCCAAAATCGCTGTGGATGGTGACTGCAGCCATGAAATAAAGACACTTACTCCTTGGAAGAAATGTTATGACCAACCTAGACAGCATATTAAAAAACAGACATTACTTTGCCAACAAAAAGTTCCATCTAATCAAGGCTATGGTTTTTCCAGTGGTCATGTATGGATGTGAGAGTTGGACTATAAAGAAAACTGAGCGCTGAAGAATTGATGCTTTTGAACTGTGGTGTTGGAGGAGACTCTTGAGAATCCCTTGGACTGCAAAGATATCCAACCAGTCCATTCTAAAGGAAATCAGTCCTGAATGTTCATTGGAAGGACTGATGTTAAAGCTGAAACTCCAATATTTTGGCCACCTGATGCAAAGGGGACGACAGAGGATGAGATAATTGGATGGCATCACCGACTCAATGGACATGAGTTTTATTTAACTCTGGAAGTTGGTGATGGACAGGGAGGCCTGGTGTGCTGTGGTCCAAGGTGTCATAAAGAGTCGCATACAACTGAGCGACTGAACTGAACTGAGGTGTAACCTATTAATTTAAGAAACTAATTGTACAGACATTTTAATTGCAATAACTGCATATTTACATTATGATCCATTGTTCTATATCAGCTTTTCCATTGGGTAGCAATAATATCACTTTGTTAACCAGCCTCCAACTGATGGACATTTAGATTGTTGTCAATACTATTAATGATGTATAATCTTGAGAGATGCATACAACTAATAGTCATCCAGCTATGCATTTAGCATTGGTACGTGAAAGTATAATTAACTGATTAAAGATATGCCATTCTATAATTTGGGTTTGCATTTGGACTGTTGATTTATCTGTTTCATTACCCTGAGATAACCTAGGTTTGAATGTTGGTTTTACAACTTGCTAATTCTGTGATGCTGGATAGGTTCTTTAATCCTTCTGTTTCTCAATTTACTATCTGTAAAATGAGAATAATAATAGTACTTATGTCTTAGATTTGTGGTAAGAGTTAATTGTACTATCAATTCTTAGAACAATACCTGGCATATAGTAAATAAATGGATTATATTAGCTATTATTATTATTACTTTGATTTGAGTAAAGGAAACACGAAAACATGTTTTGAGTTCTACTGGTAATCTCATCAGTTTTGCTTCAAACCATACTTTGTGTGTGTGTTAGTTTCTCAGTTGTCCAACTGTTTATGAACCCATGGACTGTAGTCTACCAGGCCTCTCTGTCCAGCCCACCAGGCCCCTCTGTTCATGGAATTCCCCAGAGAAATACTGGAGTTGGTACACATTCCCTTCTCCAAAGGATCTTCGTAACCCAGGGCTCAAACTAGGCCCTTCTCCATTGCAGGTAGATTCTTTACCAACTGAGGCATCAGGAAAGCCCCATTTTTTCTTATAAATCTGTAATTAATTTGTAATTTTATTTTATTTTCCTCTCAGTTATACAGGGATTATTTAGGACATCATTTTCTAGAAGTTGACCTTTGTGGATCATATTTTAATAACTAATTTTAATTTAATATATCATGTTAAAAATATTATCTATGAATTCTCTACTTGAATAAGCTTTTTGTGGTCAAATAGGTGTTTTAATATTTATAATTGTTTCATGGATCTAAGGATGTATTACATTAATATAAGTATTCATTTTGTGAAAATATTTAAGCTTATTGATAGGGATTAGAATATTCAAACCATTATAACTGTTCTATTTAAAAAATAAGATTTGTCAACATTGAGAAAGAGATGTGTTGAACTCTCCCAATTGCAATTACTTTTCAGAAATAAACTCATTACAAATTTATTTTACCCATTAATCTGTCAATGGATATTTAGATTATTTCCAACACTTTGATAATAGTACTACAATGAATGTGATGTAAGCATGCAATGGAATATTATTCAGGCTTAAAACAAGAAGAAACCTTCCCATATATAACAACTTAGAATAATTTAAATGACATTGTGCTAAGTGAAATAAATACAAAAGGATAAATAACTCATGATTCTACTTATATGTGATATCAAAAATGATCAAATTAATAGAAACAAAATAGAATGGTGATTGCCAGGGACTAGAAGAATAAGAAAATGAGCTGCTGTTAGGTTCAGTTCAGTCGCTCAGTCGTGTCCAACTCTTTGTAACTCCATGAACCATAGCACGCTAGGTCTCCTTGTCCATCACCAACTTCCAGAATCCACCCAAACCCATGTTCATTGAGTCGGTGATGCCATCTAACCATCTCATCCTCTGTCATCCTCTTCTCCTCCTGCTTTCAATCTTTCCCAGCATCAGGGTCTTTTCAAATGAGTCAGCTTTTCACATCAGGTGGACAAAGTATTGGAGTTTCAGCTTCAACGTCAATCCTACCAATTAACACCCAAGACTGATCTCCTTTAGAATACACTGGTTGGATCTTCTTGAAGTCCAAGGGGTTCTCAGGAGTCTTCTCCAACACCACAGTTCAAAACCATCAATTCTTCGGCACTCAGCTTTCTTCACAGTCCAACTCTCACATCCATACATGACCACTGGAAAAACCATAGCTTTGACTAGACGGACCTTTGTTGGCAAAGTAATGTCTTTGTTTTTTAATATGCTGTCTAGGTTGGTCATAACTTTCCTTCCAAGGAGTAAGCATCTTTTTATTTCATGGCTGCAGTTCAGTCGCTCAGTCATGTCCAACTCTTTGTGACTCCATGAACCATAGCACGTCATCTGCAGTGATTTTAGAGACCAAAAAAATTAAGTCTGCCACTGTTTCCACTGTTTCTGCATGAAGTGATGAGACCAGATGCCATGATCTTCGTTTTCTGAATGTTGAGCTTTAAGTCAAAATTTTCACTCTCTGCTTTCACTTTCATCAAGAGCTCTTTAGTTCTTCTTCACTTTCTGCCATAAGGGTGGTGTCATCTGCATATCTGAGGTGATCGATATTTCTCTCGGAAATCTTGATTCCAGCTTGTGATTCTTCCAGCCCAGCATTTCTCATGATATACTCTGCATATAAGCTAAATAAGCAGGGTGACAATATAGAGTCTTGACATACTCCTTTTCCTATTTGCAACCCATCTGTTGTTCCACGTCCAGTTCTAACATTTGCTTCCTGACCTGCATACAGGTTTCTCAAGAGGCAGGTCAGGTAGTCTGGTGTTCCCATCTCTTTCAGAATTTTCCAGTTTATTGTGATCCACACAGTCAAAGGCTTTGGCATAGTCAATAAAGCAGAAATAGATGTTTTTCTGGAACTCTCTTGGTTTTTTGATGATCCAGTGGATGTTGGCATTTTGATCTCCTTTCCTCTGCCTTTTCTAAAACCAGTGGTCAGTGGAGCTCAAAATTCAGTTATGCAAGACTTCCTATGCAAGAATTTCTAGAGATCTTCTGTAACAGTATCGTATTGTGTGTTTCAAAATTTAAGAAATTACTCATATTTGGAGAGGGCAATGGCAAGCCACTCCAGTACTCTTGCCTGGAGAATCCCATGAACGGAGGAGCCTGGTAGGCAGCAGTCCATAGGGTTGCTGGGAGTCAGACCCGACCGAGCGACTTCACTTTCACTTTTCACTTTCATGGTTTGGAGAAGGAAATGGCAATCTACTCCACTGTTCTTGCTTGGAGAATCCCAGGGATGGGGGAGCCCGGTGGGCTGCCATCTATGGGATTGCACAGAGTAGGAAACGGCTAAAGCAACTTAGCAGCAGCAGCAGAGGATCTCATATTAAGTGTTCTTACCACGATAAAAAAATCTATTCAATGTTCATGTCTAAGAAATGTAGAATATTTTGTTTCTGTTGGTGTTCAGTCACTCAGTCATGTTCAGCTCTTTTCAACCACATGGACTGCAGCACACCAGGCTTCCCTTTCTTTCACTATCTCCCAGAGCATGCTCAACTCATGCCCATTGAGTCAGTGATATCATCCGACCATCTCATCTTCTGTTGTCCCCTTCTCCTTCTGCCTTCAATCTTTCCCAGCATCAGAGTCTCTTCCAATGAGTCAGCTCTTCAAATAAGGTGGCCAAAGTATTGGAGAATATTGGATAATATTTTGAGTAAATATTAATGTTACTGAAAGTTTAAAAAGGAAAGCTTGTTTTATGTACATATTTCCTATCTTGTCCAATATTTGAAGTTTTAAGTCTATTATAGCTCTTTCATAAATTTAAACTTTTTGTCATATACATAGTATTTTTTTCCCCTTGTATGCTTTTGTACATAGATTCCACTATGCTGGTACTATTCCTAAGTCTTTTTTCTATGGTTTATTATTGTCTAGGAATTTTTTTTCCTGTCTTTTATTTCTCACTTATTTTTATTACTTTATTTTAATTTTTTGGTAAACAACATATGTGTATATTTTGTTTTTACCCATTCTAACAATTATCCTCTCTAATCAAGAAATACTGCATGCTTACATTTAGTATTATAAATGATATAATTGTTTTTATTACTTGCATTTCATTTTATGTTGGCTATTTATTTTACTTTGTTGTTCTCTTTTTCCTTTTTATTACTTTTCTGGCTTTATTATACTTGTATTATTTCCCTTTCTGCCTTGCTAATTGTATTCTACTATGCTTTTCAATATGGTGATGTTTATCTTTCTAACAATCATAATTTAATATATCCTTTTAGCTTTATCATATTAATCAAACAAATGGCAATTCAAGATGAATGCTTTAGAAAACATTAACTTTTCTAATTCTGTTTTCTTTTTTGCTTCCCGTATTATTTAGGATAAATTACGTTATGCTACATGGAGTATCTCTGAATTTCAGTTACTTCACACATTCTAGTTTATCACTATGTATTGCCTGTAGGAATTTTAGGAGCTCTGAAGGGAAGCTTCCTCTCGGTGAAGATTCAGTGACTTGAGTCAACACGTGAACTGCCTATGATCTGTTTCTTGAAAAATTTAAAACTTTCAGATTCAGACTAGTATTATTTTCATATATCTCATATATGCATAATGTTTCTGTAAGCAATTAGGTTCAATGAAATTTAATTATTCTTAGGTAGAAAAAAATTTGATTTATTTTTTGGAAATAGAGAAACATTAGGAAAAGCAAACCATTACTGGAGAAGATACCCATTGCAATCTTTCATCCATAAACATAGGTAAATAAAGAAAATATATCTCAACCAAATAGAGGGGGAAACCAAAGTCGAAGTCCCACTACCAGTGGCCTGGGTTGCAGGTTCTTCTTCCCTGACGTGAATATGGCTTACGAAAAGCAAAAGCCAGAAGGGGCTGCCCATGTGGTAAACTGGTTTTCTAACTAGCTCCAGTTCAGTTCAGTCACTTAGTTGTGTCCGACCCTTTGTGGTCCATGGACTGAGCATGCCAGGCTTCCTTGTCCATCATCAACTTCTGGAGCTTGCTCAAACTCTTGTCCATCTAGTCAGCGATGCCATCTAACCGTCTCATCCTCTGTTGTCTCCTTCTCCTCCTGCCTTCAATCTTTCTCAGCATCAGAGTCTTTCCCAATGGATCAGTTCTTCACATCAGGTGGCCATAGTATTGGCATTTCAGCTTCAAGATCACTCCTTCCAATGAATATTCAGGATTGATTTCTTATAGGATTGACTGGTTTGATATCCTTGCAGTCCAAGGGACTCTCAAGAGTCTTTTCCAATTTCACAGTTCAAAAGCATCAATTCTTTGGCGCTCAGTTTTTGTTTTTTTTTTTTAATGGTCCAACTCTCACATCCATACATGACCACAGAAAAAAACATAGCTTTGGCAAGATGGACCTTTGTTGCAAAGTAATGTCTCTGCTTTTTAATATGTAATTTAGGTTGATCATAGCTTTTCATCCAAGGAGTAAGAATCTTTTAATATCATGGCTTCAGTCACCATCTGCAGTGATTTTGGAGTCCAAGAAAATGAAGTCTCACTCTTGCAATTGTTTTCCCATCTATTTGCCATGAAGTATGGGACTGGAAGCCACAATCTTTGTTTTTTTGAATGTGGAAATTAAGCATCTTTTTCACTCTTCTCTTTCTCTTTCATCAAGAGTGTGTTTAGTTCGTCTTCACTTTCTGCCGTAAAGGGGGTGTCATCTGCATGTCTGAGGTTATTTCTATTTCTTCTGGTAATCTTGATTCCAGTTTGTGCTTCATCAAGCCTGACATTTTTCATGACATACTCTGCATATAAGTTAAATAAGCAGGGTGACAATACACAGCTTTGACGTACTTCTTTCCCAATTTGGAACCAGTCTGCTGTTTTATGTATGGTTCTAACTGTTGCTTCTTGACCTGCAAACAGATTTCTCAGGAGGCAGTTAAGGTGATCTGGTATTCCCATCCCTTTAAGAATTTTCCACAGTTTGTTGTGATTCATATAGTCCAAGGCTTTGATTTAGTCAATAAAGCAGAAATAGATTTTCTTTCTGGAACTCTTGCTTTTTCTATGATCCAGCAGATGTTGGCAATTTAATCTCTGGTTCCTCTGCCTTTTCTAAATCCAGCTTGAATATCTGGAATTTCTTAGTGATCCTGTTGAAGCCTCACTTGGACAGTTTTGAGCATTAATTACATTGCTAGCATGTGAGATGAGTGCAATTGCATTGCAATTTGAACATTCTTTGGCATTGCCCTTTTTTGGGATTGGAATGAAAACGGACTTTTTCCAGTCCTGTGGCCACTGCTGAGTGTTCCAAATTTGCTGGCATATTTAGTGCATCACTTTAACAGCATCATCTTTTAGGATTTGAAATAGCTCAACTGGAATTCCATGACCTCCACTAGCTTTGCTCATAGTGATGCTTCCTAAGCCCAACTTGACTTCATGTTCCAGCATATCTGTCTCTAGGTGAGTGATCTCACCGTCATTCTTATCTGGGTCATTAGTTCTTTTTTTGTATAGTTTTTCTGTGTATTCTTTCCACCTTTTCTTAATATCTTCTGCTTCTTTTAGGGCCATACTGTTTTTGTGCTTTATTGTGTCCATCTTGCATGAAATCTTCCCTTGGTGTCACTAATTTTCTTGCAGAGATCTCTAGTCTTTCCCATTCTGTTACATTCCTCTATTTCTTTGCACTGATCACTGAGGAAGGCTTTCGTATCTCTCCTTGCTATTCTTTGGAACTTTGTATTCAGATGGGTATATCTTTCCTTTTCTCCATTGCCTTTAGTTCTTCTTTCTCAGCTATCTGTAAGAACTTCTCAGACAACCATTTAGGATCTGTTGTCAGAAAACCATTTAGGATCTATGTGATTAAGTTTCTTGAGATTGAAAGATTATCTGGGATTATGCATCCAAGCTCAGTGAAATCACAAGGTTTTGCCAAGAGGAAAGTGAAACTGTTAGTCACTAAGGCATATCCACTCTTGGATCTCACAGACTTAGACCCATAGACCTTCATGGTTCTCTGTCCATGGAATTCTCCATCCATCGGATTCTCCAGGCTAGAATACTGGAATGGGTTGCCATTTTATTCTCCAGGCGAGAATACTAGAATACTAACTAGCTCCATGTTAGGATAATTCCTGTGAGAGATGTGGGAGGGCTTTAGGAAAAAATGAAGTTTTAAGGAAATGCTTTGAGTTGTAAATAAGAGGAATTTATTTGGAGCCTGAGAGCTTGAGAATGTCTCATTTATTGCATAATTATTGCATCTCCCATAGTATGGTTCAAGTCATTGCAAATTAACTACTAGACCTGTTACATAAGGGGAGACCCTGGACAGGGAATAGTAAATTTTGTGATATGGCTTACTTTATTAGCCAGGTATCTGCTTGCTACTTTGAATTCTTCTGCTCCTTACTGTCAACAAGGTGATTGAACTCAAGGTTATTGGATAATGGAAACAGAAGGTTAAAAAAATTTTTTTTAAATACTAGTCCCATTCATACACGCACGTGTCCACACACATGCATAGATAAGCACACTCATGCTGTCCCATACACAAATGTACACAGGTATAGATGATTTTATTTTTATTTTTTGCAAATTTTCATATCTATGTTCTTATCAATTTTTATTTAGTTAAAAGAATGCATGAAATATGCTCTGACAGCCTCCCTACCATTTGCATAGTACTATCTTTCTTTTTGGTAGGTGAATGGTATCTTGTCTTGGCTATGCTGCTGCTGCTGCTGCTAAGTCACTTCAGTCGTGACCGACTCTGTGCGACCCCATAGATGGCAGCCCACCAGGCTCTGCCGTCCCTGGGATTCTCCAGGCAAGAACACTGGAGTGGGCTGCCATTTCCTTCTCCAGAGAGTGCATGAAAGGGAAAAGGGAAAGTGAAGTCACTCAGTCGTATCCGACTCTTCGCGACCCCATGGACTGCAGCCCACCAGGCTCCTCTGTCCATGGGATTTTCCAGGCAAGAATACTGGAGTGGGGTGCCATTGCCTTCTCCGTGTCTTAGCTATAGAATAGTTGAAAAGCAAATCATTTTCTCTCAGTAGACTGTAGATGCTATTTGATCATCGTCTTGTTTTCCATACCTGATGTGAAAACATCTGATCATCATTCCTTGATAAGAACCTTGTTTCTTCCGTATGAAAGTTTGTAAGATTCTCTCCTTATATTTGTTATTCATGAATCTAAAAAACATGTATCTTGGTCTTATTTTTAAAATTAATCTTACTTGCATGTCAATGAGCCCATTCAATCTTAAGAAGCCAGTCTTTTTTCTTATCATAAAGATAAATAATATTTTATTATCTGCTTTTTTGTTACTTATGTACCTTTACTTATTCTGAAATGTCTATATTTGGATGTCATAACTTCTGAAGCTATTCTCCATGTTTCTCATCTTTTGTCTTTATTAGTTCTATTTTTTCTTAAGTTTGCCAGAAGTTTTGGCTTTGTGCATGGCATTCTAATCTGTTAATTCTCAATATTGATCATCCTTTTTATAGTTTGTTAATTGAGTTTTAAATTAGAGCTATTTTTAAATGTAGTATAAGCACTCTATTCTTTTTAAAAAAATACTAAATTGTTCTTGTTTTACTGTTTTTAGTTGAAAAGCTTGCCTGAGTCTTCATCAGCTTTATTTCATTTTTCTAAGGATTAGTCTTGTCCTTTCTTCTCCTGGTTCTTTAGTGTCTGAAGTTGTTATTTTTCTTTACTTGCTTTTGGTTCTGTGCGTCCTCACCTGGAAAATTAGATCATTAGTGTTCGGTGGCCAGCACAGCAATTTCTGTTCTTGTGTACTGGTTGTGAAACATGTAGACTGATCACCAGGTAATCGCAGAACCATATGTGAACTTGACGGGGAAACAAGCCAGGGAAGGTGTCTTCAATATTCTTAACAGTGTTCTGTTGTCTCCAGAAGGTTTTTCATGAATTCATGTCCAAGGACATTATTTGTGATTATGTAAGAGTTCCATTGCACAAGAATGACCACTGAGGGGATGAAGAGGGCCTGAAAACCAGCTCATGCCCCTCTTGACTGATCCATGTACCCAAGGAAGAAGGAGTGTAGCCAGCTTTTTTTCTAATTTTTAGGAAGATCCCACACAGAATAATATCATTTCTGCTTAAAGCTTTGCCCATGTACTGAAAGCTAGATAAGCCATCTTTTAGGCTTCAGGACCCTTAGGTTCCAGCAGGATGAAAGGAGTCATACATCCTTTTTCTGTCTTCCTGAGGCAGTATGGACCTGTTAGCTGCACTCCCAGGTTTCCATTAGTGTGTTCAATTCAGGTGATAGTCTCAGTACGTAAAGGAGAATAGATAGTAAGGAGAATTTAGAAACATTTACACATGTTGCCATCTTGGTGGCAGCTACATATTTTATTGTTTTTAAATAGCACCTTATTAGATATATAATTCTTTATTTGCTTTATGTTTTGCAAGTATATATGTGACAATTATTTACTTACATTTATTTCAGAGGATTTGATATGAATTAATATGTGGATATATTTGAATCTATGTGTGCGTATTACCATATGTAATTTTTTCATATAAAATGTACCAATGTGTTGTGTATGTGTTCAGTCATGTCTGACACTTTGTGACCCATGGATGGTAGCCCACCAGGCTTCTCTGTCCATGAGGTTTTGAGGCAAGAACACTGGAGTGGGTTGCCATTTCATCCTTCAGGGGATCTTCCTAACCCAGGGATCAAACCTATGTCTCTTGTGTCTTCTACATTGGCAGGCAGATTCTTTACCACTTAGCCACCTAGGAAGCCTATGACTTATGAATGTGATAGAAAATGAGATTTATTATACCAACTGGTTCTTAACAAGTGTCATATTCATATAGAAACCTACCTGAGTGGTTTAATAATTGGATAGTATTTCAGTATATTATGAATATGATTTAAATGATCCCCTATTAGTTTATATTATGCTTGTTTCCACAGTTTTATTTTTTCAATACTAATGTAAATCAGCCTTTTGTAAATATACCTTTTCACAGATGGCATGAAAAAGTACTTATTGAATATATACCAGGGAATGTGTACGGATCAGAAAGTGAAGGATCAAAAAGGGAAGTATTTCTTTATTTAAATTCCTAAAAATAAATTTTTGGATCTAACTCTAGATTACTTGAAAATTTCTAAAATATTACTAAATTCTTCATAAATTAGTATCTGCTTATGTAGTTATCATAATATAAAATATTACTTATTTCTCTGCACCTTTGCTCATAGTGGTAGTATTGCTCTTTTTAAAGTTGCCAATTTAAAAATTAAAAAATGATAACACGTTATCTCTTTGATTTTGTTTTGAGTGTGATTAAGACTCTTCTTATATGCTTGATCATTATAAACACATGTTCTTAAGTGAATTGCTTCTTTTATAATGGGGCATTTATCTTTTACCTATTGATTTACAAAAGTTCTTATTCATTAAATATAGTAACTGTCTCTCATGTAAATTAAATATCATTTTTTCTAGTATATAACTCAGAATTCGGTGGCAGAAATATGTCAATATTAACTGCATAAATAGGAAACAGATTTCTGTGGTGTACAAAGTCCTTACCTTTGTCAGGGTTTAGGAGCATCTTAAAGCACAAGCTGTATGAATGAGCCCCAGAGGCATACTACCAGGCTGGACTGCCATGGGTGCTTAGATCTGGATAACCTGGTTTGATGAACTGGAAAGCAGCCACTCCACACCTCAGTCCAGAACCATTCTCTCTCTGATACTCTACACTGCATTTAACTGAGAGCTGAATTCAGTCCTAAGTTCAATTACATAGTAAAACCCAAACCCACCCAGAGGCCTAGTTTCAAGGGAACAACCAGGCAAGTTAACAGGCCCTGTGTATAGCAAGACACATGAGAAGTGGGTTGTAATGGACACCATGATTGTAATGTGCTTGATTTTTCTGTTAATATCATTAGCTGCACAGAGATTTAAAATATTTAAATCAACAATGTTTTCTTAGTGGAAAATAATTTTGTGCCTTTTTGGGAAAGTAATCATACATCTAAAGACATTTTCCTTCAATATTATTTTTAAAGTATTTTGAAATGTTTGAAATTTATTTGAATTTTGCTAGGTTTGCAAAAGTTTAGAAAGAATATAATGAACCCTTTTTTACTATCCAATCACTTTATAAATCTATAAATATTCCCTATGCACTGTATTTAAAAATGAATCAGCTTTATTGAGGTGTTAATCACATAATATAAAACTGACTTGTCTTCAGCATTCAATGTATTGTTTTTAGTAAATTTACAGAATTGTGCAGTCTTCATTACAATCCAATTTTGCAACTATCACCACAATCTGATTTTAGAATGTTTGCAGTCATTCCTTGTAGTCAATTTCTTATATTTCCTTTTAGCTCTTACTTTTACAGTCAATCTAAGAAACCATCACCTAAGAATTTTACTTCTAATTAGGGTCAGGTGGCTCCAGTGGTAAAGAATCCACCTCCCACTGCAGGAGACTTAGGAGACATGGGTTTGATCCCTGGGTTGGAAAGATCCCCTGGAGGAGGGCATGGCCATGCATTCCAGTATTTTTGCCTGGAGAATCCCATGGGCAGAGGAGATTAGTGGGCTACCATTCATAGGGTTGCAAAGAGTCGGACACAACTGGGTGATTTACACAACGCTATATTTTCTTCTAAGGGTTTTTTATTTACCCTTATATTTAAATCTACTATCCACCTTGAATTAATTTTGGTGTGGGGTAAAGGTCTAAATTCATCTTTTTGCATATGAATTTCTGATTTTGCAATTTTATCATTGAATTCTATGATTATTCTTTGTCAGTACTTCTCTTTCTGCATTATTACAACTCTGTAGTAGGTTTTAAAATTTGGAAGTGTTTGTTCTCCAACTTTATTCTTCTGTTCAAGAATATTTTGGTATTTTGGCTGCTTTTCATTTCCATACAAATTTTGGGATCAAATTGTCAATTTCTTCAATAATTTCTTAAAAAAAAAAAAAAGGCAGCTGGGATTTTCATAGAGTTTTTGTTAAATCTGTGGATCATCTTGGGAAATACTACCATTATAACAATATTAAATATCTCTAGTTATGAACATGGGATGTCTTTATATCTATTTTGGCCTTTAATTTTTTAAAGTAATGTTCAGTAGTTTTGCTTGTTTGCTTGCTTGCTTTGGATGCACCATGCAGCATGTAGAATCTTAGTTCCTTGATGGGATAGAACCCATGCTGCTATGGGACTGCCAGGGAAGACAGTAGTTTTAGTGGTGTAAATTTTGAATTTTTGGTTAAATTTGCTCTGAAATATTTTATGGGTACAATGTAGAAATCAAACTAGTTTATTATCATCTTGATCGTATATTCTGTGACTTGGTAGAACTATTTTTATACATTCTAGTGTATTTCTTTCTGTATTTCTTTGATCGGGTTCCTATAGAATCATGTCATGCATAAATAGGACAGTTTTACTTCTTCCTTTCTGGACTGGATGCCTTTTATTTCTTAATTGGTACTGAACTCCCAATGCAATGCTGATTAGCAACTAGTGAGATTACTATGTTTATATTATTCTCAGTTATAGGGAAAAACATTGTCTCAACATTGAGTAGAATGTTAGTTTTGGGTTTTTATAGATATCATTTATCAATTTAAGGAAGTTTTATTCTATTTCTAGTTTATTGAGTTGTTTTAAACAATCAGGTATAATTGTGGATATTATATTTTTTTCTGTATCTGTTGAAATGATCATGTATTTCTTACCTCTTAATCAATATGACTTGTTACTTTAATTTTCAGCTATTATTCTTCCCTTGCATTTCAATATAATCCCACTTGATTGTGGTATGTAATCCCTTTTATGTTTGCTGAGTTTGGTTTGTTTATATTTTTGCATCTATATTTATGAAGCACATTATTTTGTAGTTTACTCTTTTTGTGATATCTTTGGTATCAGGGTAATACTATTCTCTTAAAATAGTTGAAATGTGTTCATGTCTCAGTTTTCTGAAAACTTTTGGGAAAAGTTAATATTTCTTCTTTAATATTTCAGTAGAATTCACCTACAAAGTTATCTATGTTTTTCCTTTAGGAAAATTTTTCAAATTATTGATTTATAACTATTAATTTCATTTTTTATGTGTTAAATTTTTCCTTCTCCTTTAAAGTTATGAACTTGTGTGTTATATATTAGATAAACTGTGCAACTATGATAATGGTTACACAGTATTTAAGAGTATAATATCACCTACTTGAGTTAACCTTTCTTTTAGTATTAAATACCCTTTTTTTATTTTTCAAAATATTTGTCTTACCATTTATTTTGCCACACCATCTTTTTTCTTTGTGTTTTTATGGTACATATCCCAATTTTCTTTTGCATTTAAACTTTTGCCTTCATACTTAAAATTTGTCTCTTGTAAATAGCACATAGGTTTGATTGTTTTTCATTTTATCTCAATATTTTACCTAAAATAGTCTAATACATTCCATATAAGAATTGATTTAATTTAA
Organism: Aepyceros melampus; assembly: GCA_006408695.1. Taxonomy (NCBI): domain Eukaryota; kingdom Metazoa; phylum Chordata; class Mammalia; order Artiodactyla; family Bovidae; genus Aepyceros; species Aepyceros melampus. Next base: position 545,060 of record SJXQ01001059.1, read on the forward strand.
TTTTTCTTGTGAATAACAAAGTATTTGAGGTATTTTATTACTTATTTGTACAATATTTTACCAGTTATCCTAACCTACAGAGTATATTATTCATCACTGGCTTATTGCAAGCTATTGTAAATTAGTAGTCTCACTGCTTTTCAAACAATGTAAGGCCACATAAAGTTCAATTTCATTTATTACCTATATGTTTATTATATTGAATATATTTAACTTTTGTATTATGTTATAAATTCCCAAAGAAACAGCTACCATGTATGTTTAACATACTCAATATTCTGTTTATATTTACCTTTTCAATACGCTTAACTCCTTCTGCACTTTCATAGTTTCATCCTTGATTTGTTCCCTGCAGCCCGAAGAATTTCCTCTAGATTACCTTTTAATGCAGTTCATTGGATAGAAATTCTCTTTCCTTTTTTTGGTTAGATTTATTGATTTCATCTTTTTAAAGGGTACTTTTGCTTTTTACAATATTGCAAAGATGCTTTTTGCATTCATCATTTTAAAGATGTTTTATTATTTTCTGCTTTTTATAACCTATGGAAAAGTTACCCACAATCTTATTAGTATTTAACGGAAACATGTCATAATTCCTCTGGCTGCTATGAAAACTTTTTCCTTTTGTTCTTTGAGATTTTTGCATTTTGACAATAAAGTGCCTCAATGTGATTTTCTTGGTATGGAGTTTGTTGATGTTCTCTAGAAAATTCTCAGCTTTTATAGACTCTGATATTGCTTTTTCTATATTATCTCTTTCTTCTGCCATTTCTATTATATATGTTTAGCCCTTGATCATGTTTCTCATATCTATTCTGCCATTAGCTTATTTTCCTACATTTTGCTCTTCTTGGTGTTTCACGTTAAGTATTTTCCTTCACTTTGACTTTAGATTCGCTAATCTTTTCATTGTACTGTTCATTCTACTCTTAAATTTGTCTAGTGAATTGTTTCTTTCAGTTTTGTTTAGGTATAATAATAATAATATATAATTGTAGGCTTGTGAAACTGAGGGTAATTATCAGCCATTGATAAATGATAAACTGTAACTGGTCTTCACAAATCAAGCTCCTTTTAATCTTCCAAACTTATATGTGTGAGCGTCCACTCTGGCTTTTTGAAGAAAATGTCAGAGGACCAAAAATTCCACCCTCAGAATACTCTATTGCTGTCATATTCTGAAGATGCATCCCATAAAGAAGACCATAACTTACTTGTTCCTGCACAGAATCACAATTATCTCCTGTTTTCTTGTCTCCAATTACCTTTCCCCATGTTTCCTATGCCTCAGCTTTACCTCATAATTATCCTGAGCCTTTTGCCTTTGGAGAGACAGAGTTGAGGTTTCTCTCTTGTCACCCATCTTGATTGCCTTGTGAATAAACTTTTTCTCTACTGCAAAATTTGGTGTCTCAGTATTTGGCTTCCTGCTCATTGGGTGAACAAATTTCGTTTGCAACATTTATATCTTCTGACCACCTTCATCTAATTGCTTCTCCCCTCCACCCCCACCTCTGGTAAACAAAAGTCTGATCTCTTTTCCTGATTTTTTTATTTGTTTGTTTTATGAAATATAATTGACCTCCAACACAGTGTTAGTTCCTGGTACACAACATAGTGGTTTGATATTTCTATACATTACAAAGTAATCACTACAAAAAGCCTAGTTACCATGTGTCATCATATGAAGATTTTACATTATTATTCACTATATTTCCCATGCTGTATGTTTCATTCCTGTAATTCATTTATTTTGTAACTGGAAGTTTGTACCTTTTATTTATTTTCTTTTTTTTTTTTTTTTGTAGTATAATTGCTTTACAATATTGCATTAGTTTTCTGCTGTACAATAAAGTGAATCAGCTATGTATATACATATACCCAGGGCTTTCCCGGTAGCTCAGCTTATGAAGAGTCTGCATGCAATGCAGGAGACCTGCAGTTTGATTCCTGGGTCAGGAAGATCCCATGGAAAAGGAATAGGCTATGCTGTACAGCATTCTTGTCTGGAGAATACCATGAACAGAGAAGCCTGGAGGGCTACAGTCCATGAGGTCGCAAAGAGTCAGACACAACTAAGTGACTAAGCACAGCACAGCATACATATATCCCCTGCCCCTCTCTTGGACTTCCATTCCATTGCCCTCCCCCCACCCCGCTGCCATCATCCCACCCATCTAGGTAATCACAGAGCACCAAACTGAGCTCCCTGTGCTGTAGAGCAGATTTACACTAGCTATCTGTTTTACATACGCATGTGCACAGTGCTCAGTCAAGTCTGACACTTGGTGAGCCATGGACTGTAGCCCTCTAGGCTCCTCTGTCCATGGAGTTTTCCAGGCAAAAATACTGAAGTGGGTTGCCATTTCCTTTTCCAGGGGATCTTCCTAAATACAGAGATTGTACCTGTGTCTCCTGCATTGACAGGTGGATTCTTTACCACTGCACAACCTGGGAAGCCCTGATATTTTACATATGGTAGTGTGTATATGTGGAACTTCCCTGGTGGCTCAAACGTAAAACGTCTGCCTGCAATGCAGGAGGCCCGGTTTGATCCCTGGGTCGGGAAGATCCCCCGGAGAAGAAAATGGCAACACACTCCAGTATTCTTGCCTGGGAAATCCCCATGAACAGAGGAGCTTGATCGGGCTACAGTCCATGGGGTCGCAAAGAGTCGGACCGACTGAGCGACTTCCCTTTCACCTTTTCACTTTCATGCATTGGAAAAGGAAATGGCAGCTCACTCTAGCGTTCTTGCTTGGAGAATCCCAGGGATGGGGAAGCTTGGTGGGCTGCCGTCTATGGGGTCACACAGAGTGGGACACGACTGAAGTGACTTAGCAGCTGCAGCAGCGTGTCTGACTCTGCACGACCCCATAGACGGCAGCCCACCAGGCTCCCCGTCCTTGGGATTCTCCAGGCAAGAACACTAGAGTGGGTTGCCATTTCCTTTTCCAATATGTCAACCCTAATCTCCCAATTCATCCCACCCTCCCTTTCTTCCCCTGTCTCCCCATATCCATTTTGTATGTCCATGTCTCTACTCCTGCCCTGCAAATCGGTTCATCTGTACCCCAGTGTTCATTAGCACTATTTGCAATAGTCAGGAGCAATGTTACTCAACCATAAAAAGGAACAAAACTGGGTCATTTGTAGAGATGTGGATGGACCTACAGTCTGTCATACAGAGGAAAGTTTTAATTTTCCTTTCCTACTTAATTCTTAAGTCTTAATTCTTAATTTTGGATATATTATTTTAGACCTGGAGTATGTTTATTTGACTATTTATAAAAGAAGTTTCCATTTTCTATTGAAATTTTCACTCTTCTTCATCTATTTTGTTGTTTTTTTTAAGTTTCCAAACATAGTCATCAACATTATTAAATCTATATCAATATAGTCAATAAATAAATAAATTGTTGTGAGTTAGAGTCCTTTGTTTTTTTCCTTTGTTTTTTTGTTCGTTTGTTTTTTCTTTAATAGAACTATTTTCACCATGCTTAAATTTTTGTGTATTCCAGATTACTGGATTCGAGATAATGTTATATTTCCTCCTAATAAGCTTAATTTTTCTATTAACAGCAGATGGAATACTACTGGATTATCTGTTGAACTCTTAAATTTTGCTGTCTTGGTAAGCACACTTAATGTTCTTAGGGCATGACCTTTATTTCTTGTTTGTGCTCCCTTTGGGTTCTTGACTAAAATCCAGGATGTTTTCTTATACTTTGATTGGACTTGAATCCAACTCCCTTTTTCTTGTGTTAAGAAGCTTCTTTCATCTCCACTCAACTCTCATCTATGAAAAGCTGTTACATTTCTTAGAACCTGTTTATGTGAATGTCTAGTTTAAGAGTTGAACAATGACATAATTTGAACATATATTCATATTTTGGGCTTCTTTGTGGTTTTGTACCCTTTGTAAGACAGTTCAGTTCAGTTCAGTCGCTCAGTTGTGGCTGACTCTTTGCGACCCCATGAACTGCAGCACGCCAGGCCTCCCTGTCCGTCACCAACACACGGAGTTCACTCAGACTCACGTCCAGCGAGTCACTGATGCCATCCAGCCATCTCATCCTCTGTCGTCCCCTTCTCCTCCTGCCCCCAATCCCTCCCAGCATCAGAGTCTTTTCCAATGAGTCAACTTTTCGCATGAGGTGGCCAAAATACTGGAGCTTCAGCTTTAGCATCATTCCTTCCAAAGAAATCCTAGGGTGGACCTCCTTCAGAATGGACTGGTTGGATCTCCTTGCAGTCCAAGGGACTCTCAAGAGTCTTCTCCAACACCACAGTTCAAAAGCATCAATTCTTGGCACTCAGCTTTCTTCACAGTCCAACTCTCACATCCATACATGACCACAGGAAAAACCATAGCTTTGACTAGGTGGACCTTAGTTGGCAAAGTAATGTCTCTGCTTTTGAATATGCTAGGTTGGTGATAACTTTCCTTCCAAGGAGTAAGCATCTTTTCATTTCATGGCTGGAGTCACCATCTGCAGTGATTTTGGAGCCCCCCAAAATAAAACCTGACACTGTTTCCACTGTTTCCCCATCTATTTCCCATGAAGTGATGGGACTGGATGCCATGATCTTTGTTTTCTGAATGTTGAGGTTTAAGCCAGCTTTTTCACTCTCCTCTTTTACTATCATCAAGAGGCTTTTTAGCTCCTCTTCACTTTCTGCCATAAGGGTGGTGTCATCTGCATATCTGAGGTTATTGATATTTCTCCCAGCAGTCTTGATTCCAGCTTGTGTTTCTTCCAGCCCAGCGTTTCTCATGATGTACTCTGCATAGAAGTTAAATAAGCAGGGTGACAATATACAGCCTTGACGTCCTCCTTTTCCTATTTGGAACCAGTCTGTTGTTCCATGTCCAGTTCTAACTGTTGCTTCCTGACCTGCATACAGATTTCTCAAGAGGCAGGTCAGGTGGTCTGGTATTCCCATCTCTCTCAGACCTTATATTTGTTTACCCCAGCCTTGAATTTCTGGAATATCCTTCTGTGTAGGACCTCTTCTTTCTGCTTGGCAATTATGTGCTGCACTGTAAGTTATAGAAAGGGGCTTTTCTAGAACATGCTGAAATGATTGTGGACTCACTATACATACTTTTCCATTTTCAGGGATTTTAACCTTTCAAATTCTGTGTTGGATGTTCCCAGTGACCTTCAAAGAGATGTATTTTTAAATATATATTTTACCTTACCTATATTTATAGCTTAAATGGGAACTTTAGAGCTATCTACCAGGTTATGACTGAAATTGGAATTCTACTACCCAAAAGTGCTTATATCTTTTTATTTCTTATATATCAGTGGTCATATGGCATCTTTATTCCTAATGGTAGACATTATGGATATGGCACAGTTTATATGTTCCTTCTAGAAACCTTCATTGAAATTTGGCTGTATTATTCTTGTCACAGAACCAACTCTTAGTCCCATTTATACATGCCATTCTTGTTTTACATTTTATTTAGTAAATTTATAATCTATATTTATTAGTGTCATAAGTTAAATTTTATTTGATTATGATCTGTTGTCTTTTCTTATTTATTTTTCTGAATATCCATATTTTTATTTTTAAAAAATGGTGTACATATATAATATTTTTATAAAATTTTATTTTCAGTTAATCTGTTTCATGTTAAAGATGCTCTTTTGTGACATTTAAAATTTTTCAATTATTTCATTTTTGTATTTATGTCCAAAGTATTACTTAATTTTTAATGACTATTTTCATGATTATTTCTTCGTAATGATTCTTTTAATGATTAATCATTGTTAATGATTATTTAATGATCAGATCATTGGGGTTTTTTTTTTCAGTTACTAATTTCTATATATTTTCCACTATGTTCAAAGAATAGGGCATAAACCGCTTTTAGTTTTTAAAAATTACTCAGATTTTTAGAGCCTGATCAATCCTAGACAGTGTTCAATGGGCAATGAATTGTGGTCCAAATCTTCTCTAATGTAATTTAGTTTAATTTGTCTTTAAATCTGCCAAATTCTGGGGGAAGTGCATTAAGTTTATCATTATAAACAATTTGCATATTTAGTAATTTTTCATAATCAACAATGCTTTGGCTATGAACTCATAAGTTTGTAGTGAATTTTAATATTTTTTAATGAAGAGTGTTTAGTTTGAGACTACAATTTTCCCCAAATCATGTGTATGAGATATCCACAGATGTTCTACATAGCTACCACAAGATTTTTTCCTGGTTTACTTGGTCCACATTTTATTCTATTTAGCAAATTTTCTTTAGGTTATGTGACAATGCTTTCTAATTACAATAAAGATAAATTATTGTTTATTTTTGGCTCTTTTCATTTTGCATTTTTAAGACTTCAGAGAGATGAAATGTAAAACTATGGATATTCTGAAGTAATTGTTTCTGAAGTTTTGCTGTGTTCTTTCGACATTCCCATTGTCCCTGTTAAGGGCTTGCCAGGTGGTGCTAGTGATAAAGAACCCTCCAGCCAATGCAGGAGGCATAAGGAAAGCAGTTCAATCCTGCGTTGGGAAGATTCCCTGGAAGAGGGCCTGGCAACTCACTCTAGTATTCTTGCCTGGAGAATCCCATGGACAGAGGAGTCCAGCAGGCTACAGTCCATAATACATGACAAAGCAACTTAGTGAACACACATAGCTACTTAACAATGTTATGATAGTTTCAAATGAATGGTGAAGGAACTTAGCCATACATATACATGTATCCTCTCTTCCACATATGCCAGCATTAAAATCTTTAAAAAAATTACCTTTCAAAATATAATAAGGACTTTTGATAATTCAATTCAGTTCAGCCGCTTGGTTGTCTGTGACTCTTTGCGACTCTGTGAATCGCAGCACACCAGGCCTCCCTGTCCATCACCAACTCCCGGAGTTCACTCAGACTCACGTCCAGGGAGTCACTGATGCCATCCAGTCATCTCATCCTCTGTCATCCCCTTCTCCTCCTGCCCCCAATCCCTCCCAGCATTAGAGTCTTTTCCAATGAATCAACTCTTCGCAGGAGGTGGCCAAAGTACTGGAGTTTCACCTTTAGCATCATTCCTTCCAAAGAAATCCCAGGGCTGATCTCCTTCAGAATGGACTGGTTGGATCTCCCTGTAGACTAAGGGACTCTCAAGAGTCTTCTCCAACACCACAGTTCAAATACATCAGTTCTTTGGCACTCAGCTTTCTTCACAGAGTCCAACTCTCACATCCATACATGACCACAGGAAAAACCATAGCCTTGACTAGACGGGCCTTTGTTGGCAAAGTAATGTTTCTGCTTTTGAATATGCTATCTACGTTGGTCATAACTTTCCTTCCAAGGAGCAAGCGTCTTTTAATTTCCTGGCTGCAATCACCATCTGCAGTGTTTTGGAGCCCCCCAAAATAAAATCTAACAGCTTCCACTGTTTCTTCATCTATTTTCCATGAAATGATGGGATCAGATGCCATGATCTTAGTTTTCTGAATGTTGAGCTTTATGCCAAATTTTTCACTCTCCTCTTTCACTTTCATCAAGAGGCTTTTAAGTTCCTCTTCACTTTCTGCCATAAGGGTGATGTCATCTGCACAGCTGAGGTTATTGATATTTCTCCTGGCAATCTTGATTCCAGCTTGAGCTTCTTCCAGCCCAGCGTTTCTCATGATGTACTCTGCATAGAAGTTAAATAAGCAGGGTGACAATATACAGCCTTGACGTATTCCTTTTTTAGATTCTGCTTTTAATTAGTGGATTATCATTAGATTTTATAGTTTCCTGTATTCAAAGCAAGCAAATATATATATATTTTCAATTTCCTTATTTTAATCTATTTGCAAAAGCTGGAAGTTTCATATTGCTGAGGTATGCCATCTGTGTAAGGAGAAAATAGTCTTGTGGGCAAATCATAACAACCATTAAAGGTAAAGATTTTATTTCTTTTTCTGGCTTGTAATGGCATCGTCTCTCTTTATGTCACCATTCAGTTCAGTTCAGTCGCTCAGTCGTGTCTGACTCTTTGCGACCCAATGAATCACAGCATGCCAGGCCTCCCTGTCCATCACCAACTCCCGGAGTTCACTAAGACTCACACCCATCGAGTCAGTGATGTCATCCAGCCATTTCATCCTCTGTCGTCCCCTTCTCCTGCTGCCCTCAATCCCTCCCAGCATCAGAGTGTTTTACAATGAGTCAACTGTTCACATGAGGTGGCCAAAGTACTGGAGCTTCAGCGGTAGCATCATTCCTTTCAAAGAATCCCAGGGCTGATCTCCTTCAGAATGGACTGGTTGGATCCCCTTGCAGTCCAAGGGACTCTCAAGAGTCTTCTCCACAGTTCAAATGCATCAATTCTTCGGTGCTTAGCCTTCTTCACAGTCCAACTCTCACATCCATACATGACTACTGGAAAACCATAGCCTTGACTAGATGAACCTTTGTTGGCAAAGCAATATCTCTGCTTTTGAATATGTTATCTAGGTTGGTCATAACTTTCTTCCAAGGAGTAAGTGTCTTTAATTTCCTGGCTGCAGTCACCATCTGCAGTGATTTTGGAGCCCAACAAATAAAGTCTGACACTGTTTCCACTGTTTCCCCATCTATTTTCCATGAAGTGATGGGACCAGATGCCATGATCTTTGTTTTCTGAATATTGAGCTTTAAGACAACTTTTTCACTCTCTTTCACATTCATCAAGAGGCTTTTTAGTTCCTCTTTGCTTTCTGCCATAAGGGTGGTGTCATCTGCAACTGGGTATTGCTTTTGCTTTGGCTCCATCCCTTTATTCTCTCTGGAGTTATTTCTCCACTGATCTCCAGTAGCATAGTGGGCACCTACTGACCTGGGGAGTTCCTCTTTCAGTATCCTATTATTTTGCCTTTTCATACTGTTCATGAGGTTCTCAAGGCAAGAATACTGAAGTGGTTTGCCATTCCCTTCTCCAGTGGACCACATTCTGTGAGACCTCTCCACCATGACCCGCCCGCCTTGGGTTGCCCCATGGGCATGGCTTGGTTTCATTGAGTTAGACTAGCCTGTGGTCCTAGTGTGATTAGATTGACTAGTTTTCTGTGAGTATCATTTCAGTGTGTCTGCCCTCTGATGTCCTCTTGCAACACCTACCATCTTACTTTGATTTCTCTTACTTTGGGCGTGGGGTATCTCTTCACAGCTGCTCCTTACCTTGGATGAGGGGTATCAAATGGCAATGTTAACTGTGCTGTCGTCACTTAAAATAAATTTCAGAAAGCTTCTTGTGCTAACTCTTAAAGTAACAAAATCACTGATTAGGTCAAGATGCAAAACATAAATATTAAACACAAATTAATATGTCTCCAAGTTTATCATCCCCTAAGAATGAGGCTTGGATGCTAAGAATCTTGTATTTTTCATAGCCAGATTTAGCACCAGGAGAAAGACATACGATAAAACAGCAATGAGAGATGAATGCCAATTACCCCTCAAAGGACCAAACACAAATTTTCAGAAAGAATATAATATACAATCAGGAAACTAGAACAAAATTGTGTTTTCATTGTAGAGAAACAATTTAAATCTTGCCACATTTACACATGTTGATGGAAAAACATGTAGCTGAATGACTGTCAGTACAGATGGATCTGTCTATAAATGGATAAATTTTGGAAGGATTTTAATGATCCACTCTACATTCCTTTTAATGAGCTACATCAACTTGTTTACCTCAACAATATAATGAATTCGGAGAATCTTGAACTTGAATCCTTATTTTAGTCTCTTGTGCTTATGTGTAAAATTACATAATTTATATATCTATGGGAAAAGTATATTTTTACTACCATTTTTTGTATGAATATATTGAAATAAGTTAAAGCATGGTAAATATCACACAATAAGTTGCTAAGTTTATATCCATAGTGCTTCTCATTACACTTTAGGATAATAAAATATTGAGACCACTGTAGTTTAAAGGGTAAGTTTACATGTGAGCTAATTCCCTTGGGCATTCTTAATGCATATCAGTTATTTATACATTTTTAGATTTAAAACTCACAATTGTATATGCTAAATATTAAAAAATTCAGATAATGTTACTTATTAACTATATAAACTCTAAAACTATTTGGGGTATAAAATTCTAGAATGCTTAGGTCAATTCATGTAAATATTCCAAATGTTTTGCATTTTAATAGTCTGGATTTCTGATCCACAATCATTTCTGAATTACTAGATAGTTATATTTTCTAATTTATTGATTTTGTCAATATTCTCAGATGTAACTTTAACAGGAAGTTTAAAGAAAGGGCTTACCTGGTGGCTCAGAGGTTAAAGCATCTGCCTCCAATGCGGGAGACCCGGGTTCGATCCGTGGGCTGGGAAGATCCTCTGGAGAAGGAAATGGCAATCCACTCCAGTATTCTTGCCTGGAGAATCCCATGGACTGAGAAGCCTAGTAGGTTACAATCCACGGGGTCGCAAGAGTCGGACACGACTGAGTGACTTCACCACATTAATGGAAGCAAAATTAGATGAAAAGAAGTTTTAAGACTGCAAAGCTCATATGATATTTTTTGTGTCTCAGTGCAAGGCTTTGTGTGCGGTGGGGGTTTAATGTCTGATATGATCACACAGCTTTATTGGCTATTTTCTTTTTGTAGCAGTATGTGAACTGTTTGGATTTCAACAATGCCAAGTCATTTACTATGGATAACAATTATTACTGTGGTAGTGGTTGTAAATTCAAAATAAGTCTGAATAATGAATTTAAAGGAATTTCCTGTCAGAAAGTAAGTAAAAATTAAACTTGCTTCCAGGACCCGCAGGCATGGAAGCATCCCTAGTTGACCCACATCTATATTATAGATATTATCATATGTGTCTTCAGGGACTATGAGACAAATGATTTTTATCCTTATCTAAGATAGAGGAAATGAGTAAGTTATTTTCAATCTTCTCTTAACTTCAGATTTTTTTAGTGTTGTTTAGTCGCTAAGTTGTGTCTGACTCTTTTGTGACCCCATGGACAGGTCCCTCTGTCCATGGGATTTCCAGGCAAGAGTACTGGAGTGTTTTACCATTGCCTTCTCCAGGGGATCTTCCTGACCCACAGATCAAGCCCACATCTCCAGCATTTACAGGTGGATTATTTACTGGCTGAGCTATAAGGAAAGCCCAAAAGCTTTTAGAGCAGACCCCAAACCTCAGGTTATAGGCGGCATCTGACCAGCCTTAAATGTACAACTCTGACTAATTTACATCTTCCTCTGGTGAAGAGGCAGATATATATTTTTTTCTTCTTTTCTCATTTATCATGTGTGCCTTCATTGCCCAAACCATCAGTTTTATCAGTGGTCTCATATGGCATGCTTCCTGCAATTCAGAAATCCATGAACTAAGCAGATCTATCAGTTAAGAAATTATACAGGGACTCAAACTGATGATCCAGTTTAATTTGCCAAGCATCCTCATTGATTTCATCTGACTATGAATCAATTTGTTGCAAATATGTATGTCTGTGTTTCAGTTACACTACAAGTTAAATATTGATTTTTTTCCAAGGAGATTTGTTGCTCAACAAACCATTCCAGATTACTTGAAGGTACACTGCCTAAGAAACTGATAAGTTAATATAGATTTTGGAAATTTGCATACTTGAAATAAAGCAAGGTTTTCAGTTGTCATTGTGTTGAGAATTTGGAGAAGTGGTGTTGCAAGAAGAGTGTTTTTAACATGCTTAATTGTTATATGCAGTAGAAGTAACACAGGAAATAGTATCTAACCACTTTAAAATTGTCATTAAAAAAAAAAAAAAAGATCTATTATGGGCTTCTCTGGTGGCTCAGATTGTAAAGACTCTGCCTGCAATGCAGGAGACCCAAGTTCCATCCTCATGTTGGGAAGATCCCCTGGAGAAGGGAATGGCTACCCACTCCAGTATTCTTACCTGGGAAATCCCACGGACAGGAGAGCCTTGTGAACGACAGTCCTTGGGGTTGCAAAGAATTGGACACAACTGAGTTAGTAACACTTCAATTAGTAGGGTTTTTTGTGAAAATATTAAGACTATAGCCAGTACCTAGTCTTTAGCTTCATAAGTGGAAGATTTTAGTACAATTTAGAACTGATTTTATAAAGATAAAACTAAATTCTATGGAAATTCCCAGTACAGCAAGGATTCAGTTTTCATTGCTGCATTTCTATCTTCCTTCAATGTTTCTTGTTAATTTTGCACAGGATTGATCTGTTCTTTTATTGACCACTATAAGCATATTTTGTTTCTTCCTTGCAATTTGAAATATAAAACTAAATATTCAGTTTATCTCACTATCACTTTCTGCCTTGTACTGCTTTGCTAGAATTACACATGTGCACATATTACCCCACTCTTCATGGATGGCAGCCTTGTCGTGGTGAAGGGGCTTGCAAAACTCAATGAAGCGATGAGCCATGACATGCAAGCCCACCCAAGATGGATGGATCAGAGCACAGAGTTCTGACAATACATGATCCACTGGAGAAGAAATGCAAACTACCCCAGGATGCTAGCCTTGAGAATCTCATGAACTCTATAAAAGACTGAAAAGAAGAAGAGGGCATCAGAGGATGAGAGAGCTGGACAGCATCACCAATGCAATGAACATGAACTTGGGCAAACTTCAGGAAATGGTGAGGGACAGGGAGGCCTGGCCTGCTGCAGTCCATGGGGTCCCAAAGAGTTGAACATGACTGAGCAACTGAGCAACAGCAGCAACATTTTATTCCTTCTCCATCTGTTCCTGATGAACATGAATCATGCCATTGGAGAATGTATTAGTTTCTGCTTAATGCTATAACAAATTACTGAAAACTTGTTAGCTTAAAAATACAAATTTGTTTACTTATAGATTTGGAGGTCAAAAAGTCTCACCAGTTAGAATCAAATTGTCAGCAGAGATATCTTCCTTCTGCACACTCTAGAAGATGATCCATTTCTTTGCCTTTTCCAGCCTCCAGATGCTGCCCACTTTCATTTGTTCATCCAAACTCTGCCTTCACTGTCACATTATTTTCTCTGAATCTGATTCTTCTGCTTAAAAAGGCCCTTGTGATTGCACTGGGGTCAGGTAGATTTCCCAGGGCAATCTCATCTCAAAATCCTTAAATTAATTGTATCTGCAAAACCCCAATTGTCACTGAAGGTAACAAATTCACAGGTTCCAGAAATTAGGGTGTGTACATGTTGGGGGGAGCCATTATTTTGTGGTCATGTTGCTTAACACAGAAAGGAGTCACTTATAAAGGATCCCACATTTTTTTAAAGATTGAGTCAATGGTTTTCAATTTCATGCACATGGATACTACAATTTTGTGCACATCTATATTTCCTATTTTATAAAGTGGGTTTACAATGTGAATTTTGAATGTTTGGTATTTTCTGACTCAATTTCTTTCTTTGATTTTTTATTTTTTTGCATATTTACTTGTCAGTTTTTAAATTTTGTTGATTTTCTCTAGACTCTGACATTTCTTTGTTTAGGGGATGAAGTTACAGATTTACTTAAACTTTTAATATCATAACAATAAATTATCCATAAATATTTTATAGATTAATAGTATTTTACTTAATTTGCACAGTTAGTCTTTATAAACAAGGATAAGAAATACAAATTATACATAGCTTATTCTTTTTTCTTAAGAAATTACTGTTATATCACTTAATTTCATTATCTTTTCTTTCTTTTGAATGATATGTCTATTCATTAAATAGTAATTTTTCCATATAATGAAATCCATAATATTTTGTGATAGATTTTAGTATCCATAGGATCATTTTTTGAAACGTTTTGCAAAGATTGGCAGTAATGACTCAAAGAAAAATATTTATCCCAGTGTCTGCTTCATTGCTCATGTAGCTTAGAAAAGTGAATAAATCTTCTTCAATTTCCTAAAGAGATGAGATTTTTGCTTTTCTATGGGCTTCTATCATGTTCAGCCCATAGTATAAGCAATGAGAATTATGAATGATCATAGGAGAAACAAGCTACTTTTTCCATTAGAAAAATATAATTTTTTTCTATTTTTATGTCTGTATCGAGATTTTGTACGTCCTATCTTTGCATACATAGAAAGGAAGAGGTGAGCAAACTGACATTTATTTTTTGCCTATTGTGATAACAGATAAGATCTATTGAGCTCTTCTCTTAAGTGCAAGGCACTTGGTGCTTCACAGTACATACCCATTTAATTCTCAAAGCAAACACCTGATATTTTTTGTACTCCCACTTTACAGTTGTGAAAACTGGGAAATACAAAAGCCAAGCAACTTCCACACAGTGCTATTAAAAACCAGTAATCATGACCTAGTGATTTGAACCCAGACAAGTCCATACTCTTACTATATGAATCTGCCTTTAGAGGTCATGCATGGGGCTAAATGCTTTCATCTTTATTTTACCACTTGGGCATCATAGTAATAAACATTATAAGATGCTCCTAATTCCCAAAGGCTGAAATTGCCATCTTGCAAAATAAAAGGGAAAAAATGAAGCTTGTGAAATATTTCAGAGATGTGCCAAGTAGCTTAAAGTTCATAGGCTTTGGGGGCATTTATTCAATTTACAGCCATTCCAAACTACTCATGAAAAGCTAAGTGCTCTGAATGATATAAAGATGAATTAGCGACTGCTGTTGCCTCAAAGGAGCCTACATTTTAGTAGGTCCTGTATTACTTATAAAGAATCTCTATAATGTTGTACAAAGTGATGTTGTTAACTGTTTTCAGCCCTGTTTTCTCCACAAAGTCTCATTCTTATCAGTTCCAATGACAAATCTTGGTCTGAAGCACAGAAGCTCAAAGAAATCTATTCCAAACCTGTGAAGCTCATTATAAATTGGTTCTTTCTACTAGACTAAGTTTTACTCTATTTCTACTTGGGAAATTGAACATCTGCTTTTTAAAAAAAACATTTGTACCTGAGTCCTTTTATTGATCTGCTTGCCATGTAAGGTCTTGAGGACTAGGAACCAGCTTCAGTTTTCTCAGAACTCCAACCCAAGGATAGTGGTTCTGATATGTTATTATGGCCTGGTGATTGAGACCTGTCTATTTGCTGACAGAGTTTGATGACACTGACTTCCTGCTTACTTTCCTTCCTTTTTGAGTAACATCCACTCCTCTGTTTCTTATTGCCGTCCTCTGACTAAGCTCAGTTGAATTCAGTTCATCCAAAGCAAAATGAGCTTAAAGTAACTTAATATTCAGTCTCCAGAGTCAATTCTTGGCTCTGTCATTTTTAGCTATGTGGTTCTAAATTAGTAACTAGCCTTTTTGGTTCTAGTTTGCACATTCCTATATAATTAAGATAACAAAAACAATAAAAAAAATATTTAGGCTTTTCTGTGTGCCAGGAACTTGAAGGGAAAAAAAGATAGAAAATAAATATCCTAAATGACAAGGTCAAAAACGGTGTCAAAATCAATGACATTATTGGGTTCTTCTGGTGGCTCAAATGGCAAAAAATCCATGTGCAATGCAGGAGACCCAGCTTCAATCCCTGGATCAGGAAGATTCTCCTGGAGAAGAAAATGCAGCCCACTCCAATATTTTTGCTGGAGAATTCCATGGTGGGCTATAGTCCATGGGGTTTCAAAGAGTCAGACATGACTGAGCGACTAACTCTTGGCTACAAATTCATGTTTATAATCTTTCCATTCCTCTCTTGGAGATTTTATATTGGAGGTATCATGTCTGGCATGATATGGGGTATGGTAACACCAAACTCAGACAGGAGTTAGAGAACTGAGTGAATACTGGAATGCAAGAGGCATAGACATGGTCAACTGTGGTTTGATCTAGGGACTTACTAGAAAAAGTGCTGGGAACAAAAGCCAATTTGAGATCTCTAGGAAAGCAGGTGAAATGACTGGAAATTGCACCTGGGGAAACAGTCATTAGAGTCATTTAATTCTGAAGATTGACATCTCTTGCCTCAAGCCTAGTTTTAATGAGCCTGAAGTCTGAATATTGTGACTTCTTTGACAGCAGTACCATCAGGCGCTGCCCAGCACCTAACAGGAGGAGCAGCATCTCTAGTACCTTGGGTCCACTGTAGTGTCAGAAAGTCACACAGTCACCCCAAATTTTCTTATTTTCCTTTCATACCAGAGCACCAGTTCTGCCTTGTTGGGGGTACGTTTTATTCTAAGTTTCAAATGTTTCAAAGATTCTAATGTGCCACATGGATAAAGTAGAAAAATTACCTGTGTGATGCTATTTTATTGAGATATATACTCTCACCAAAGCAAGTTTGATTGCCACATTGATCATCAGAGAGAAGAAAAGTAAATTTCTAATATTTTTCTTGATGCAGTTAAGAAAAAAAAATTGCTAAATCCTAAATTTTGCACAAATCCATTTGTTGCCCTTTATAGAAGCAAAATCTTAGTTAACCCAAGGAAAATGAAAGGTTATATTGTCCCTCAAATGAACAGGATATCAACTTCAGACAAGAAACTGGTCTGTCTCTTCTTTTTCTTAAAAAAGAAGATAAAGGAGGTATGAGAATGTAGACATCTGTGTGTATGTGCTTGTATGTGGTGCGGCCAGTGAGAGTAGTATGAGGAATAGTTCTAAGTCCTTATCAAGAGTAATCAGGAGTAAACGGCAAATGAACCAACTTTTATGTACCACTCTCACTATTCCTAAAGGCTATTCTGATTTGTATAATTCAGTGATCTTACTTCAAGGCTGTAGCTTTGTCAAAAAAATCAAGGAAAATTTCAATGCAGTGGCTCGATTGCTGTTACATATTAAAAGTGATTAGCTGCATTCATGAATCTATAATCACACCTGCAAATGAGGAAGGAATCTATAGAAATAGGAAGCATTTTCAAAGTCATGAATATGCATGCAGTGTGTGTTGCCAGAAATATCATAATAAAAATAGTTTGTAAGTATCCAGGATTCAGTAATACTGCTTTTATTTTCCAGATGTGAGAACTCAGCCATTTTGACTGAGATAATAAGCCTGAAGTTCAATATTTAGAACTTACCATTCCTGGGGCTCATTTCAGAAAAAAACAGTTTTATGTGTGTTGAGGAAACAAAACTGATATTGAGAAGTGGCTTCAGGTAACCAGGAAACTTCAATGCCCACCTCTTCCCACAATTGAATATTTATACGTTGGCTGGTCCCTGTACTTCCTTCATTAAAAGTTTATTAGGTTATTAAGACTTCATTTGTAAATATAATTGAAAAAGGTTGAGGAAACCATACCTATAAATTTAAATCAAACAGAGACACACACTCAGTCTCTTAGTTATTTTAACTCATAAAAATTTGAATCACAGATTTTCTCTTAAGGGGTATTTTCAACAGAGAGTATTACAAAAACCCTGAGGACTTTGAGATGTTGGAAGCTTGGTTAAATATATTTAATACAGTGGTTCAGTCCAGTTAAATGTATTATGAATACCTGGACACCAAAATGACTTTCTATTTCTCTAGTCTTTCATTCATAAGAATACCTTCACAACTTCTTTATTTTTTGATTAATGGTAACAGAGAATTGTGAGTGTATGAAAATGAGGCTTATTCAGAGCTACAAGCAACACACAAGACTTCAGAGACATTGGGAAGTTAATTTTCTTTCCTTTAGTCATATTGTTTTTTTTCTTCTCTGGATTTAGAGCTTAAATTACCAACTTCTTTGTGAATCATATATCGATGTCATTGATACTCAGCAGTGTTACAAACCTCTTGAGGAAAAGCAGTGACAGTCTTAGATACATGCAGTTTTGTGGAACATGGATTAACTCAATAAATATGTGCCAAAGGGGAGGATACTTTGGAAATTGCTGTTTCATTAAAATCCATATTTTGTATTCTAATAGATCACTTTGCTATTTGGGAAGACATACTAATTAAAACAATAAGAGCTATTTTTTCCTTTTAACAAGTCAGATGTCTTTTTTCGAAAAATAGATTTACTGTAGGCTAAACCAGTACTCATGTATGGATGTGAGAGTTGGACTATAAAGAAAGCTGAGCACAGAAAAATTGATGCTTTTGAACTGTAGTGCTGGAGAAGACTCTTGAGAGTCCCTTGGATTGCAGAGAGATTCAACCAGTCCATCCTAAAGGAAATCAGTCCTGGGTATTCATTGGAAAGACTGATGTTGAAGCTGAAACTCCAATATTTTGGCCACCTGACATGAAGAGCTGACTCATTTGAAAATGTTGGGAAAGATTGAAGAAAGGAGGAGAAGGAGATGACAGAAGATGAGATGCTTAGATGGCATCACTGACTCAATGGACATGAGGTTGAGTAAACTCCAGTGATAAATAGGGAGGCCTGGAGTGCTGCAGTTCATGGGGTCGCAGAGAGTTGACAAGACTAGCAACTGAACTGAACTGACCTAAAACTTCCTCTATTTTACCTAATTAAATTAGGAGTGAAATTAAGTGATAAATGAAATATGATACCGACAATGCAACTACATACTTAGATATTAGTTCAGTCTTAGAAGCATGACATCATAGGATATGACAATGATAAGCAACTTTAATTAAGTAAATATTCTTTTACAAGCTATTTAGGGCCAGTTGCTGCCTTAAGTGTTGATTGTTCACTTATAAAGGTTATGAATCTATGGCCTTCTAGATTCAAGAACCTAAGAGGGAAACCAAAGAATAACCAGTCAGCACACAAGACAATGTGGTATCTAATATTATAATGAAATGCAAAGTACTATGGTGACATATATTCTGGGTACTTAAATCAATCTTTTGACTGAAGAGTTATAAGGGAGAATTTCCCAGAGGAAATTACTCTGGTACCTGTGTAATAAACAGAAAATATCTACAAAAAGAAAAAGAAGGTAGAATTTTTAATGTAGTGAAACATCTGTCATGGGCAAGGCCTAAAAATGTCAAAAACCATATTTATGGAAACTCAAGTGAATTCTCTGGTGAGGATACTTGGAAGAATCAGAGTAGATTCTCAATGACAAAGAATGGACCATATGATACAGATTTTCTTCAATTCAGTTCAGTTCAGTCACTCAGTCATGTCTGACTCTTTGTGACCCCATGAATCGCAGCATGTCAGGCCTCCCTGTCCATCACAAACTCCCGGAGTTCACTCACACTCACGTCTGTCGAGTCAGTGATGCCATCCAGCCATCTGTCATCCCCTTTTCCTCCTGCCTCCAATCCCTCCTAGCATCAGAGTCTTTTCTAATGAGTCAACCCTTTGCATGAGGTGGCCAAAGTATTGGAGTTTCAACTTCAGCATCAGTCCTTCCAATGAACACCCAGGACTGATCTCCTTTAGAATGGACCAGTTGGATCTCTTGGCAGTCTAAGAGACTCTCAAGAGTCTTCTCTAACACCACACTTCAAAAGCATCCATTCTTTGGTGCTCAGCTTTCTTGATGGTCCAACTCTCACATCTATACATAACTACTGGAAAAACCATAGCCTTAACTAGATAGACCTTTATTGGCAAAGTAATGTCTCTTCTTTCTAATATTTTGTCTAGGTTGGTCATAACTTTCCTTCCAAGGAGTAAGAGTCTTTTAATATCAAGGCTGCAATCACCATTGGCAGTGTTTTGGAGCCCCCCAAAATAAAGTCTGACACTGTTTCCACTGTTTCCCCATCTATTTCCCATGAAGTGATGGGAGCGGATGCCATGTCTTAGTTTTCTGAATATCGAGCTTTAAGCCAACCTTTTCACTCTCCTCTTTCACTTTCATCAAGAGGCTTTTTAGTTCCTCTTCGCTTTCTGTCATAAGGGTGGTGTCATCTGCATATCTGAGGTGATTGATATTTCTCCCAGCAATCTTGATTCCAGCTTGTGCTTCTTCCAGCCCAGCATTTCTCATGATGTACTCTGCATAGAAGTTAAATAAGCAGGGTGAAAATATACAGCCTTGACATACTCCTTTTCCTATTTGGAACCAGTCTGTTGTTACATGTCCAGTTCTAACTGTTGCTTCCTGACCTGCATACAGATTTCTCAAGAGGCAGGTCAGGTGGTCTGGTATTCCCATCTCTTTCAGAATTTTCCACAGTTTATTGTGATCCACACAGTTAAAGGTTTTGGCCTAGTCAATAAAGCAGAAATAGATATTTTTCTGGAACTCTCTTGCTTTTTCGATGATCCAGGGGATGTTGGCAATTCGATCTCTGGTTCCTCTGCCTTTTATAAATCCAGCTTGAACATCTGGAAGTTCACAATTCATGTATTGCTGAAGCCTGGCTTGGAGAATTTTGAGCATTACTTCAAGCGTGTGAGATGAGTGCAATTGTGTGGTAGTTTGAACATTCTTTGATGTTGCCTTTTTTGGGGATTGAAATGAAAATTGACTTTTTCCAGTCCTGTGGCCACTGCTGAGTTTTCCAAATTTGCTATATTGAGTGCAGCACTGTCATAGCATCATCTTTCAGGATTTGAAATAGCTCAACTGGAATGCCATCACCTCCACTAGCTTAGTTTGTGGTGATGCTTCCTAAGGCCCATTTGACTTCGCAGTCCAGGATGTCTGCCTCTAGGTGAGTGAACACACGGATCACAGCCTTGTCTAACTCAGTGAAACTAATCTATGCCGTGTGGGGCCACCAAAGATGGCCGAATAATGGTGGAGAGGTCTGACAGAATGTGGTCCACTGGAGAAGGGAATGGCAAACCCCTTCAGTATTCTTGCCTTGAGAACCCCATGAACCGTATGAAAAGGCAAAATGATAGGATACTGAAAAAAGAACTTCCCAGGTCGGTAGGTGCCAAATATGCTACTGGAGATCAGTGGAGAAATAACTCCAGAAAGAATGAAGGGATGGAGCCAAAGCAAAAACAATATCCAGTTGTGGATGTGACTGATGATAGAAGAAAGGTCCGATGCTGTAACAATATTACGTAGCAATATTACATAGGACCCTGGAATGTTAAGTCCATGAATCAAGGCATATTGGAAGTGGTCAAATAGGATATAGCAAGAGTGAATGTCGACATTCTAGGAATCAGCAAACTAAAATGGGCTGGAATGGGTGAATTTAACTCAGATGACCATTATATCTACTACTGTGGGCAGGAATCTCTTAGAAGAAATGGAGTAGCCATCAGGGTCAACAAAAGAGTCTGAAATGCAGTACTTGGATGCAATCTCAAAAATGACAGAATGATCTCTGTTTGTTTCCAAGGCAAACCATTCAGTATCACAGTAATCTAAACCTATTCCCCAACCAGTAATGCTGAATGGGCTGAAGTTGAACAGTTTCTACGAAGACCTACAAGACCTTTTAGAACTAACACCCAAAAAAGATGTCCTTTTCATTACAGGGGACTGGAATGCAAAAGTAGGAAGTCAAGAAACACCTGGAGTAACAAGCAAATTTGGCCTTGAAATACGGAATGAAGCACATCAAAGACTAATAGAGTTTTGCCAAGAGAACACACTGGTCATAGCAAACACCCTCTTCCAACAACACAAGAGAAGACCCTGCATATGGACATCACCAGATGGTCAACACTGAAATCAGATTAATAATATTCTTTGCAACCAAAGATGGAGAAGTTCTATACAGTCAGCCAAAACAAGACCAGGAGCTCAGATCATGAGCTCCTTATTGCTAAATTCAGACTAAAATTAAAGAAAGTAGGGAAAACCACTAAACCATTCAAGTATGGCCTAAATCAAATCCCTTGTGATTATACAGTGGAAGTGAGAAGTATATTTAAAGGACTAGATCTGATAGAGTGCCTGATGAACTATGGATGGAGGTTTCTGACACTGTACAGGAGACAGGGATCACGACCTTCCCCATGGAAAAGAAATGCAAAAAAGAAAAATGGCTGTCTGGGGAGGACTTACACATCTTCTTAGGTCATATCAAAAGTTTGGATCTCATCTTTAGATCAAAGGCCAACATCATAGGATTTTAATCCAAAACCAAATGTGTTTCTTCAGCTACTTTGAGGTGAAAGGTATGATGTCTATCTACACTTTAGAGTTTAGCAGTCAATATTCAGCAGCAAGTAGAATTTTTCTTTTGCTCTCTTTCTCTCTCTTTTCCTCTTCCTTCCTCATTGTCACTTTCTGTCTTTTGTCTCTCTTTATCATTTGTTCTCTCCTATAGAATTATTGACATTTTCTTAATGGGTAAGTTAAAAGGCTTATGATCATTCTGTAATCTAGATTATGGTATTAATACATATTACTGAAATGACAAATGCAAATCTTTTAATGGAGACAACTGAACTAACCAAATGAGTAAAAAGTGACTCAGGTGTTAAATCTTCCTAATATAATTTGACATGCAAAGGTGTGACTTTAAATTATAATGGCCAGTAACTGAAACAGAGAGTTTCAGTTAGAAACAGAAGTAAATATAGCTAATTTCGGATATAGATAAAATGATTGATAAATCAAATCTTAATTGTGATTTACATATAGAATAATCCACCCTTATTAAATATAAATTTGGCAGAATAAGAACAAAGAAATTGTTTAATAGAACTTTAGATGAAACGGATCAAGAAATTAAATTGGCTCAGTGAGTTCACTACTAAAATACTCAATAAAATTTATTATTCTCTATAAAATTTCAATTAAAATGTTTGCATTTTCTGCTTCTGAACAAGATGGGACTTGATTTATCTTTCTGCCTAAAACAAAAATAAACAAAACTATGAAACAGATTTTTTAAAAAACTTGATGTCAGGCAATGAATGACGGTGATCACTGAGGGATGGAAAACAATGAAATGAACCCAGTTATTACTCTATGAGATACTTTCCAAGATATGGGATAGAAAATAATCCATGCAGAGGGTTCAGCTAGACTCTTTAAGATTTATGTTGATGTATGGCAAAACCAATACAATATTGTAAAGCACAATAAACTGTAGAAAATTCTGAAAGAGATGAGAATACCAGACCACCTGATCTGCCTCTTGAGAAATCTGTATGCAGGTCAGGAAGCAACAGTTAGAACTGGACATGGAAGAACAGAATGGTTCCAAATAGGAAAAGGAGTACATCAAGGTTGTATATTGTCACCCTGCTTATTTAACTTCTATGCAGAGTACATCATAAGAAATGCTGGACTGGAAGAAGCACAAGCTGGAATTAAGAGTGCCGGGAGAAATATCAATAACCTCAGATATGCAGATGACATTACCCTTTTGGCTGGAAGCGAAGAGGAACTAAAAAGCCTCTTGATGAAAGTGAAAGAGGAGAGTGAAAAAGTTGGCTTAAAGCTCAACATTCAGAAAATGAAGATCATGGCCTCCAGTCCCATCACTTTATGGAAATGGATGGGGAAACAGTGGAAACAGTGTCAGACTTTATTTTTAGGGGCTCCAAAATCACTGCAGATGGTGACTGCAGCCATGAAATTAAAAGATGCTTACTCCTTGGAAGAAAAGCTATGACCAACCTAGATAGCCTATTCAAAAGCAGAGACATTACTTTGCCAACAACGATCTGTCTAGTCAAGGCTATGGTTTTTCCAGTAGTCATGTATGGATGTAAGAGTTGGACTGTGAAGAAGGCTGAACCCCGAAGAATTGATGCGTTTGAACTGTGGTGTTGGAAAAGACTCTGGAGAGTCCCTTGGACTGCAAGGAGATCCAACCAGTCCATTCTGAAGAAGATCAGCCCTGGGTTTTCTTTGAAAAGGAATGATGCTAAAGCTGAAGCTCCAGTACTCTGGCCACCTCCTGCAAACAGTTGACTCATTGGAAAAGACCCTGATGCTGGGAGGGATTGGGGGCAAGAGGAGAAGGGGACGACAGAGGATGAGATGTCTGGATAGCATCCCTGACTCAATGGACATGAATCTGAGTGAACTCTGGGAGTTGGTGATGGACAGAGAGGCCTGGCGTACTGCGATTCATGGGATCTCAAAGAGTAGGACATTACAGCGACTGAACTGAACTAAAAATAAATAAATTTATATTAAAAAAAATCTTGAGATGATCTGAGAGTCTGGGAAGACAAAGGCAACTGGACTTTGAAAAGCACAGTAAAGAAACAGCCAGGAAAGTAACAGCTGCATAGAAAAAGAACTCAGGTGATATGAAGGAAATCCTTCTCAAATAGTCCTGAGTACTGATTTGCACACACACATAAAGCTACCAGAGTCCAGAGAAAGGATCACAAAAATGTATTACAGGTAATAGTGCATACAGGTGTTAAACCACTTCAGTCATGTCCAGCTCTTTGTGCCCCTATGGACTTAAGCCTGCCAGGCTCCTCTATTCATGGGATTCTCCAGGCAAGAATACTGCAGTGGGTTGCCATGCCCTCCTCCAAGGGATCTTCCTGATCAAGGATCGAACTCACATTTCCTGCATCTCCTGTATTGGCAAGTGAATTCTTTGCCACTAGTGCCACTTGGGAGGCAGCACAGCTAATAGTGTCTGGTACTAACACAGAGCTGGGAACACTGCCTGATTTACTAGGAAGAAAAGAAAATTGTATGACTAATAAGGCAGTGGGTAGCATATATGAGCAGGTCTTGACTAAGTAGTTATGAATAATTTGGTCTAGACTGAGAAACAGTCTATTTCCTAACAAATTCTAAAATACAAGATCCAGAAGAATGAAATCCTTAAAAAAATCTTAACCAAGTTACAGAAAAAACATTCAAGAATATTTATAAAATAATTAGTATGATTTGAAAATGTATGTTATGACATAGTACTGGTTGTTCTTTAGTTTCTAAGTCATGTCCACCTTTTTTTGTGACCCTATAGACTGACTGTAACCTACCACGCTCCACATGGAATTTCCCAGACAAGAATCCTGAAATGAGTTGCCATTTCTTTCTCCAGGGGATCTTCTCAACCCAGGGATTGTACCTGTGTGTCAACACAGGCAGGCAAGTTTATTTTTTTTTTTTTTTTTTAACCACTGAGCCACCAGTGAAGGCCTAGGGGATTAAACAGTAGAGTTTGATGATTTCACTTTGGAAAAATGAGATTTTGTCATTATGGGAAGGTCAAAAAGATTTGAGGTAAACTGATGTCCATTATTTTATTTCCCATATGTGTTTAACATGGGATGCATACATCTTTCAGTTCAGTTCAGTTAAGTCTCTCAGTTGTGTCCAAATCTGTGACCCATGGGTTGTAGCATGCCAGGCCTCTCTGTCCATCACCAACTCATGGAGTTTACTCAAACTCATGTCCATTGAGTTGGTGATGCCATTCAACCATCTTATTCTCTGTCATCCCCTTCTCCTCCTGCCTTCAATCTTACTTAACATCAGGGTCTTTGCATCAGGTGGCCAAAGTATTGGAGTTTCAGCCTCTACATCAGTCTTTCCAGTGAACATTCAGGACTGATTTCTTTAAGATGGACTGGTTGCATCTCCTTGCAGTCCAAGGGACTCTCAAGAGTCTTCTCCAACACTATAGTTTCAAAAGCATCAATTCTTCAGTGCTCAGCTCTTTTTATGATCCAACTCTAACATCCATTCCTGACTACTGGAAAAACCATAGCCTTGACTATATGGACCTTTTTTAGGCAAAGTAATATTCTTGCTTTTATTATGCTGTCTAGGTTGGTTGTAACTTTCATTCCAAGGAATAAGTTTCTTTTAATTTCATGGCTGCAGTCACCATCTGTACTGATTTTAGAGCCCCCAAAAATAAAGTCTGTCATTGTTTCCTCATTTATTTGCCATGAAATGATGAGACCAGATGCCATGATCTTAGTTTTCTCAGTGTTGAGCTTTAAGCCAACTTTTTCACTCTCCACTTTCACTTTCATCAAGAGGCTCTTTAGTTCTTTTTCACTTTCTGCCATAAGGGTGGTGTCATATGCATATCTGAGGTGACTGATATTTCTCCTGGAAATCTTGATTCCAGCTTGTGTTTCATCCAGCTCAGCATTTCTCATGGTGTACTCTGCATATAAGTTAAATAAGCAGGGTGACATCATACAGCCTTGACATACTCCTTTCTCAGTTTGGGACCAGTCTGTTGTTCCATGTCCAGTTCTACCTGTAGTTTCCTGACCTGCATGCAGATTTCTCAAGAGGCAGATCAGGTGGTCTGGTAACCCATCTCTTTCAGAATTTTCCACAGTTTATTGTGATCCACACAGTCAAAGGGTTTGGAATAGTCAATAAAGCAGAAACAGATGTTTTCCTGGAACTCTCATGCTTTTTTGGTGATCCAGCAGATGTTAGCAAACTGATCTTTGATGCCTTTTGTAAAACCAGCTTGAACACCTGGAATTTCAATGTATGGTCAGAAACCTCTGTCTGTAGCTCATCAGGCACTCTGTCTATCAGATCTAGTCCTTTAAATCTATTTCTCACTTCCAGTGTATGATCATAAGGGATTTGATTTAGTTCATACCTGAAGGTCTAGTGGTTTTCCCTACTTTCTTCAATTTAAGTCTGAATTTTGCTATAAGGAGATCATGATCTGAGCCACAGACAGCACCCCATCTTACTTTTGCTGATTGTATAGAGTTTCTCCATCTTTGGCTGCAAAGAATATAATTAATCTGATTTTGGTGTTGGCCACGTGGTGATGTCCATGTGCAGAGTCTTTTCTTGTGTTGTTGGAAGAGAGTGTTTGGTATACCCAGTGCACTCCCTTAGCAAAACTCCATTAGCCTTTGCCCTGCTTCATTCTGTACTCCAAGGTTAAAGTTGCCTGTTACTCCAGATGTTTCTTGACTTCCTGTTTTTGCATTCCAGTCCCCTATAATGAGCAGGACATCTTTTTTGGGTGTTAGTTCTAAAAGGTCTTGTAGGTCTTCACAGAACCATTCAACTTCAGCTTCTTTAGCGTTACTGCTCAGGGCATAGACTTGGATTACGGTGACATTGAATGGTTTGCTTCAGAAACAAACAGAGATCATTCTGTCGTTTTTGAGACTGCATGTAAGTATTGCATTTTGGACTCTTTTGTTGACTATGATGGCCACTCCATTTCTTCTAAGGAATTCTTGCCCACAGTATTAGATATAATGGTCATCTGTGTTAAATTCAGCCATTCCAGTCCATTTTATTGTGCTGATTCCTAAAATGTCGATGTTCACTCTTGCCATCTCTTGTTTGATCACTTCCAATTTGCCTTGATTCATGGACCTGACATTCCAGGTTCCTATGCAATATTGCCCTTTACAGCATCGAATCTTTCTTCTATCACTGGTCACATCCACATCCAGAAACAACTGGGTGTTGTTTTTGCTTTGGCTCTGTCTCTTCATTCTCTCTGGAGTTATTTTTCCACTGATCTCCAGTAGCATATTGATCACCTATTGACCTGAGGAATTCCTCCTTCACTGTTCTATCTTTTTGCCTTTTCATACTGTTCATGGGGTTTGCATGGCATGAATACCGATGTGTTTTGTCATTTCCTTCTCCAGTGGGCCCTTTTTGTCAGAACTCTCCACCATAACCCATCCATCTTGGGCGGCCCTATAAGGCATGGCTTAGTTTCATTGAGTTAGACAGGGCTGTGGTCCATGTGATTAGACTGGTTATTTTTCTGTGATTGTGGTTTCAGCCTGTCTGTCCCTGATGCCCTACGTGCCTACCTTCTTACTGGAGTTCCTCTTATATTGGGCATGGGATATCTTTTCATGGCCACTCAAGCAAAGCGCAGCAGTTGCTCCTTACCTTGGATATGGGGTATCTCCTCTTGGCTGCTGGCAGTTCCAGTGCTGCACAGCCACCACTCGCCGCTCCAGCACCACATATGTATCTTTACACATAAAATTTAGTAACATTAGAACACATTCCTGCCTATTCTTGTCTACAAGTAAATATCATGAATTATGTCTCTGGCTTTCTCCAGAAAGTTGTTGTTGTTGTTAGCTGCTAAGTTGTATCTGACACTTTATGACCCCACAGACTGCAGCACGCCAGGCCTTCCTGTCCTCACTACCTCCTGGAGTTTTCCCTAGTTCATGTCAATTGAGTCAGTGATGCTATCCAGCCACATCATCCTCTACCATCTTCTCTTTTTGCCTTCAATCTCTCCTAGCAACAATATCTTTTCAATGACTTGGCTATTGGCATCAAGTGGCTAACGTACTGAAGCTTCAGCTTCAGCATCAATGCTTCCAGTGAATATTCAGGGCTGATTTCCTTTAGGATTCATTGGTTTTACCTCCTTTCTGTCAAAAGGACTCTCAAGAATCTTCTCCAGCACCACAATTCAAAAGCATCAATTCTCTGGTGCTCGGCCTTCTTTATGGTCCATCTCTCACATCCATGTATGACTACTGGCAAAACCATAGCTTTGACTACATGGACCTTTGTTGGCAAAGTGATGTCTTTGCTTTTAATATGCTGTCTAAGTTTGTCATAGCTTTCCTACCAAGGAGAAAATGTCTTATAATTTCATGGCTATAATTGCCAAATGCCATGATCTTAGTTTTTTGAATGTTGATTTTAAGCCAACATTTTCACTCTTCCCTTTCACTTCATCAAGAGGCTATTTAGTTCCTCTTCACTTCCCACCATTAGAGTAGTAGTATCTGCATATTTGGGGTTGTTAATACTTCTCCCAGCACTCTTGATTCCAGCTTGTATCTCATCCAGCCTGTCATTTGACATGATGTACTCTACACATAAGTAAAATAAGCAGGTGACAATATACAGCCTTATTGTACTCAATTCCCAATTTTGAACAGTTAGTTCTTCAATGTAAGGTTCTATCTGTTGTTTCTTAACCCATGTGCAGGTTTCTCAAGAAACAGGTAAGTTGGTCTGGTATTCCTATCTCTAAGAATTTCCCACATTTTGTTGTGATCCGCACAGTCAGTGGCTTTAGCATAGTCAATGAAGCAGAAGTAGATGTTCTTCTGTAATTCCCTTGTTTTCTCTATGGTCCAACAAATGTTAGCAATTTGATCTCTGGTTCTTCTGCCTTTTGTAAACCCAGCTTGTACATATAGAGGTTCTCATTTCAAGTGCTGCTGAAGACTAGTATGAAGGATTTTGAGTAAAACCTTATTAGCATGGGAAATAAGCCCAATTGTTTGGTAATTTGAACATTCTTTAGTATTGCCCTTCTTTGGGATTGGGATGAAGACTGACCAGAAAGACCTGGTCATTTAACAGTGTGGCATCACTCGTCATTTAACAGTGTGGCTTCACACTGGGCAAAGTGTAGTACTCAGAATTTTCAGGATATAAAATATATTTATGTTAATCTCTAGAGAACTGAAAAGGCACTGTGTGTCCCACAGATAGATCATCTCTTTGGACTTCTGTTGTCAAGACATTCTGCACAACAAAGGAAACTATAAACAAGGTGAAAAACAGCCTTCTGAATGGGAGAAAATAATAACAAATGAAGCAACTGACAAAAAACTAATCTCAAAAATATATAAGCAGCTCAACTCCAGAAAAATAAATGACCCAATCAAAAAATGGGCCAAAGAACTAAATAGACACTTCTCCAAAGAAGACATACGAATGGCTAACAAACACATGAAAAGATGCTCAACATCACTCATTATCAGAGAAATGCAAATCAAAACCACAATGAGGTACCATTTCACACCAGTCAGAATGGCTGCGATCCAAAAGTCAACAAGCAATAAATGCTGGAGAGGGTGTGGAGAAAAGGGAACCCTCTTACACTGTTGGTGGGAATGCAAATTAGTACAGCCACTATGGAGAACAGTGTGGAGATTCCTTAAAAAATTGCAAATAGAACTGCCTTATGATCCAGCGATCCCACTGCTGGGCATACACACCAAGGAAACCAGAATTGAAAGAGACACGTGTACCCCAATGTTCATTGCGGCACTGTTTATAATAGCCAGGACATGGAAGCAACCTAGATGTCCATCAGCAGATGAATGGATAAGAAAGCTGTGGTACATATACACAATGGAGTATTACTCAGCTATTAAAAAGAATACATTTGAATCAGTTCTAATGAGGTGGATGACGCTGGAGCCGATTATACAGAGTGAAGTAAGCCAGAAAGAAAAACACCAATACAGTATACTTACACATATATATGGAATTTAGAAAGATGATAATGATAAACCTGTACGTGAGACAGCAAAAGAGACACAGATGTATAGAACAGCCTTTTGGACTCTGTGGGAGAGGGAGAAGATGGGATGATTTGGGAGAGTGGCAGTATAACATGTATGATATCATAATTGAAACGAATCGCCAGTCTAGGTTAGATGCAGGATGCAGGACACTTGGAACTGATGCACGGGGATAATCCAGAGAGATGGTGTGGGGCAGGAGGGGGGAGGTGGGGGTCGGGATTGGGAGTTCATGTACACTCGTGGCTGATTCACGTCAATGTATAGCAAAACGAATACAGTATTGTAAAGCAAAACAAACTAAAAAATAAAATTTAATTAAAAAAAAAGACATCAATGGAGTTGTTATTCATATCAGTCTTGCAGTGAGCTTAGTGGAATCACAGACCAATCCTATGGTTTTTTCAAAGCCCCAGTAGATAGATTAGCTATAACTGACAAAACAAACAAACAAACAAACAAACAAACAAAAAACCTTTGAGTTACACTATAGAATGAGGATGTAGAAATAGCCTACTATAAGTCTCTGAAGTAACTCTGCCACATTTATCCACCTATAAGATTGCAGTATTAAATTGCTGGGGGAAATTACAGAGATAAGTACTTAAATTAAAGAATTAAAGATGCAGAAGTGATTGTTATCCCATTCCCATTTTCTCTTCATGTATGACCCATGAATAAGCTTGGTATGCATTGAAAATAACTGTACATTTTTGCAAATGGATTCAGAGGCCAATGCCAATCAAAGCTCCAGTTCTGGACATTATATCTTTTTTTAAATTAATTAATTTATTTTAATTGGAGGCTAATTACTTTACAGTATTGTAGTGGTTTTTGCCATACATTGACATGAATTATCCATGGGTTTACAGATGGCCCCCATCTTGACTCCCCCTCCTTCCACCTTCCCTTCCCATTGATCAGATTTATCCCAGTGCACCAGCTTTGAGTGCCCTATTTCATGCATCGAACTTGGACTGGTCACCTATTTCACATATGGTAATATACAGGTTTCAATGCTATTCTCTCAAATCATCCCACCCTCACCTTCTCCCACAGAGACCAAAAGTCTGTTCTTTATATCTGTGACTCTTGCTGTCTCACATTTATGATCATCATTACCATCTTTCTAAATTCCATATATGTGTGTTAACATGCTGTATTGGTGTTTTTCTTTCTGACTTCACTCTGTTTAATAGGGTCCAGTTTCATCCACCTCATTAGAACTGATTCAAACGTGTTCTTTTTAATAGCTGAGTAAAATTCCATTATGTATATGTACCACATCTTTCTTATCCATTCGTCTGAGATGGACATCTAGGTTGCTTCCATGTCCTAGCTATTGTAAACAGTGCTATGATGAACATTGGGGTACACGTGTCTCTTTCAATTCTGGTTTCCTTGGTGTGCATGCTCAGCAGTTGGATTGCTGGGTCATGTGGCAGTTCTATTTCCATTTTTAAAAGGAATCTCCACACTGTTCTCCATAGTGGCTCTACTAGTTTGCATTCTCACCAACAGTGTAAGAGGGTTCCCCTTTCTCCACACCCTCTCCAGCATTTATTGCTCATAGACTTTTGGATCGCAGCCATATCCTAGCTATTGTAAACAGTGCTATGATGAACATTGGGGTACACGTGTCTCTTTCAATTCTGGTTTCCTTGGTGTGCATGCTCAGCAGTTGGATTGCTGGGTCATGTGGCAGTTCTATTTCCATTTTTAAAAGGAATCTCCACACTGTTCTCCATAGTGGCTCTACTAGTTTGCATTCTCACCAACAGTGTAAGAGGGTTCCCCTTTCTCCACACCCTCTCCAGCATTTATTGCTCATAGACTTTTGGATCGCAGCCATTCTGACTGGAGTGAGATGGTACCTCATTGTGGCTTTGATTTGCATTTCTCTGATAATAAGTGATGTTGAGCTTTTCATGTGTTTGTTAGCCATCTGTATGTCTTCTTTGGAGAAATGTCTATTTAGTTCTTTGGCCCATTTTTTGATTGGGTCGTTTATTTTTCTGGTATTGTGCTGCATGAGCTGCTTGTGTATTTTTGAGATTAACTCTGTCAGTTGCTTTGTTTGCTATTATTTTCTCCCATTCTGAAGTCTTGTCTTTTCACCTTGCTTATAGTTTCCTTCATCATGTGAAAACTTTTAAGATTAATTAGGTCCCATTTGTTTATTTTTGCTTCTATTTCCAATACTCTGGGAGATGGGTCATAGAGGATCCTGATGTGGTTTATGTCAGAGTGTGTTTTGTCTATGTTTTCCTCTAGGAGTTGTATAGTTTCTGGTCTTACCTTTAGATCTTTAATCAATTTTGAGTTTGTTTTTGTATATGGTGTTAGAAAGTGTTCTAGTTTCATTCTTTTATAGGTGGTTGACCAGTTTTCCCAGAACCACTTGTTAAGGAGATTGTCTTTTCTCCATTGTATATTCTTGCCTCCATTGTCAAAGATAAGGTGTCCATAGGTGCCTGGAATTGTCTCTGGGCTTTCTATTTTCTTCCATTGATCTATATTTCTGTCTTTGTGCCAGTACCATGCTGTCTTCATGACTGTAGCTTTGTAGTATAATCTGAAGTCAGGCAGGTTGATTTCTCCAGTTCCATTCTTTCTCAAGATTGCTTTGGCTATTCAAGATTTTTTGTATTTCCATACAGATTTTGAAATTATTTGTTCAAGTTCTGTGAAAAATACTGTTGGTAGCTTGATAGAGATTGCATAGAATCTATGAATTGCTTTGGGTACTGTACTCATTTTCACTATATTGATTCTTCCAATTCATAAACATGGTATATTTCTCTGTCTATTTGTGTCATCTTTGATTTCTTTCATCAGTGTTTTATAGTTTTCTATATATAGGTCTTTTGTTCCTTTAGGTAGATTTATTCCTAAGTATTTTATTCTTTTCAATGCAATGGTGAATTGTATAGTTTCCTTAATTTATCTTTCTGTTTTCTCATTGTTAGTGTAAAAGAATGCAAGGGATTTCTGTGAATTCATTTTATATCCTTCAAATTTACTGTATTCATTGATTAGTTTTCTGGTTGTGTCTTTAGGGTTTTCTATGTAGAAGATCATGTCATCTGCAAACAGCAAGAGTCTTCCTTCTTCCTTTCCCATCTGGATTTCTCTTATTTCTTTTTCTTTTTGATTGCTGTAGCTAAAACTTCCAAAACTGTGTTGAATAGTAGTGGTAAGAGTGAGCACCCTTGTCTTGTTCCTTACTTTAGGGGAAATGCTTTCAATTTTTTACCATTGAGGATAATGCTTGCTGTGGATTTATCATATATGGCTTTTATTATGTTGAGGTATGTTCCTTCTGTGCCTGATTTCTGGAGGACTTTTATCATAAATGGATGTTGAATTTTGTCAAAGGTTTTTCTGCTTCTATTGGGATTATCATATGGTTTTTATCTTTCAATTTGTTAATGTGGTGTATCACATTGATTGATTTGCAAATATTGAAGAATCCTTGCATCCCTGGGATAAAACCCACTTGGTCATGCTGTATACCATTGAGGATAATGTTTGCTGTGGATTTATCATATATGGCTTTTATTATGTTGAGGTATGTTCCTTCTGTGCCTGATTTCTGGAGGACTTTTATCATAAATGGATGTTGAATTTTGTCAAAGGTTTCTCTGCTTCTATTGGGATTATCATATGGTTTTTATCTTTCAATTTGTTAATGTGGTGTATCACATTGATTGATTTGCAAATATTGAAGAATCCTTGCATCCCTGGGATAAAACCCACTTGGTCATGCTGTATAATCATTTAAATATGTTATTGGATTCTGTTTGCTAGAATTTTGTTGAGGATTTTTGCATCTATATTCATCAGTGATATTAGTCTGTTTTCTTTTATTGTGGCATCTTTATCTGGTTTTGGTATTAGGGTGGTGATGGTCTCATAGAATGAATTTGGCAGTTTACCTTCCTCTGCAATTTTGTGGAAAAATTTGAGCAGTATAGGTGTTAGCTCCTCTCTAAATTTTTGTTAGATAATTTAACTGTGAAGCCATCTGGTCCTGGGCTTTTGTTTGTTGGATGATTTTTGATTACAGTTTGTATTTCTGTACTTGTGACAGGTCTGTTACGATTTTCTATTTCTTTCTAATTCAGTTTGGAAGGTTATACTTTTCTAAGAATTTGTCCATTTCTTCCAAGGTGTCCATTTTATGGTCATACAGTTGCTGTTAGTGGTCTCTTATTCTCCTTTCTATTTCTATGTTGCCTGTTGTGATTTCTCCATTTTCATTTCTAATTTTCTTGATTTGATTCTTCTCCCCCCCTTTTTTTTCATGATGAGTCTGGCTAATGATTTGTCTATTTTATTTATCTCCTCAAAGAACCATTTTTTGGTTTTGTTGATTTTCCTATGATCTCCTTTTTTTCCCCCATTTATTTCTGCCTTAATTTTTAAATTTCTTTTCTTCTACTAACCCTGGCATTGTTCATTTCTTCTTTTTCTAGTTGCTTTAGGTGTTGCTTTTTTTTAAGTTGCTTCCATGTCCTGGCTATTATAAACAGTACCGCAATGAACACTGGGGTACACGTGTCTCTTTCAAATATTTGCTCTTTGTGTTTGATTTTCATTAATTTGATTAATAAGTGTCTTGAGGTGTTTCCCCTTGAGTTTATCCTATTTGGGACTCTGGGTTTCTTGGACTTGGGTGGTTATTTCCTTCCCTGTTTTAAGGAAGTTTTCAACTATTATCTCAAATATTTTCTCATGCCCTTTATTTTTGTTTTCTTCTTCTGATACTCCTATGATTTGAATGCTGGGGCATTTAACATTGTCCCAAAGGTCCCTGAGCTTGTCCTCATCTTTTAATTCTTTTTTTCTTTTTTCCACTCTGCTTCATTTATTTCCACCATTCTACCCCTTGAGTTTATCCTATTTGGGACTCTGGGTTTCTTGGACTTGGGTGGTTATTTCCTTCCCTGTTTTAAGGAAGTTTTCAACTATTATCTCAAATATTTTCTCATGCCCTTTATTTTTGTTTTCTTCTTCTGATACTCCTATGATTTGAATGCTGGGGCATTTAACATTGTCCCAAAGGTCCCTGAGCTTGTCCTCATCTTTTAATTCTTTTTTTCTTTTTTCCACTCTGCTTCATTTATTTCCACCATTCTGTCTTCCACCTCACTTATCCTATCTTCTGCCTCAGCTATTCTACTGTTGGTTCCCCCTAGAGTGCTTTTTATCTCAGTTATTGCATTATTCATTATTGCTTGCCTGCTTTTTATTTCTTTTAGGTCCTTGTTAAACTTTTCTTGCATCTGTTCAATCCTTGTCTCTAATCTATTTACCTATAACTCCATTTTGTTTTCAAGATTTTGGATCATCTTTCTTATCATTATTCCAAATTCTTTTTCAGGTAGGCTCCCTATCTCCTCCTCTTTGGTTTGGTTTGGTGGGCATTTGTCATGTCCCTTTACCTGCTGAATATTTCTCTGCCTTTTCATCTTGTTTAGGTTGCTGTGTTTGGGGTGGCCTTTCTGTATGCTGGAAGTTTGTGATTTCTCTTTATTGTGGAGCTGGCTCCCTGTGGGTGGGGTTGGACTAGTGACCTGTCAAAGTTTCCTGGTTATGGGAGCTTGTGTCAGTGTTTTGGTGGGTGGAGGTGGATCTCTTCTTTTTGGAGTGCAATGAAATTCAGTAGTGAGTTTTGGGGTGTCTATAGGTTTGGCAAGCCTTGAGGCAGCCTGTATTTTAATGCTCAAGGTTGTGTTCCTGTGTTTCTGGAGAATTAGCATGGTATGTCTTGTTCTGGAATTTGTTGGCTCTTGAGTGGAGCTTGGTTTCAGTGTAGGTATGGAGCTTTTGGATGAGCTCTTGTTGATTAAAGTTCCCTGGAGTCAGGAGTTTTCTGGTATTCTCAAGTTTTGGATTTAAGCCTCCTGTCTCTGACTTTCAGTCTTATTCTTACAGTAGCCTCAAGACTTCTTCATCCACACAGCACAGATGATAAAACATCTAGGTTAATGGTGACAAAATTCTCCAAAGTGCAGAACACTGAGAGAGGTTCACAGAGTTATATGGAGAAGAGAAGAGGGAAGAGGGAAATAGAGGTGACCAGGAGGAAAAGAGGGGGAATCAAAAGGGAAGAGACCAGTCTAGCCAGTAATCAGTTCCTTAAGTTTTCTCCACAGCCTGGAACACCCAGAGAGATTCACAGATTTAAGTAGAGAAGAGAAGGGGGAGGGAGGAGATAGAGGTGACCTGGAGGAGAAAAGAGAGAGTCAAAAGGGTGAAAAGCAATCAAGCCAGTGATCCCATCCCTAAGAGAAAAATGGATACTGATAATTAGATTCTTAAAGGTACGAAATTGAGAACAAATACCAAAAAGCAAAAATTAAAAATCTACAGTAGAGGTTAGATTCTCAAAAATACAATATTAAAAATACAAAACAAAATCACTATATCTATCTATCTATATATGTATATATATATATATACATATATATATATGAAATTCACCTTAAAGATAGGGTCTTTTTTTGCAAGGTAATAAGTTATAAAAATGAAAATTAAAGGAATAATAAAGAACTTAAAAATAAAATATCAGAAAGAAAAACACCAGTAGAGTGTACTAACACATATATATGGAATTTAGAAACATGGTAATGATAACCCTGTATGCGAGACAGCAAAAGAGACACAGATGAATAGAACGGACCTTTGGACTCTGAAGGAGAGGGAGTGGGTGAGAGGATTTGGGAGAATGGCACTGAAACATGTATACTATCATGTAAGAAATGAATCGCCAGTCTATGTTCAATACAGGATACAGGATACTTGGGACTGGTGCATGGGGATGATCCAGAGAGTTGATATGGAGGGGAGGTGGAGGAGAGGGTTCAGGATTGGGAACTCATGTACACCCGAGACGGATTCATGTCAATGTATGGCAAAACCAATACAGTATTGTAAAGTAAAATAAAGTAAAAATAAAAATAAATAAATAAATAAATAAATAAAATGAGGCTGGTAAGATGAAAAAAATAAAATTAAATTAAAAATGATAATAGTAAAGATATATCTGGGAATTTCTCTGGAGCTGTTGTGGACAGTGTGGGGTCAGTTCAGTTTCAGATAGTTCCTGTTCCAGCTTGTACTTCTCAAGGTCTATAGGCCCCTTCCAATGCTTAGAAAATGTTAACTACAGGGTTTTAATCTGTTGTACCTGTCATTTCCAGAATGTTCCCTCTTCTTTTTTAATTTTGGCTTCCTCTGTTTGCAAGTCTCTTAAGTGTCTAATTTCCGTCCTGACACAAGGGGGTGAACGTGGTCGCTTATTTAGGCTCACTTGTTCAGTTGTGTTGTGGGGAGGGAGCAAGGAACTTTGCAAACAAATATCACTGGCCTATCTGGGGAGTGCTTGCAGTGTATGAACCACACTAGGTTTCCCCCTAGTGTGCTCACGGTGACATGTGCTCTCCGGGTCTCCACTGCTAAGGTGCCAGGTTGCTCTGCAGGGCTACTGTCCAATGCGGGCCCTGCATTTTGTGCACTTCCTAGGTCTAAGCTGCTCAGGTTCAGTTTATTTACTCTGCAAGGTCACAGACTCGGGTGCGCATTTTGTAGCCTTCTCAGGTCAGAGCAGCTCAGGCGACTAGGTGCTTGGCAAGCACATTATCCCAGGTGGGCCATATGTCTTAATCACCTCCCTGGTCCTGGCCACTCAGTGTCCTGGGTTTGCCACGAGAGATAACTCTCCTTTGGTATTCACTCAATCCTTTGTTCTGTGAGCAGGCCAGGCTGCACTTTATGTTAGAGCCTTTTGCAGGAAAGTTCTCTGTGTGTTTTTTTTTTTCTCTCTGGCCATCCCACAGTTTGGGTTGCTATCTCACGTTAGCTCCCCAGATTGAAATCAGGGCATTCAGGCCCAGTCTTTATCCTAAGCCTGCAGCCTGCACCTTCCCATCCAGCCCTGCTGTCTGCTGGCAGACATGAGCATCTGGGCTATTTCTCTGCTGGGTGTTGCGGTTAGGAATGTATCCTGTGGGTTTTTCTTTTTTTCTCCCAGTTATATTGCCTTCTGAGATTCCACAACTCCCCACAGACCTGCAGGTGAGAGGGTTTCCTGCTGTTTGGAAACTTCTCCTCCACGACTCCCTCCCCAGGGCTGGTCTCTGTCCCTAAATCTTTTGTCTCTCTTTTTGTCTTTTATATTTTATTCTACCTCCTTTCGAAGAGAATTGGCTGCCTTTCTGGGTGCCTGGTGTCCTCCATCAGTGTCCGGAAGTTGTTTTGTGGAAGTTGCTCAGCGTTCAAATGACCTTTTGATAAATTTGTGGGAGAGAAAGTGGTCTCACAATCCTATTCCTCTGCTGTCTTGGGACCACCCCCCTGTAGTATCTTTATGAAAGCAAATAATCATGGTCTCTAGTATCCATTATCCAGTTACTGACCCGGAGAGGAGGCAAATATGTTTTCTTCTCATCCTTATTATAGTAGATAATCAGAAATAATGGTAGGGAAACAAAAAGTCT
Source organism: Aepyceros melampus (assembly GCA_006408695.1). NCBI lineage: Eukaryota > Metazoa > Chordata > Mammalia > Artiodactyla > Bovidae > Aepyceros > Aepyceros melampus. The sequence goes on from SJXQ01001059.1 coordinate 583,550, forward strand.
TGCCTTATGCTATGTCATAGATCACCAATCTCTGTCATAATGTAAGCTGGAGAGATGTTGAGCTCCATGATACCTCAAATAGCATCATGCTTGTTATTACATGGATAGAATTATGTTCATAAGACCTGCTGAACAGGATGTAGAAAAAACTCCATATACTTTAGAAGTCTGTCCATAGGTAAAGTTTCAACTTGTCTAGTTATCTGTTGCTAAGACAGTCTACTTTAAGGTGTGAAATACATTTCGGTGCCTTGCACCCCTGATACAAATGAAAAGGCACAAACTTGGTATTTCTCATATTTTGGAGATAACATTTACCACATTTGAGAATGCTGCTCTGATTCATTTACTTGTTTACATGCAAGGCTCAGCACTGAATTCATCTCTAAAAAGAAAAGTCTCAGCTTCAGTTCTACACTGGCTCAAATTGTTCAGCTACTGGGGCTTTATAACCCAGTAGACCCAATGTTATTGGTAGTATTTGTTAGATGGAGCAGTCATATGGAACTTCTAAAGCCATCATAAAAGTTTGACATATACCTCCAAAGTTTTGAATAAAGCCATACATTTATCTACCAATAACTATTCTCCATTTGAAATATAGCTCTGCTTTGTTGCTGGGAGTTTGTGGAATGAACACCTGTTCATGGGGTACCACAACTATGCAACTTGTATTGCACATCATGAATTGTGTGATCTGATTCACTGAACCATAAAATTGGATGTGCACAGTAGCATTCCATTGTAAAATGAAAATGTTATATATTAGAACTTGGCCATATAGGTCCAGGAAGTCACAAATAAACTGTATAAACAGATGGCTCAAACTCCCATGGTACCCGCTTCTGCTGCTTCACTGCTTTTCCCTAAACTACAGATGTGACTTCATGGGGTGTTTCCCATGACCACTTAATGGAGTACAGAAATGTTTGAGTCTAGTTTTCATTTAGACCTCCAAGATATACTGGTACTGGCTGGAAGTAGACTACTATTGTTTATAGCTGCGCTTAATGGTAGTTCTTAAAAAGAGTGGTTAAGTAAAACCTTTCTAATGATTCACTTCCTATAGAAGGACAGCTGGCCTGAAATATGCACCTGCAATGATATATGGAGGAGTGGCTAATGAATTGGCTATCCGAGTCCCTGACAGACTTAAAAAAAAAAAAAAGGTAGAAATATTCTCCAATAATATTTGTAGAAGAGGAATATGGACGGACATTTTAGTATGGACATAGTGTGGAGGCATACACGTCCTTGTTAAATTCTCATTAGAAAAATGTTTATATTCATGTAAGCCAGTCATCTAGTAGACAACTTGATCAATCCTTTGGATAACAGTGTGCATTTCTCCAAGTCATATTTCTCACCTAAAGAGCCCATGAATGAATTGACCATGATAGAGATTAAGTATGTTTTAACAATATAGACTTCCTCTCTAACAAATTAATCTTTAGAGATTGAGTCCCCAATACTTAATTATTCTCTAAGAATAATTCAGGCATCCATCTGGAAAGTTTGATTATTTTCCATCCTTTCATCATGGCTGAGAGCACTTTTTACTGTATAAGATAAAACACAAGAACTTCTACCAATACCAGTTTTCATAGACTTAGGTAATTCCTTATGTGTTACTATTTTATCTCACATACCTCATACCTGATTAAAGAACAAGCTTTATGAGAAAGGCATTAGGTAAATATACACATGTCAGGAGTATTCACTAGTTACCACATGCTCAAAACCCCAAAGTAGTTGGTTTGATAGAATGAACCTCCTAAAGGATCAGGCTTGGTGCCTGACTAGAAAGAACTGGGATTATAACCGTCAATGGGTAACAAAACATGTTATTTTCTTTCTTATTTAAATGGAGAAAAGTAAGACTTATTGAGGTGAAGTGATTGCTATCCTTATACATCAAGTAAGTGATGTAACTAGGTTATAGTCATATCTATAATTTTAAATTTATACCTTTAATTATGTAGGATCTGAAAACTTCTTAAAGTTCTACCCAATGTATCTATTGAACATTAACCTCCATGAGTACTTTCAAAAGACCTTGTATTTTACTCTCATCAAGGATTTTTTATTCTGGCAAAAAAAAAAAAAAAGTACTTGTAAAAATTTATGTTGCAAATAGTGAAATGTCAGGGATACAGAAATATTTCTTTCAAGGAACCCACAGCTTAGTATATAAACTGTCAGCCTGCATGAGTTATAAGCATGTGACTGACTTCACTCAACAAATATTCACCAAACATTGACTATACAGAAGATATTGTAAGTACCAGGGGTAAAGAAAGGTGAAAAAATTATTTCATTACTTAATATCAAGAAATAGATGTGCTAGAAAACCATAATACAAGGTTGAAGGTTCAGTTCAGTTCATTTCAGTCACTCAATCATGTCCGACTCTTTGTGACCCCATGAATTGCAGACTCCAGGCCTCCCTGTCCATCATCAACTCCCAGAGTTCACTCAGACTCACATCCATCGAGTAAGTGATGCCATCCAGCCATCTCATCCTCTGTTGTCCCCTTCTCCTCCTGCCCTCCAGCCCTCCCAGCATCAAAGTCTTTTCCAATGAGTCAAGTCTTCGCATGAGGTGGCCAATGTACTGAAGTTTCAGCTTTACCATCAGTCCTTCAAAAGAACACCCAGAACTGATTTCCTTTAGAATGGACTGGTTGGATCTCCTTGCAGTCTAAGGGACTCTCAAGAGTGCTCTCCAACACCACAGTTCAAAAGCACCAATTCTTCAGCACTCAGCTTTCTTCACAGTCCAACTCTCACATCCATACATGACCACTGGAAAAACCATAGCCTTGACTAGACGGACCTTTGTTGGCAAAGTAATGTCTCTGCTTTTGAATATGCTATCTAGGTTGGTCATAACTTTCCTTCCAAGGAGCAAACGTCTTTTAATTTCATGGCTGCAATCACCATCTGCAGTGATTTTGGAGCCCCACAAAATAAAGTGTGACACTGTTTCCACTGTTTCTCCATCTATTTCCCATGAAGTGATGGGACTGGATGCCATGATCTTAGTATCCTAAATGTTGAGTTTTAAGCCAACTTTTTTATTCTCCTCTTTCATTTTCATCAAGAGGCTTTTTAGTTGCTCTTCAGTTCAGTTCTGTTCAGTTGCTCAGTCGTGTCTAACTCCTTGCAACCCCATGAATCGCAGCACACCAGACCTCCCTGTCCATCACTATCTCCTGGAGTTCACGCAAAATCATGTACATCTAGTCGGTGATGCCATCCAGCCATCTCATCCTCTGTCGTCCTCTTTTCCTTCTGCCTCCAATCCCTCCCAGCATCAGAGTCTTTTCCAATGAGTCAACTCTTCGCATAAAGTGGTCAAAGCACTGGAGTTTCAGCTTTAGCATCATTCCTTCCAAAGAACATCCAGGGCTGATCTCTTTTAGAATGGACTGGTTGGATCTCCTTGCAGTTCAAGGACTCTAGTTCCTCTTCATTTTCTGCCATAAGGGTGGTGTCATCTGCATAACTGAGGTTATTAATATTTCTCTCTGCAGTCTTAATTCCAGTTTGTGCTTCTTCCAGCCCAGCGTTTCTCATGATATATTCTGCATAGAAGTTAAATAAGCAGGGTGACAACATACAGCCTTGACACACTCCTTTTCCTATTTGGAAACAGTCTGTGGTTCCACGTCCAAGTCTAACTGTTGCTTCCTGACCTGCATATAGATTTCTCAAGAGGCAAGTCAGGTGGTCTGGTATTCCATTGCTTTAGGAATTTTCCACAATTTATTATGATCCACACAGTCAAAGGCTTTGGCATAGTCAATAAAGCAGAGATAGATGTTTTTCTGAAACTCTCTTGCTTTTTCCATGATCCAGCGGATGTTGGCAATTTGATCTCTGGTTCCTCTGCCTTTTCTAAAAGCAGCTTAAACATCTGGAAGTTCATGGTTCACATATTGCTGAAGCCTGGCTTGGAGAATTCTGAGCATTAATACAAGGTAGAATATAATAAAGGATCAAGAAGAACACAGTTTATATCAAACTGTGTCACAATCCTAATTCTGATTATTCTGGGTGAAGGATTTCTCTTTTGTTAGGAAAGAGCATACTCATTTGAATTGCCATGCCTATCATTTATAAATGGCAAAACACAACAGTGGAAAAGGCTGACATACCATCCTTAAGTTTTAACCTGTTGACATCTGTCAAATAGCTTATAATTTAAGCTATTTTAAATATAGGGTCATTACTTCCTTTTTCCTTTTAAAAGGAATAATTGATGGATGTTTTCTTTTCAAGTAATAGGAAATGGAGAACCTTAGTACAAATCTCAAATTTTAATACAACACAACAGTTTAAGTCATTAGTATAGCTCAATCGAGTTTCTTTTTAATTATTTTGAAAATAAAATTTGATGGAGAAGATGTAAGAGAGAAGTGGGATTTCCATGATCTACAGAGAATTCTGCCCAAATCATGGTGAAATAAAGAGTAAGCTAGGCTATTGAGTCAGTGTGGGTAGAGTTGAGGAAGAGGAATTGTAAACTAACTTTTTATATATATAAGACCTAATTGGGAAGAATATGTGAAAACATGTATTTCCTATAGGTTTACCATTAAAACCCCTGGAGTCAGAATAGAAAAACCAAAGTATTGAAGTAGATACTTTGGCCACAGAGTCAAGATCTTAACGTTAATAAAATCCTACAGAAATTGATCAAAATTGAGGCTCCAAAATCACTGCAGATGGTGACTCCAGCCTTGAAGTTAAAAGACACTTACTCCTTGGAAGAAAAGCTATGAGCAACCTAGATAGCATATTCAAAAGCAGAGACATTACTTTGCCGACTAAGGTCCTTCTAGTGAAGGCTATGGTTTTTCCAGTACTTATGTTTGAATGTGAGAGTTGGACTGTGAAGAAGGCTGAGCACCAAAGAATTGATGTGTTTGAACTGTGGTGTTGGAGAAGACTCTTGAGAGTCCCTTAGACTACAAGGAGATCCAACCAGTCCATTCTGAAGGAGATCAGCCCTGGGATTTCTTTGGAAGGAATGATGCTAAAGCTGAAATTCCAGTACTTTGGCCACATCATGAGAAAAGCTGACTCATTGGAAAAGACTCTGACACTGGGAGAGATTGGGGGCAGGAGGAGAAGGGGACGACCAAGGATGAGATGGTTGGGTGGCATCACTGACTCGATGGACGCGAGTCTGAGTGAACTCCGGGAGTTGGTGATGGACAGGGAGGCCTGGCGTGCTGCGATTCATGGGGTCGCAAAGAGTCGGACATGACTGAGTGACTGAACTGAACTGAACTGAATTTTTATCTGCTGATTTTGATTTATATTTCTTTAATTTTTTATTATTATTACTGAGATGGTAAATTCATAAAAGCTATTTGGTTTAATACTAGGAGTCATTAAGTGTTCAATTCTATGCATTGAACCATTCTATTTTTTTCTGCATTTAAAAAGTCTTATGACATATTATCAAAGAATTTTATGCCTGTATAAGTTTATATAAAACATCGGAATCATAGGCAATGTCACCAGCATTAAAAACAATCGGGCTATTTTAAAATTTTTAAAAAATAACCTAATACATAATAAAATCAAGTTTGACTTTTTCAGAATTACTTTCCTGAAATAACCTCTGTAAAAATAACTTGATAATTTCTGAAAATTTACTTTCTGGACACCATGCTTAACATTGTGGAGCTTCTCAGATGGCGCAGTGGTAAAGAATCTGCCTGCCAATACGGGAGCCACAAGTTCAATCCCTGAGTCTGGAAGATACCCAAGAATAGGAAATGGCAACTCACTCCAGTATTCTTGCCAAGGAAATCCCACGGACACAGGAGCCTGGCAGGCTATCGGCCATCACAAAATGGTTGTACACTACTGAGCTGTTGAGCACACTGCAGGCTAGTTTGAGTCTCAACACAGCTTCATTGTTATCTGATTGATTTTATGTATGTCTTCAGACTCAGAGTGATTACACTATTGTTATGTTGTAGAGTCAATACTTTGCCAAAAGCAGTGGTTTTTATTTTTATATTTCCTATGGGTCCTCTGTATTTCAGTATTTTCTCTTGACTTTCTGCTTTTCTTTATTTGTCATTTGACTTGCCTAGCTTTCTTCCTATTCTAAGATCCCTATCTTCAAATCTTTATTTCAAGAACCATTAACTTATCTGTTAAAAATTTCTATGTAGAAATCTTATTCATTTTTAAGGTCTGGCATTTAGTACATAAAGGAAGACTGGTGGCTCAGAGGTTAAAGCATCTGCCTCCAATGCGGGAGACCTGGGTTCGATCCCTGGGTTGGGAAGATCCCCTGGAGAAGGAAATGGCAATCCACTTCGGTATTCTTGCCTGGAGAATCCCATGGACCGAGAAGCCTAGTAGGTTACAGTCCACGGGGTCGCAAAGAGTCGGACACGACTGAGTGACTTCACCTTCATTTAGTACATACATATTTATGATCTACAATTATAAATGTTACAGTATTAAGAGATAAAAGTCAAGTGCATAGATAATGAAGTAATCCTTTTCCTAAATAGAACTAACTCCAACTTCTCTAATTTTGCAATTTATACAAACAACAAAAATCAAACATTAATCTTCTAATATTACCTTATAGTCAAATTATCTTCATTTGACTTTATGCTCATATATTCCAATTACCAGTACTTATATATCATTTATTATATGATACATAACTTTTGTATATAATATATAATTTCACATGCTAGACTCTAGATGGTAGCTCCTCAATTTCCACAGTAGTTGTATCATGGATATCCTTATTTAACTTCATGATTTCAGATTCCCTTCATTTAGCATATTAGTATATTTATGTCAGATAAATCTTCACTAGGTATTAAAATGTCAAATACCTACTAAAGTTGTTTAAATAATTCTAATCTCTTTCCTTGAGTTAGGTTAAGAAAAGAATGAGCATTTGTAATGAAAACAATTTTCATATTTTAATCTAACAGTGAATTTCTGTCCAAACTTAATATTTGATTGAATATGATATTATTATTAATGTCTATGTCTTAAGATTTCCCAAGTAATGATATTTGCAAATGTTTTTATTAATTTTAACTGTATCAGCTGTTAAAAATAACTTTTTGCTTAAAGGTAATTATATATATGACCAATAGATGGGGAAACAGTAGAAACATTGTCAAACTTTATTTTTGGGGGGCTCTAAAATCACTGCAGATGGTGACTGCAGCCATGAAATTAAAAGAGGCTTACTCCTTGGAAGAAAAGTTGTGACCAACCTAGATAGTATACTCAAAAGCAGAGACACTACTTTGCCAACTAAGGTCCGTCTAGTCAAGGCTATGGTTATTCCTGTGGTCATGTATGGAGGGGAGAGTTGGACTTCGTGAAGAAGGCTGAGCACCAAAGAATTGATGCTTTTAAACTGTGGTGTTGGAGAAGACTCTTGAGAGTCCCTTGGACTGCAAGAAGATCCAACCAGTCCATTCTAAAGGAGATCAACCCTGGGATTTCTTTGGAAGGACTGATGCTAAAGCTGAAACTTCAGTCTTTGGCCACCTCATGCGAATAGCTGACTCATTGGAAGAGACCCTGATGCTGGGAGGGGCTGGGGGCAGAAGGAGAAGGGGATGACAGAGGATGAGATGGCTGGATGGCATCACTGACTCTATGGACGTGAGTCTGAGTGAACTCCAGGAGATGGTGATGGATAGGGAGGCCTGGCATCCTGCGATTCATGGGGTCACAAAGAGTTGGACACAACTGAGTGACTGAACTGAACTGAACTGAACTGAGTGACCACAGGACCCGAAAAGGTCAGTTTTTATTCCAATTCCAAAGAATGTTCAAACTACCATACAGTTGGGCTCATTTCATATGCTAGAGAGATAACCCTCAAAACCTTTCAGCTAGGTTTCAGTATACATGAACCAGGCACTTCTAGATAGATGTATAAGTTGGGTTTAGGAAAGGCAGAGGAATAAGAGATCAAAGTCACCATCCATTGGATCATATAGGAAGCAATGGAGTTCCAGAAAAACATCTGCTTCTGCTTCATGGACTAGGCTAAACCCTTTGACTATGTGAATCACAAAAAAGCTGTAGAAAATTCTTAAAGAGAAAGGAGTACCAGACTACTTTACCTATCTCCTGAGAAACAGGTACGTGAGTCAAGAAACAACAGTTAGAACCAGAAATGGAACAACTGACTGGTTCAAAATTGGGAAAGGAGTACATTAAGGCTGTATATTGCCACATTGCCTATTTCATTTATATTCAGAGTACATCATGTGAAATGTGGAACTGGATGAATCACAATGAAGATTGGTTGGAGACCTATCAGCAACCTCAGATATGCAGATGATGCCATTCTACTGGCAGAAAGTGAAGAGGAACTAAGGAGCCTCTTGATGAGGGTGAAAGAGGAGAGTGAAAAAAGCTGTCTTAAAACTCAACTTTCAAAAAATTAAGATCACAGTATCCAGTCCCAACATTTTGTGGCAAATAGAAGAGAGGAAAATGAAAGCAATGACAGATTTTCTTTCCTTGGGCTCCAAAATCACTGTGGATGTAACTGCTCCTTGGAAGAAAAGTTATGCCAAACCTACACAGCATATTAAAAAAGAAATATATCACTTGGCCAAAGGTCCATTGAGACAAAGCTGTGGTTTTCTCAGTAGTCATGTATGGATGTCATAAAGATGGCTGAACACCAAAGAACTGTTACTTTTGAATTCTGGTGCTGGAGAAGACTCTTGAGAGTCCTTGGACAGCAAGGAGATCCAATCAGTCAACCCTAAAGGAAACTAACCCTGAATATTTATTGGAAGGAATGATGCTGAAGCTAAATCTCCAAAACTTTGGCCATATGAGAGTCACTCATTGGAAAAGACCATGATGCTGGGAAAGATTGAAGGCCAAAGGAGAGTGGGGCCACAGAGGATGAGATGGTTGGATGGCATCACTGATTCTATGGACGTGAGTCTGAGCAAACTACAGGAGGTGGTGAAGGACAAGGAAAGCTAGTGTGCTGCAGTCCATGGGATCACATAGAGTCAGATATAAATTAGTGACTGAACAATTAAACTGGGACATGAAACCCAGGCGGAGACTTGAATCCAGTCAAAACTCAGATTGGGATTTAAATTTGTGTTTTTCTTAATCATTTTAGGCTTAAAATATATTTTCTTCTATTGGAATATGATTACTTTACAATGTTGTGCTATTTTCTGCTGTACAACATCATGAATCAGCCATGTGAATACATATATTCCCGTCCCTTTTGAGCCTTCCTCACACTCCCCTCCCCACATTCCACTCCTCTAGGTCATCCCAGAGCACTGAGCTGAGCTCCCTGTTCTTTTTTTTTTTTTTTTAATTTTTATTTTTTGTTTGTTTTGCTTTACAATACTGTATTCGTTTTGCTGTACATTGACATGAATCAGCCACTAGTGTACATGAACTCCCAATCCCGACCCCCACCTCCCCCCTCCCGCCCCACACCATCTCTCTGGATTATCCCTGTGCATCAGTCCCAAGCATCCTGCATCCCGCATCTAACCTACAGCAGCTTCTCACTAGCTATCTATTTTGACTGTAGTGTATATATATCAATGCCACTATCTCATCTCATCACCACCCCACTACTTACCCCACTGTGTCGACTAGTTGATTCTCTATGTCTGTGTCTCTATTCCTGCCCTGCAGATAGGTTCATCAGTACCATTTTTCCTAGGTCTCATCAATTCAGTCGCTCGGTCATGTCCGACTCTGTGACCCCCTGAATCGCAGCACGCCAGGCCTCCCTGTCCATCACCAACTCCCGGAGTTCACTCAGACTCATGTCCACCGAGTCCGTGATGCCATCCAGCCATCCCATCCTCTGTTGTCCCCTTCTCCTCCTGCCCCTAACTCCTCCCAGCATCAGAGTCTTTTCCAATGAGTCAACTCTTCACATGAGGTGGCCAAAGTCCTGGAGTTTCAGCTTTCGCATCATTCCTTCCAAAGAAATCCCAGGGCTGATCTCCTTCAGAATGGATTGGTTGGATCTCCTTGCAGTCTAAGGGACTCTCAAGAGTCTTCTCCAACACCACAGTTCAAAAGCATAAATTCTTTGGCGCTCAGCCTTCTTCACAGTCCAACTCTCCCCTCCATACATGACCACAGGAAGAACCATAGTCTTGACTAGATGGACCTTAGTCTGCAAAGTAATATCTCTGCTTCTGAATATACTATCTAGGTTGCTCATAACTTTTCTTCTAAGGAGTAAGCATCTTTTAATTTCCTTGCTGCAGTCACCATCTGCAGTGATTTTGGAGCCCCAAAAAATAAAGTCTTACACTGTTTCCCCATCTATTTCCCATGAAATGTTGGGACCAGATGCCATGATCTTCGTTTTCTGAATGTTGAGCTTTAAGCCAACTTTTTCACTCTCCACTTTCACTTTCATCAAGAGGCTTTTTAGTTCCTTTTTACTTTCTGCCATATATATGCATATATATGCATGAATATACGATATCTTTTTCTCAGAACATTTTTTTCCTTATTTTTTGCTTTACAATGTTGTGTTGCTTTTTGCCATAAAACACTGTGAATCAGCCATAAGTATACATATACTCCTTTCTCTTGAAGTTACTACCCATTCCATCCCCCCATCTCACCCCTGTAGGTCATCACAGAGCTCCGGGCTGATCTCTCTGTGTTATATGGCAACTTCCAAATGGCTATCTCTTTCACACATGCTAATGCATATATTTCAATGCTACTGATATTTTTTTTTCTCAGAACCTATATTCTTTTTAACTGAGATCACATTACCCAGTCTTAGGACTTAACAAAGCTCATATTCTTGATGTCTCATCACAGAGTTCAGTGAGAGACAAAGTGATAGGTAAGAAGTGGATTTATTTAAAGAGAAATACACTCCACAGACAGAGGGTGAACCATCTCAGAAGGTGAGAGTGGCATCAGGTTGTCAAATTTTGTGTGCTCAGTCGTGTCTGATTCTTTGCAACCCCATGGACTGTAGCCCACCTGGCTTCTCTGTTCATGGGATTATTCTAGCAAGAATACTGGAGGAGGTGGCCTTTTCCTTCTTCAGGGGATCTTTCTGACCTAAGGATTGAACCTGTGTCTCCTGTAGTTCCTGCATTGGTAGGCAGATTCTTTACTGCTGAGACCCCTGGGAAGCCCTAGTTTTTATAGAGATGGGTAGTTTCATGGGCCAGTAAGTATTTCAGCTATTTTGGGAAAGGGATCGAGTCTCCAAGATTGGCCCACTGACCACTTTTTGAAATTTATGGTCAGCTTTGGAATTAACATGATGTGTGTGGGTGTCATTTAGCTTGTTGAGTGTTACATTGAGGTATACAGAGGATAAAAGTCTACTGGAAGTCAATTTGTCTGCCATCTTAGATCTATTTGGTTCTAATCAGTTTATGTCATGTCCTCAGGTTACATCATTCTTTTAAAGATTGTGCCCTGCCTGCTTCCTGTTTCACTATTATATAGCAAGATCAGCATTTTAAAAATGAACAATCGGGGAGGGGGGGGGCGCCTAAGATGGCGGAGGAATAGGACGGAGGGACCACTTTCTCCCGCACAAATTCATCAAAAGAACATCTCAACGCTGGGTAAATTCTACAGGGCAGCTTCTGAATGNGGAAAATACTCTGATGCTGGGAGCTATTGGGGGTAGGAGCAGAAGGGGACGACAGAAGATGAGGTGGCTTGATGGCATCACTGACTTGATGGACATGAGTCTGAGTGAACTCCGGGAGTTGGTGATGGACAGGGAGGCCTGGTGTGCTGCGATTCAAGGGGTCACAAAGAGTTGGACACGACTGAGTGACTGGACTGAACTGAACTGGACTGAACTGAAAGAAGTTGGACTGTCCAATTGTGTTGGGGAAATATGATAATTTTCATTTGTACCTGATGAATTAGAGACAATGGTAGCCTATGCAAATGGAAAAATTCTACCCAATTGAAAACACCTCCTGAAGAGGAATTTAGACTAGAGTTTGATGAAATTGCAGAATTACAGAATCATAATACAAATTAGACATTCATTAAAAGAAAAGATTAGAAATGAACATTTAAGGAATGAGAATCAATGGATTGTTTTAGAAAGAAAATGTAAATACAAAGCAAAAATAAAACAACAAAAAAAAACTAAACCATCAGCATTAAGAATTAAGTTTTTTTTTTTAAAAAAGCTACAAAGTTTATCAGAGAAGAAATATAGAAACAGTGATAAATGAGTCATTGTAAAGATAGAAAAATAACAATGTATTGTTAGAAGCAAGAGAATTTACATATTTTCTTAATAGTGTCTTTCATTCTATTTTTTATTTTAATTTAATTAGGCTGTGAATAAATCAGCAGAGACTTTGGCCTTTAGTTCTCTCTTTTTCTTCCTTTTTGTCTGTCTCTCTCTCTCTTTTTTTTTTTCCTTTTCATTCATGTCACATTTCTCACAACTTCCTGGTACAAGCCTGCAAGCGTTTAACTGCTTGTAGTCTTGGCCGATCGCCTCACAGCACTTCTGAAAGTTGATTTTGGCCAGGCTTTTTATTTCTATCTATCCAAATATTTTAACTAATAGATGGCCATCTACAGCATATGTCGACCATTTCTAATAATTCCAGACCTAGCGCTTTTTCCTTTCTTCAAACTCTCATGACAATAGATTTATTTCTAAATTTAGGAATTAACTAGAAATTCTCTTGTATATTATTTAATCATTTATAATTTAAAATAGTATTGTG